>PVIU01000879.1:86691-257257 GCA_004026605.1 Ondatra zibethicus
ACACACACACACACACACACACACACACACAACCACCACCACCACAATAACAATAACACTAGTCAGAGTCAGGCTAAGCTACTCCACATTGTCAAGCAAATCCTGGTGGGAAACAACATAATACCATTTGTACAATATTCTTTGTAGACAATGGTCAATGTGATATTCTAGGGGATTTGCTCTTACTTTTGAAGGGTTTTCATTACACCACTTACTGATCATGGCTGATTGGAACATACATGTTAAAGGTGAATCTGTTTCTCAGATCTAGTGAAGTATTAAGTTTCTTTATGATGTGGAAGTTCAGTAACCACCCTTTTTAGCATTAGACTCATGGGATCCATCTAACCATTTTTGGTTTCTTGGTACCCTTATTTCTGGGCTTCCTCTTTTCCCCTGAGCCACTCATTTCTTTCTTAGCTTTTATCAGTACATGATCCACTCAGTGGACCTTAATCATCCATTTTCAGTCACTACTTCTTTTGACATGTACTGAAAAGCTATTGGTTACTCTCATGACCCCCGACAAAAGTAGGCACATATACCTAAATCCCTCTGAAATGCTCCAATGACCATCTTCTCCCTAGGATCCCCAAAGGCCCCTCCTTCCGTGTGAGTGCTATTCTGAGTATGGTATAGGTTTTGTTTTTTTCCTGTTGTTCTTTGGGGGCTTACCACCCAGCTCCCAAATAAATATACAGAGACTTATTCTTACTTATGCATGCCCAGCCTTAGCTTGGCTTATTTTTAGCCAGCTTTTCTTAAATTATCCATCTACCTTTTGCCTCTGGACTTTCACTTTTCTCTATTCTATATACCTTTCTGTACTTCTTACTCTGTGGCTGTGTGGCTGGGTGGCTGGGTGGCTGGGCGGCTGGGTGGCTGGGTGGCCGGGTGGCCGGGTGGCCGGGTGGCCGGGTGGCTGTGTGGCTGTGTGGCTGGGTGGCTGGGTGGCTGGGTGGCTGGGTGGCTGGGTGGCTTGGTGGCTGGGTGGATGCCCCTGGCGTCCTCCTCTCCCCCTTTTCTCATGCCTCACCTTACTTCTTCTATTTATTCTCTCTGCCCAGAGCCCCGCTTATCTGTCTCCTGCCTGGTTATTGGCCATTCAGCTCTTTATTAGACCAATCAGGTGTTTTAGACAGGCAAAGTAACACAGCTTCGCAGAGTTAAACAAAATGCAACATAAAAGAACACGACACATCTTTGCATCATTAAACTAATATTCCACAAGAGTATGGTCCTTAGGCCCCAGCAGCAGCAGCAGCAGCAGCAGCAGCAGGAGCAACAGCAGCAGGAGGAGGATATCACCTGTGAGCTGTGAGAAACACAGCCCCTTGAGTCTTATACCAACCCTGTATCCAAACCTTTAAGACTAGGGCCTGGGATCTGTTTTCACAAACCATCTGTGAATACTTAACTCAGAAAAGCACCATTGCACGCACTCCCAGCTACAATTGTAACTCCATTTGAATATCCAGATGGGGCTTTTGTCCCGGAACACTAAACTCATGTATATCACTTCCCCCTGGATTTTGCCATGGCTCTGCCCATAGGCTCTTGAAATATAACATGCTTGAGATGTAAATCAAACACTTCCCACAAAACCTATTATTCTTTCTGTATTGGCTGACTCATGCCATCTCATCCATATGCATCCCTAGTGCTTGACACATATCAGGCCTTTAGTCTATGACAGTTGAGTATTAATTAATGAAACACTGACTCTACATATTATCTGAGATAGATGATACCGCTATGTAGACACTGTAGGAAATGCCTGAGTTTGCCTAACATCTTCCAAATAAGGTCTCTTCTAATGTAAACAGGAAGTTTTTGCCAAAACACAGCCCTGGACCTGGGTCATTTCTATCTTCCTGGAAGGTCCTTCTAAACTACCTTCATCTTTCCCTCTTTTCTCCAGTTGCTTTTGAAAAACGCCCCAGCCCCTTCCTTCCCTCCCTGTTACACATAGAAGTCAATAAGCAATGATAATTGTGATTGATTCATATGAACAGTGAAACTTAGATCAAGAGGAATTTGAATTTTAGAGTGCAGGTAGACTTGGCACAACCCTGAGTCGTACTCAGAAGCGCCCTTCCTCCTCCAATTTAGTTCTGCTTTTCTGCATCTGCAACAAATAAAGCAATTTAGTATTGAATTTTTTCTCTCTCTTGTTTGCTAATATTGCACTGGTATAGTTTGATTTTCATAATAAAGATTTGGCCTTTCTGCTGCAGTGTAAGCCACATAGGTTTTTGACTGTTAGCTAGCCTGATAAGATGTGTTAGCTTTGTGAATGCATTAAAAAATAAGTGCAGTTTTACCTTACAGTTTCTTTATCTGCCATTGTTGATGAAGGTTGACTATGAATTATATATGAGGTATGTTTGTTACATATGTGATCAATTTGCTCTTCCCTCATCAGTTTTCATAGTTTGTTTTGTAATTAGACAAAAGCCACAATACTGTAGTCCAAAATCACATTGAAATGTAGGGTGTTATTTGATGTCCCTCCCCGAGGCAGAACTTGGGGGGTAAATGTCAGTGTATGCCCCGACTCCTTTCTTGTAGAAGTCTTTGTAAAAATGGGGAAGAAGTACCCACTTGAGCCAAGACAGCTGCTCTAAGCCATAGGAAGGAAATAAATGAACAAAAGAAAGTAAATTAGGTTTATTGTGTTCATCGGCTTTAACATTTGAAAGCAGGAATTCAAAGTAATAATTAGTTGTATGCATCAATTGTTTGGCTTCTTTTTTTCCATACATAAGACCAAGCTTTGTACAAGGCGATGAGAGGAACTATATTAATAAAGTCTATAGCACAATACAGCTAAGAATCAAAGTTTATAGTAAGATCATTTAACTGATAAAAATTTCAAATTAGTATATGCATAGAAGCATCCATATACTGGTATAGATTTATGTGAATATTTTAAAGGTCTGTGTATTTTGTTTATACAATGTCAGCTTTAGCATTGCTTTGAAAAAGAACAAACATAAACAAAATAAATGTTTATTTAAATATCATAAGTTAGGAAATAAGCAAATTGAAAATACTTGTTCTAAGTTGAAGAGTCCCAGCTTCAGCGAGCAAGTCTTCCATAGGAGAGTTGCTGTCATAGCACTCTTGTGGGATTTTAGAGAACCCATAGTAGGTCATTGCTCTTTTTGAGGATCTGACTTTACTTCAGTGCTTTTAATTGATATTACAAAAGTCATAGGTGAGGTCAGAGTATTCCAGCTTGCCCTCCCAACCCTCCCCAGACTCTTCCATTTCTCTGCAATGTCTTCTGAAGGGTGAAATGCTAATTCTGTCATCTCTCCTACTACTCTAGGTATCAAACTGGTTTGGAAATAAGCGAATCCGGTACAAGAAGAACATAGGTAAATTTCAAGAGGAAGCCAATATTTATGCTGCCAAAACGGCTGTCACTGCCACCAATGTGTCAGCCCATGGAAGCCAAGCGAACTCGCCCTCCACTCCCAACTCAGCGGGTTAGTTTCTTCTTTGATTTGGGGGCGATTGTTCTCCATTTGTATATTTCTTTTTCCTAGTTTGAGACTTTAATTCTTAAAGTTTTTGGTTCATTGATTTATACATCCAATTATTATTTGTTGTTAATGACACTTTTGGGTTTTGTTGTCAGATCAAAAGGGTGATGTGTTTGTGAGATGGGGCTGTCTTCAGGTTCACGTTGTCATGCATTTGTTTACCTTAAAATGGAGGTACATTGTTTGGCTTTAATGAGTCCTCTAAACTCCCAGATCAAACTTAATGCTTAGAGGCTGTTCCTTTGGGTTCTCATATGATGTTTTTGTCCTCGTTTATCTTGCTGTCCCTATAGTATAATGTCTGGCATTCATTCTGTGCAGGAATGTCTGCTCCTCTAGCAAAGATCTCATTAGCAAATTCTAATGCAGAGCCAGGCTACAATATTTCCTCGATGCTGTTTAGAGGTATTATTCTCTATTGTTTTGTTTTATTGGCTTTCTTTATGTAAACTATCCGGAAAATTGCAAGCTGTTAATTCAGACCTTTCAGACTTAAGTGTTCATATTATAATTTCAATCATTTACCCTGGGTCTAAGTTTTATTTCTGCAAACATGCATTGTATCACTAAATGTAGACTTTAGGCTGACCTAGAAGTACATATGGGAAATGCCCCATCACTTCTGAATTTCCATGATGCCAGTAAAAGTCAGTAATATAGGAAGTATAACCTTCATGCTTGCATGCTGTAGAAAGCATGTTGAGACTTCTACTAGAGTGGATAAAGGGAACACAGACATTTCCGTATTAAATATGTTTAGTATCAGTCATCCTTTTCCATAACAGATGAAATATATTTATTTGGAATGTGTAATGCACTTCTAAGTCTGATGATACCAATCACATACTAGCAAATCTAATTATATCGCATCATAATATGGTTGCAAATCTGGGGTTTCTGGGATTTCTTTGAGTATATCGTCACTTTAACCTCACTGTCTAGTTATTCACAACCAGGCTTCTTTCTGCCGTATGCTGCCTTTGTTACTGGCTACCTTTAGGGCCCCACTCACTTCTTCTGTGAGCCTCTCCTTGAACAAATTTGTTATCATCAGGTTCTCCAAGTCCCTGGGCTATATACTACCAAGACCTTCTTTTGTTTACTTGGAATCACGCATGAAGAGAGCCCTTGGCTTTGTAACCCTTCCCATCATACAACACTGTTTAATGTGATCCAGTTTTATGTTTCTCAGACATGCAGGCCAGGTGACCCTGAAGAACACATTTGTTTTTAAAAGTTCTGTTGGTTTTGATGTTGTTGTTGTTGGCCATTGTTCTTCTTCCTCGTCATGGTGTGATTGATAAAAGATCCAGGCTAGCAGGTTCCATAACCACAGTTTCCTCCCTTCCTATCTGGTCGATTATTAAAGATTTCATACCAGGCATCACAAGGCGAACTGCAGTGCTAGGCAGGCAGGTCTCACTTATCTCTTTGGAAGAAGTATAATTCTGTCAATATTAGCAAAAATGCACTCAACACTCCTGCAGAGGTTATCATAATGCAAAACAGATATCAAAATGACTTTTTTCCCTGTCCCTGCTCTATCTGCATCACAGATGGCTTGGTGTGATTTATGACTAGTCCTTAGAAGGGCCCTTTGGGTTCCCTTCATTACTAAATCCATAACTATTTTTCTTTCCTAAAGCCCTTAAAAAGAGAAAAGTAAGCATTTTAACCCCCACTCTGTGTTTAAGAATTATGTTGGCTCTTATAGAATGTCAGTCTGATTACAGTTTCCTAAGGAATTTTCTGGTGGCTTAAACTTCTTATGACTATTCTGAGCACAAAGGACATTATTATGGAAAACTTGACCTAAGCCTTCCAGTTGTGCCTAAGTTGTTGGAAATAATTTGCAGAGGAACCCTTTGTAATGTTCACTTTCTAATACAGAGACCAAAGGAAACACTATTGTAGATGTGTAATAGCTTGGAATTTTAGAAGATAGATATCTTAACAGGCAAAGGTATAAATGGGCTTTTCTGTATTTTCTTCAGCTTTTAACAGCCTAAATCATGGCATAGATTGAAGGATAAGTGCTCAAACTTTTACATAGAGTGTTTATTATATCGTGTGCTGACTCTTCAGTAATTTCAAAGGAGAAATGGTAATGGAAAGAGACTGTAAATAAGAGGTTAATATATGAAAAGGTATTTGGGTAGATTTTGAAGTCCTGGATTTTGGCACCCAGGACAGTTTTATATTCTCAGTCTGGAAATGGAAATTCTCCCAGCGTCTTTGCTTAGTTTACATACTCATTTCCAGTGCAAGAAAGACAACACTGCAAATAAATCCTCTTCCTTCCCCTGGCTTTTGCGTGGGGAAGAGCACTCCAGGGTGGTTTGTGAGACCACACTTACATAGCCCTGTTTCTTCAGTAGAATTTGCCTCCTTTACTGTAGCCCTCCCATCATAAAAACCATTTAGGGCAAGGTTCTGCAAGGGAATTTGCAGGTGTAGAGAGACTTTCAGCAGATGTTACTGTGTCTTCTAGCAGAGGTGGGCAAAGAACATGCAGCAATGAGGAAGAATGAAAGGAAGACAGTTGAGAGAGGGTGTAGGGAGCGAGAGGACCAATTGACATCATTGTAAAAAGCCTTGGTTATAAACACAACTGGAGAAACCCCAAGTGATGAGCCCTCCATTCCCCATGTTTGAAAAGATTATAAAAGCATGAATTGAAGACTCAGAAAAAGGCAGATGCTTTCTTGGAAGCAAGAATAAGATGTGATTAGGTTTATATCTAGTAATAAGATCCGTCTTTGACATGGAGGTCTGGCTGAGTCAGGCCAGTCACCTCATCTCCATGGGAAACATGTTATTTTTAGACTACAGAAATTAAAGCAATATTTGCCAGGTAGCTGCTTCATATATATATATATATATATATATATACTCAAAGAGGAGCCATGAGCTCATACTTTCAGACATTTTGAATTTCTTAAGACATATACCCTTTGTTGTGGGTCATTGGTTCTCAACTAGGGGTTAGTATGTAGCCCAGGAGACAGTAGTATCTGGGGATGGTTTTTGTTGTCATCGTCTTAGAGAATGTTACTGACATGAATAGATAAAAATGAAGAGCCACTTAACCATCGCACAAGGCATAAGATATTCCCCGCAGCAAAGAATTATCCAGCCTACAGTGCCAGTAGTGCCGAGACTGGGAAATCCATGCTCTAGGTTTAAGTTATATTTTATTATTAAGTTAGTTGGGTTTTATTGCACATTTGGGTTTTGTTTGTTTGTTTTGTTTTTCTAAACAAGCTTTAGACTCCTAAAGATGATTTGAAGTGAAAATACTATCTTCAGGAAATGCCTTATGAAAATGGATGTTCGTACATTTTCATGTCATGGTGCTTGCCCAGGCAAATGCGTTAGAATCCTAGGTGCTCCTTTATTTCTTCTCTGTCTAATTAAGTGCAGATGTGATTCTGCACACACCTCAAGGATCTGTGTATGTACACTTGCCTTCATTCCTAGGTCAAATTCAGGACCTTCTCACTGCCAGCACATCTCAAAGTGTGCTTCTAGTCATAGCAGCCTGCAGATAAAGTGGCTGGGTGGTCTCAGCAAACCGGGTAATATACAGCCGCTCTTTGGGAATCCCCCAGCACTACTAAGAAAGCCCACTCACTGTCCGGGGAGGATGTGCTTCTCAGGAGGCTCTCCATTCAAGTATCCATTTCTTCCCAACCTTCAGTGCCAGGTGAAGAACACACCACCATACTTTGGGACTTGTGTAGATTTTACTGTGGCACTAGACATACCTGGTCCCCTCCATCTACTCCATCACTGCCTCTAGATTCTCAGCAGAGCCATGATAGTGCCATACCTGGGTGTACAGAGACCACAAAATGCTGAAACAGCACAGCCAAGAGCACGAGGGATGATTTCTACGATTACTTCTCTGACACAAATGCATTTGTACAAGAAGTGCATTTGTATGCGCATGTTTATCCCTGCGTATATTACACAGCCAGGCGTATTTACAATTTATCTATGCACACATATATATATTTTTAAAATCATCTATGCCATTTGCAGTGTACATCTTGTAAATGGCACACTCCATGTCAGATGCCATGCTCGCTGGCATCAGTGTAGCCCTTTGGGGAGTTCCCCATGGCACAGTTTGTGTAGTGGTTACCAATAACTTCAGCCAGGCATACAGCATGTGTGATTGTTAGATGGTATCTGAGAGTGGGAAAGAAATAAAATACCTAGGCTTTAGACTCATCGCTTTGGAGCTAAGGAGCATGGGAAATCTGATGACATAAATATGGCTATTATGTACATTCTTGGTTCCAATAAGTACTGAACAAGACCTTTATATTGCAATGACTTTCTTGCTTAGGCCATGTCTCTGTGATTACAAACTTTATCTAATGGGGCCACAACTTGTCTGTCAATGCCTGGGTATGCTATACATGCATAAGAGTTTGATCTACAATACATGTTGCTTCTTCCATAGTTGGAGAAGATGGGTTCAAATATAATGTGTCATACTAATGGAAGGAAGTTACAGGCCAAATCTTCTTTCCACTGCCTGAATATAAATCACACATGATGAGATCTTATTCCTGTTTTGCTAAGATCCAGTGTTTCTAATTCCGTTTAGATAAGCTACATAAAGAAATATGTGCCAGACAAGACACAGTCCTTTTGTTTATATTTAAGTTCTCTCTCAATCATGAGGATAGCATTCCCTTTGCATAGAAAAGCAGGAATGAGAAGAGGGCTAGAGGCAGCATCAGTTTTTATAGAAATACAGTTACACAGCTTCTTATATGAAGATGCACACTCCCCAGAACTAAGGAAAATGGAGATGGTCCTTAACTGGTGGTTGTTTCCAAGATTACAAATGCCTGGTTCCCCTAAATGGCTCTTGTTGCAGACATGTGGTGACATGGTATACGGTCATGTATCAGTTACTGGGGCAGAGAGGAGAACACACTGTTAAGTGACAGTTCTCTGAGGGGAAAGGAAAGGCCTTCTCCTCTGCTTAGCTGTGGGTAGACAGCTCTCTTGCAGAGTTTATGTCCCTGTCTTGGGAGAAGAGACAAAATGCATCAGATGGGGGGCATGACTCATTGCTAGGTGACTCCCCATTGGTGGTGGCTGCCAGAAGACTCACACAAGAGCACAGGCTTAGAAGTCACACAGTGCAACTGACCTGGGTCCCTGAGGTCTCTCCTTTGCCAGGCTAATGTCATGTTTTTAACCAAACCTTGCACGTTGAGCTTTCTTTCCTTTGCATTGAACTGCACGATGACTTCAGAGCTCTAATTAGCTTCATAAGCCCTGGCGTTCAGGGTGAGCTTGGCCTAGGTTCACCCCATAGGAGCCTGTGGAAGGATCTAAAGCCAACCACATGGGTTTTCCATCTGTGGGAGGTGAAAGCCCATGGCTGACCCCCACCCCCTTCTGGAGACCCACTTTAGGAACCACTAGAAGCATTTCATGCATGCTTGAAAATCTTGGCCTAGTGTTCTGCTTCATCTTTCTGAATTCTTGCAACTGACAGAAAGAATAGGCCATTCTCACATAATCTTGAAATCTCTGCAGTTTCCACATAGTAAGGAAGTGTCCCTTATTTCTAGAAGCCAAGAGTATCGGTAGACTTTGGGAGACATTGCCTCTATGCACGCTCCTGTGTGCTGCCCCTATGTGAGTAGATGAGTCCAGCAAAGCATATTTAGAATCCACAAAAGGTGTCCTGATGCTCTATTATGGCAGCAGAAATAGCACTGGTCAACTCATACTATTGGCCATAGTCGCCATCTTATTGATCTCCTGGCCAAGTCTAGAACATGAGAGCCATGAAAGAGAAATCTTACATAGACTACACGAGAAGAATTCAGCTTCCATTTACTAGCAGAAAGTGGTCTCAATGACAACTTGTAGTGAAGGGTAGCTTCATGTAACAGCGACAGTATGCACCCTCTTGCTTGCTCTGTTCTTCATGCTACTAACCAGGCTCTTTGGTTGTCATTGTTGTCTTACATTTGATTTGGGGGTTGCTTTGCATGTCCTACTCCTCTTGGCTGTTGGTTGCGGGGTCAAGCCTTTTTCTTTCTGTGATTCAGGTGCCTCACTCTTTCCTTTCCAGGTTCTTCCAGTTCTTTTAACATGTCAAACTCTGGAGATTTGTTCATGAGCGTGCAGTCACTCAATGGGGATTCTTACCAAGGGGCCCAGGTTGGAGCCAACGTGCAATCACAGGTAGGGACCCAGCCAAAATGCCACCAGGTGAATTCAGGAGAGTCCAAGAGCCTTCAGGTGTATCAGCTTCCTGCTTCTGTCCAGACAGAAAAGAGCAAAAAAGAAAGGAAGCGAGAGGCAGATACACAGCAGCCAAACCAAATCGAAGCAAACCAAAATAGAAAATACAACCATTACCATAGGGGATCATGTCCATGCTTTGTGAATATGTTTGGCTCTGGCTTGTCAGTCAGTCTAGGAAGGCAGGAAAAGAGGAAGTGCAGAGTGAGGTGAAGGAGGCCTGTGAGGCAGGTGGGACTGGCATCTTAATTTTTCTTCAAGGGGAAAGGATTTTCAGCCCTCTATCTCTTCCAAGTCTCCTTCTCATCTGTTGGTTTCCCATCTCCAGGCTTTGCTAACATAAAGAAGTCATCAGTGGTCAGCCAAATGCCCTGATATCTCCTGTTTTCATTTTAAACTTTAAAATGACCAAGCCAGCTTGACTAAACACATACGCTTAGTCACCCTTGAGGTCAATGGACTCGAGTGTCTGATGATAAGACCAGACTGGGAACCAAAAATCAGTCATGTGTAAAAACCTCAGTGCTACTTAGTAAAACTATCCGCCTTCAAGACAGATACCTCAGGAAGCCATCCTGCTATCTCAGCATGAAGTGTGACGCGAGAGGGTGAAGTCGTATGCTCTGGGTCACAATGACTTGGGAAGATATGAGCCACAGCTACCCATGTGTCCTCTCTGTCACATGGAACAGAAAGCATTACGTGCCTGGAATAGACAGCTGGCTGGTGACTCAGCCCCTTGCTCAGGAAACACTGACTGGAAACAAATTTGAGGTGATACAGGCAGACTTTGGTCATGTGACCAAATGACTTACCGTCGTCTAGATCCTTGATTTAAACAAACAAACAAACAAACAACAACAACAAAAAAACCTGGATCTTTATCTCAGTCTCCTGTGACATGGCTACCCAAGACTAAACAGAACCTTGGCTCTCCTACAAGTTGCATGGGATGATCTATAGGGAAGAAATGTGGCAGTGGGGGACATCTCCGTCCTCTCCCCTTCACCCCCTCCAGCACCACAGTCCCTGCCACCTCACACAGATCTGCAGTCTGTCTCAGTTTGGGGACCCAAGTTTGCTTTTACTGTTTCACTGAACTCCAAAGTAACAATGGATTTGGCATGAGGGAGAGTCCCGGCCTCTTCCTCATGGACTCTCCCCCAGGAAGAGTATCTCTAAAATGATTGCTTTAATGTGGCATGCCACATCAGTAGCCTGTAAGACAATGATGCGCCACATCTCTTCCCCGCCCCCGCCCCCGACTAATTGCTTCTCTGTTGTTGTTTCTCTGTCTAGGTGGATACCCTTCGCCATGTTATCAGCCAGACAGGAGGATACAGTGACGGACTCGCAGCCAGTCAGATGTACAGTCCGCAGGGCATCAGTGTAAGCAAACAAGGCTCCCTGAACCCTTTGTTTCTATTCTATCACTGCCAATTATTTCAAAGCCACAGGGCCCAGAATGCCACTTAGTAGGGCTTGTCTTAGCTCTGCAATCACCTAGTTTCTTGTTTCTGTATCGGTCATGCCATCGGCAGCATCCACCCCATGAAAAAAAGTGGTGATTGGGCAGGCTTCATGCAGGCAGCTGGCGACTAGGGCTGTCAGACACAATCAGTGTTTGCGTGGCACCTGCGGCCACATGCGTTCAGCTGAGAGGAGCTGCTAAACAGGTGACACCTAGTATAACAGTGGTAGGAAATGTCACCACAGACTGAGACCAGGGCATCTGGAGAAGAAAACCAGCGGCCCAGATCCATTGTAGCCAGGTTTGTGGCCATAAAAATAAAATACCTTTTTTCCAAATCTGCCAATAGATGATTTTAAAGGATCGACACGAAGGTCTAGTATGTTGAAGGGACAGGGAGGGGATGTGACCATCTTCCACTTGTTCTTGGGTGCGCTGGCGGCTCCTGACTAGCATGAAAATTCATAGCGACAAGCTATGTCGCACAGAGTGAAATCGATCAGACAGACACAAGGAGAACCGAGTGTAGATTTGGGACAGCAATCCAACTTGATTTCTTAGATCAATCGTCTGCCATCTCAGCAGCAATGACAGCAAGCTGGGACATGAGGGAAGTCTGGAAAAGGAGGCTGTCCTTTGGATCAGGGGTGATTTCCAGTCTTTTAGAGGTTGCGGGAGGCTCCGGTGGGATGATTGGCTTGGAACTGCTGAAAGAAAGCAGAGCTGTGGTTGGTTGATGAGAGTCATTGTTATTGTTTGTTGTCATCGTGATTAAAGTAAGTTAGGAGTGGAAGGAAGGCAATGCAGTCCTGATTTAATAATGCAATCTCAGTCTATTCTAATTGAGGCGTAATGTCTACAAGGACATGGGGGATGGCCTCTTCAACTCTGCACTGAGTCTCGTTCTACCCAATTATGGCAGATCTGGAAGGAATCAAGAGAAGAGCACATCGGATGAAGAATAATTCTTTTAAAAAGAGGAATGGCGGAGCTGATAGCTCCATGGTCAAGGGCCTGCTCGGTAAACATGAACATCTAAGTTGGACCCGTAGCATCCATGTAAACAATCACCTGACAACACATCAATAAACCCATCACTAGGGAGGCAGAGGCAGGCAGATCCCTACAGCTCCTTAGCGAGAGAGCCTAGTGAGAGAGACCCAGTCTTCAGACGTGAAGTGACGCACAGTCAAGGAAGATAGCAGACTTCAACCACTGACCTCAACATACACATACAACACATGTACACTCGCCCACGTGCACCCATGTACACACCCACACGAGCATATACAAAAACTACACACACGTAAAGAAGAGGAATTCTTATCCCATAAAAGAGAAAATATGGGTGATGTATAACAAGTTTAATGCTGCTCTCACAGAGAGGGATCAACTTCATCAGGAATGGTCTAAATGGGACAGGATGAGTTTACTGAGTAGAAGCATCAGGGAAGTGGATTCCAAGTACCCACGATAACAGGTGCAAAGTAGCCTTTGTAACAGTCAAGGTCTCCAATCACTAGAGAGCCTCAGACATGGATTGACTAACAGCTTGGTAAGGATATGGTAGAAGGGAGCCAGTCATTATGTAGTAAAAAAAAAATGGGGGGAGGTGCATATATTGTTGATTACAGTTAAGAATTCTTTTTGGGATAGGGGGTTCCAAGATTGGGTTTCTCTGTGTAACAGTCCTGGTTGTCCTGGAACTTGATTTGTAGAGCAGGCTGACTTCGAACTCAGAGATTCTCCTGCCTCTGCTAACCGAGTGCTGGCATTAAAGTTGTAGGCCACCACCACCCAGCAATTCTTTCTCATACCTTCAGGCAGAATCTCTTCCGAGTTCAGAAGCCTAACTGTTGATCTCTCTTTGGGAAGAAAGGAAAGGCCAGCCTGTCTTGTTGAACATGCTTTGAACAGTCATGTCATTTCCTAGAAACGTTCAGGGAAGAAATTCTTCCCGTTGTTATCACTGTGTTGGTGGTGCCTTCCTGGGAAGCCTGCCTAGGGGAGCGCAGGGTTCGGTGCAGTACATGTGCTCTCAGAGGGAGTCCGAGTGAAGGCAGGAACTGGGTGTCTGGCATTAAAGCCGTGCATCTGTGTACCACTGAATGTTTGTGAGGTATTAGACTTTTTCAGAAATAATTTTGTGCATACATGAAGGAGGAAAATATGAAAAAGGTATAAGATGTGGGAGCAAAAATAGATATACACAAAAAAAGGAAAGCGAAGAAAGTACTTATGACTCAGTACAAGATGGGTTGAACAGTTTCTTATTTGGCATCTTTTCCCCCCTCCAAACTGCCTCACTGTAGTGAGCCGGGCTAGATGGGGCCAGGGAAAGGAGATGTCCAGTATTGACCCTTTTGACGTCATCTGTTGGGCTGGAGATCATTTTGGAGAGAGTATAACAACCATGTGTAGACAATTATGTCTGATTACACAAGCCCAGCACAAAGATTAGGCTGGACGATGCCACTTGAAAGAGTCACTTGTGTGTTTTAGTTTCCCCCCCATAAATTGTGCTTTATTTCTGAGTCTTTAATATACAGGCTAAGTGCATCAAAGGACAGCGGTGATAGGATCTGTTGCTTTGGTGTCAGTTTTTAAATGTGCCACCTGCAGAAGACGAGGCGTGTTGTAGCAAGATGTATTTTTAGATGTTGGTATTAGAAGCTGGGGCATGGGCATATACAGAGTAGGGTTCTAGCTGCCAAGATAGAAAAAGAGAAAAAGGGAGGAGACCCAAGAAGAGACAAGGACAGGAATGAAAGATCCAAGCCAAAAAGCAGAAATAAACAATCCCTAAACCCAAAGCAGTAATGGAATTCCCAGCTGGGCTCTGGGTTGTGTCTCATTTGATGGAGGACATTTTCTGGGCAGCGTTCATCTGCTCCCTGGCTGGGTTTCCACAGCACCCTTATCTTTCCAACTAGTGTCTATTTTTAAGTTTTGTAAAATATGAAACTCTCTTCTTTAACCGAGCTCAGAGCAATGGGATTACAGCGGTGTAGAGGTAACATCCTATAAGGGTAGTAGGTAGATGATCTATCTTGGTAAGCCCAGCATTAGGAGATGCTTTAGGGGAAACAAGGAAGTGAGTAGAAAAGGGACTGGCTAGGTGCAAGTTGTTTCACATGAGTACAGTGTGAAGTGCTTCAAGTGCTACTCTCTGCTTTGATCCTTTTCTCCTCTTTATGAATAGTTTTTGCAGAAGGTATTTCCTATTAAGGGTAGGTTAAGGCATCATTCAGAGGTAAAGGCGTGAATTTAAGATGGGCACAGAGTTATTCAAGACCTCAGGACTCCCTCGTTAGCTGCCAAGAATGCTAAATTACATCTCTTTAAATACTTTTTTTTCATATGACCACAGGCAATTCTTGATTTGTGTAAAGAGGCTGTAAGTAGCTCAGGGAGACTTCTCTGTTCCACTTCTCTGTCAATCAGACATTCGTGAAGAACACCTAAGTATCAAGAGTCTTTCTTTCCATTACCCCTGCCACCCTCTTAGTTCTGGAAGTAGTCCATTAGCTAGGCTTCTGCAGCAGACTCTGTGCTGTTGCTGTCTTTCGTTTGGCTCTCTTGAACATACCCACTGAAGTCTTCTAGTGCTGTTCTTTGGTCAGAAATAATTAGCAGTCTTTACTGCCTGCCTAAGCAAGCCCCGACTCTTGAGATTTTTATAGACATTTCCATAGACCCAAGCTACCTGTCCTTAAACCTTGGGTTCCAATTCATGTGGTCCACTGACCTTGACCTGGTTACATCTTTAACCTCCTCCTCTGTCTGCACACCATCTGAGTGCCTGGTGACCTTAGAGAGTAGGCCACAGAGCCATTGCTCCAGTCCCTGCATTCACTTTTGTGTGACACCTGCATGTGTGTCCCTTCTCTTCACTCTTACTTCACTGCCCCATTCCTGTCCCAACCATATTTACTGACCCAAACTCAGTTCCTACTTGGTGTCTTCCATCCTATTAATCCTTTCCGTCCATTTCTCACACTCAAACCCATTGTGCTCTTCAGTTCACAAAAGCATACTTATTCCCATTGTACCTCTCATCCCTGCATATGTATACGGTCTTAAAATACATATATTATTTCCTTATTTTGTTTGGTGAAAATGTCGATCAGGAGAAAAAAAGTTGCTACCAAATTAAAAACATTTTTAAGGGCCACATCCACTGAGCCATAAGGTATCTGGTAATAATGATTATTTTAAGTGCTTCACTTATGCATAAATAATCTGTATGTTAAATACAAAAATGTTTTAAATATCCCTTTCTAGGCCAGGCATGGCAATACATGCATAGGAGGGAGATCGATCAGCCTGGGCTCCACAGCAAGACCCTGCTTTAAAAACAAAAGAAACAACAACCAATATCAGCTCTCTCAATGTTTAGAAACATGTATTTAATAAGATTCAAGGTACTCCTCCTTCACTCAACATGTGATGGTGTTGTATGGTGATGCTGCCGAGCATCTTCTCCATAGGTCCTGTCGCCTGTCTCCCCAGAGCCCCTTTCTCCCTAAGGGAATCTCTGCGAGAGTATCTGTTTGTTGGGTGACTATGTCTCTGATGATTCTCATTGCTCCTCTTCTGCTGTGGGGCTGGAGCCTGCACACCCCACTTGGACGAAAGTGGAAGTTACCCGAAGGGAAGAAACACAGACTCTCGGACTTCAGTGAGCTAACCTGAAAGTCTCTTTCAGCTCAGAAATTCTGCAGTTCTATTGTGTGACAGTTGAGTCGCTTAGCTAAAGGGACACCAGGTCAAAACTTTTAGCCCACCCACTTTCCCCCCTCAGTTTGTATCTTGAGTTCAAATGTGCAGCAGAAGGAGGAGGGCTGACTCTCAGAACTCCCTCGCTTTGGAGTTAGAGATTCCTAAAAGCAGAACCATTTCCTTGTAGAGTGAGCTTATTTCTTTTAAGTTGTTTTGAAATGTAAGTTAAGGGAGTGAATTTGCCACAGCCAGCCTGGAGTGTCAATCCCCGTGTAGATTTTGCTTACTCAAAGGTTTTAGTGCAAGTATGAGTGTTAGTATTATCTCTGGAATGGCAGCATGCCAATGACACCCAGTTATGGAAGGAAGGGAGTTCATTAATTTTTGGTTCGTGATAATCAGAGAACTGGAAAAATAGAGATGAAGCTTGTCTCTTGAAAAAATGTAATGTGGGTGTAGTGTTTTGGCTTTTTCTCTTTCCTCATGTTAGGTGGAGGAGGAAAAAGGAACAGGCTCTAAATAAATAAATAGACTGTAAATCCTTAGGACAGAAATATCCTACTGTTTCAGTAAACATGTGTCAAGCATTTAGGTATCACAAGGTTTCTTTAGCAACACTTAGCAGCATGCCACAATTTTACTCTTTTCATAACCACGTCTGAGCGATCTTTCACTTGCAGCATGTGTTCAGATGGTGTTGCCACATGTGAAATTGTAGGGCTGAGAGAGGCAATCATTAAATTCGTGTGCGAATCTTTAAAATCTCATTTTAGTAATACCAAGTTTAATTTTCTTTTAACACACTGAACTTCAAGTTGGATTTTGAAAGGGTTAAATTGTATCCAGATGTGCCTCCAGTCTGCTGCCTTTGGATGCTGTTCACATCCTGGGACCAGGGACTAGGGAGGAGCCACAGGCTGGTGACACGAAGGGGCTGAGAAAAATGGAGGGGTCCACACACACATGATCAGATTCTGACAGGTTTCCTTCATGACAGAACTCTGCCTGAATCAGAAGACCTTTAAAACTTAACCCCATGCTAACTCCTGCATTGAAAAATGCCCTTTTTTTAAGCTCATAGTTATTAATAAATCAAAAAGAGAAAAAAAGTGTTGTACATTCATCATTTTTCCTTGCTGCCAATTTAAATGATCTTAAAGATATCATAAGCAAATATGGCCAGATCACTCAGTGGGTTGTTCATTCATTCTCACATTTGCCCAGTCACTCTCTCATTCAATAATCATAAGCATTTTTTTTAATCTTTGAGGAATGCATATATGTCATGTAACAGACAGGTTGAGTTACAAAAACTCCATACCTGAAATAATAGAAAACTCTGATGGGGCTAGAAAGATGCCACCATGGTTAAGAGCACTAGCTGCTCTTCCAGAGAACCCAGTGTCAAGTCTCCCAACTGTCTAATTCCAGGCCCTGAGAATCCAAACCCCTCTGATGGCCTCTACAGGCATCAGGCAAGCACATGGTGCACAGATATACATGTAAGCAAAACACCCATACACATAAAAAACAAAGACAAACACCCACTCTGAGGCCAATCATCTCGTGAGCAACCACTCTTAAGAAGAGTGCACCTTCCACCCGCCAGACAGCCATACCCTGGGCTTAGTGCAACTGCATGTATCTTTTTCTGCACGCTCCTTATCTATTAATAGATTCAAAGTGAACTTGGTTGACTTCAAGGCTAGGGTTGTGTTCACTCCAGAGATCTCTCCATCCATATTCTGTGAGCATGTGCAAAGTATGTGTTTCAGTTCTGCCCATGTGACTGTGGACAGCTCCAATTCCTTTGAGAAGATTGAGTTTCCTAAATGCCAGAAAGGACGATTGAGCTAGCCATTATGTAAGCCATTGTCTACGGTCATGTTATATTGATGAACAGTGACTATTTTCTTATGCCCAAAACAATGTGGTATGAGGAGAGATGTTCAAAGCCATAAGTAAAGAGAAATTGTGTCACTGAGAAAATTAAACAAAGCTCAACTTTGGTAAACAGCATAGGTTTCTGAAGGAGACTACTTTCTCCTGAGTCTAGCTTGGGCTAGATTTTGCTTTCTGAAGTCCGTGCTCTTGGACAACCTTGTTTTAGGTAGACTGTCACTGTTGGTTTCTCAGCGAAATCCCACTGTTACTACACAGAAGTAAAACTGTGTAACATTTTGAAGTTCCTGCTTCATCTCTGGTTATATATGACCCGGAGGGGATTCTTTTCCACATCTCTAAATCATAGATATTTAGATATCTTACTATCTAAATATGCTTTAGTTTCATAATACAGATAACAAATGAATAAATGATTTATTCAAGAAATATTTATCAAAAACCTTCTAATATCCTATGTCAGTAATAGAAACTTTAATAGGACATAGCTCTGGCGATCCGTAAAGTCACCAGAAGCTAATAAGGATGGAAGTTGTCTGCCTTAGTCATCCACTTCTTGGACAAAATTGTACCATCTAATGTAATCAATATAATACATTATCTTAAAGGAATCTTGGAACTGGCTATCATAAGAGGCATTTACATATGTATTCCAATTAAAATATATGAAATGCTTATAAATATGATTGGTCTTTGCTATGCAATCTTTTATATGTTTCATACAAATAACTAAAGCAATGGAGCTTTTGTCCTGATGAGAATAGTCTGTTTTAACCTTGTGTGATAAGTTAACCATTAATAACATATAGCTATGAAGCACCTGGTATGTGGCTAGTGTAAGAAAATGGGTTTTTAATTTTAACTAATTTCAATTAATTA
This sequence comes from Ondatra zibethicus, assembly GCA_004026605.1. NCBI lineage: Eukaryota > Metazoa > Chordata > Mammalia > Rodentia > Cricetidae > Ondatra > Ondatra zibethicus. Next base: position 105,499 of record PVIU01000879.1, read on the forward strand.
AAAAAGAATAGTTACTTGTAATTACTGGTTGCAGGGTTGGGCAGTGAGACCCTCTATGTGCTCTGCCAGCCATTTGACAGTCACCCAAAGTGATGCAATAGCGTGAGAGGTGTGGCTGTACTATGGAGAAGGGCAGACTTCCTTTAAAAAACAAAAAAACAAACAAAAGAAAACAATGCTTTTCGCTTTTCTAAGCTAAATAGAACCCTTATTAAAAATTAGCCGTGTATAATAAATTAACATGCATTAGCATAAGACTAGGCTTTAAGCAACTAAATAATACGGAGAAAGATTTAAAATATAAATATAGAATTACCTACATTTATTATACTCTCTACTTGCAGTAATTTTCAGCTCTTTCAGCTACTAATTCCCCTAATTATAATTTTTCGAGCGTGCCCAGGTCATGTTCACTGTGAGCCCTTTGGCTAAGATTCAACCATTGCGTGCTTCTACAAAGTGCAGGCTCTATTTTAGTTCCCTCTGGTCACCTTTGCAATCCTTTGCTTACAGCCTCTGTCCTGCTGCCCCCTCCTGCCCTGCTAGTCAGTGAAAATGTGGCCTGCCCCTCCATCTCTCCTCCTATTTATTCTCTCTGCCTGGCAGCCCTACCTATCCTTTCTCCTGCCTGGCTATTGGCCATTCAGCTCTTTGTTAGACCAATCAGGTATTTTGGACAGGCAAAGTAACACAGCCTCACAGAGTTAAACAAATGCAACGTAAAAGAAAACAACACATCTTTGCATCGTTAAAAAAATGTTCCACAACATAAAAAAAAAATAGAACATATCTTTACCTAATATTCTCCAGCAGTCATGTTTTCACTTCTGAGGCCAAATTTTCTGCAACTTAGTGTGCAAATTGTGAGTGCACACTTGGGCGTCTTGGTGCATGCAGTGTGCCTGTGTTTTGGTTGCTGTCCTGTGTCTCCGTATGCCTTTCTCATAATTTATAAAGACAAAAAGGCGAGCAGGTAGAGGAAGAAGGGCAGAGACCTTAGTGGACAGAAGAGTCTGGACTTTCCAGGAAGTCTAAGGTTCCCCTCCTACAGCCACCCCAGCTGGCCTCACCCTCTTACTGTCTTAGAGCCTAACTGTACAAGGAAAGCCGTCTAAAGGCAAATAAGGTGGTGTATTCTATTTTCGCCTTTGCTTTTGACCAGGTATGCTTTCTTTTAAAGGGAATTATAATCTAATTTTTCATAAGAAAGGCTGTTGAAATATGTATAAACAGAAACTCCATAGTGACTTCCTCAAGTGCAGGGTAGTCAAGCTTCCCTTTCTTCTTCTGTCCTTTCCTCGCTTTGTGAATCCCGTCTCTGTGAGCTGCAAGTCTAGTCGGCCTTCCTTGCCTCCCCAAACTTGCACAAAACCTTATTCCTTCAAAGTCAACATTTGCAAGAGATGATATATCCACCCCCTTCAGGAAGTGATCAGTCATGGCCTCAACTGAGCGTGTACCAAAAGGACGCTGCCGGGGAACAGTGCTCTGTCACCGCACTGCCGGGGACGGCGCTCTGTCACTGCACTGCCGGGGAACGGCGCTCTGTCACCGCACTGCCAGGGAATGGCGCTCTGTCACAGCACTGCCGGGGAATGGCGCTCTATCACAGCACTGCCGGGGAATGGCGCTCTATCACAGCACTGCCGGGGAACGGCGCTCTGTCACAGCACTGCCGGGGAACGGTGCTCTGTCACCGCACTGTCACAGCACTGCCGGGGAACGGTGCTCTGTCACTGCACTGCCGGGGAATGGCGCTCGCTCCAACAGATGCCGCACTGCCAGGGAATGACACTATGACACTGGAAGCATCAGGCCCTACCATCTCCTTGCCCAGTCATTCTGGAGAGACCTCCCACAAGCTCTGTGCCTCTTCTAGAGGGAAAAGGACAGCAGACATGTCTCACCGTGTGTTTAAAGTTTAGAGCTAAGCTGTGCCTCGAACAATATATTATGTCAGGAGCACTAACTCATAACGTTTATTGAGTTTCCTGCTAGAGTCTGTCAACTGAGGCCAGAAAGATTAAATTAAGTATGTTACCCAAGATCAACTGACATGGAAGTGGCGGAGCCAGGTGTCGACCCGGCACAGTCACCGTCTAAAGCCACTGACTTTCACTTTTGTCCAAATGGACCTGTAAGCCCAGAGACCTTAAACTACTCAATGGAAGGAGTCGCTGAGATCCTCACAGTTCTAGTGTCCATTAAGGTGCTCTGTGATGGGTATTTTGAAACCTAGTAGGTGTGAGAAAGAACCCGGTTGTCCCTCTTTGGTTCCATGTCCTCACTGATTGCTGTCTTATCAATTCCATCATCAAAAGTACAGCTAGAAAGTTACAAGGATAGACCTTTCCTGCAGGTGCCTACTCTTTACTTCTGTCGTGACTTTTTACCCAAGGACCCAATGAAATTCAGAAGCATTCAGAGATCAAAAACAAACCAAACATCCATGGGAAAGATTAGGCAGTTTATTGTGACAGAAGGAAAGACTCGCAGCTGGCGTACTTGAGTACACATATCAGTTAGAAGTAGCTTTGTGGCTGTTATTGCTGATTTTTCTCATCTGGGGAGCAGTAAGATGGTAAAAAGGGGGACTTTTGCCTGTGAATATTTTTAATAGCTTTTGCACGTTAAATAATGATGCTAGAAGTTTAAATGTTGGCATGCAAGAAACTGGAACAGCAGCTGTTTAATAGCCATCCCTCCCAGACAGAGGGTAAGAAGGCCCCTCACTTCAATGGCCTAAGACTTTCATCAACTTTCTTTCCTCCTTGTGCACATAATACTCTTTAAAAAAAAAAAAGGTAAGAGGCTATGAAAATGATATAATTTGAATAAAAGGAAGATAAATAGGAAAAAATATATATGGCAAGAGTTAAAATTTTTAAAAGCATGAGACAGTAAGAAATAAGTATGAAATAAAAATATACTATTCACTTGTAAAGTAATGGTAGGATTAAATTGGCAGGAGAGTGATAAAATTGTATTTGAAATACAAAATGAAGGTTAAAAGCAATTAAGGTACGCAAGTATTAAAGAGAACAATAAAAACAAAGTAACTAGGCTGAGAATACCATCATCAAAGACACAAAGGTTTAAAACAACAGCCCAAGTTGTAATAAAATAAAGAAGTCTTACAATATTGTAAGTTAAAACACAATTAAAAAACAATAATGATAGAAAATTAACAGGCCAAATTGATACTTACAATTTTATTAATTGCTAACACTGACTTGCTTTTACATGTGAGCACTTTATATGCATAAATTAATTCACATTTACTTTAAAAACATAAGCAAAATAGTTTGGAGGCACAGGAAAAGTTGTGAAGGCTAGTGAGATGGACCTGCAGGTGGTAATTCCCATTGTTTAATATTTTATAGAATTTCCATGGGGACCTAATGCAGAATTCTTTTTCTCTCTCTCCTGGAGTGCCTGGGGCCTATGAATGTCCATTCTCTTCTGGGCCCCAGTGAGGTTGTCCTTGCCTGGAAGCCGTCCTCAGTGGTCAAAACTCGCAGTGTGGCTCAGCCCTTGTGGCAATTGACAAGCATGAGATAGAGCTCAGCTTCAGAATGTGGCTCACACTCTTGGGGTGTGCTGGACGGCATCCTGGGGTTGGGATAGAGCCCTTTGCTCCTTGTGTCCAAAAAAAAAAAAGCACCTCAGCTGAAATCTGATACTTACTCTGTAGACCAGGCTGGCCTGCCTCTGCCTCCCGAGTGCTATGATTAAAAGTGTGCACCACCGCCCAGCTGAATACTTTTTCTTAAATGAGTCTAGATCACGTAGTTACTAACGTGAGTTTTGGTGGTAGTGTGATGGTGGGGTTTTTGGAAGAGGTGGTTTCCTGGAATAGATTATTAAGACTGGACTATTGGGGGATGTGGGGTTTAAGACAGGGTTTTTCTGTTTAGGTCTAGTTGTCCTGGAACTTGCTCTGGAAACCAGGCTGGCCTTGAACTCACAAATATCCACCTGCCTCTGCCTCCTGAGTGCTGGGATTAAAGGTGTTTGCTTTTTCCCCCCTTCTTTTTTGGTTTTTCCTGCCTAAAGCCTTCACAGACATTCATTTGGGTGGTCTAGAATGTCTCCCTACCAGAGCTACCTGAGAAAGGCTTCCCCCCACCACCCTCCACCTCCTTTGACCTTTTCTATTTATTTTAGTTTTTACGCCTCTTGCTCAGCCGCATAATTGTACCACAGCATGCTAGAAATCTCTCACAGGGAGGTGGATAACTGTCGCTGCTCTTTCCTTCTCCATCTTCTCTGTGGGGAAGGTGGTGTCGCTGTGGTTTTGAACTTGCTGCAGGATTCATGCCTTCGCTCATTCCCTCGTTCATCCAGCAGATATGCTCCCGCGGTGACTTGGTTTTGGTGTTGGGCGCAAAGGAAGAGAAGGTAATAGACCTGGTGCCCATTCTCTAAGCAGGTTGCCATCTTGTCTGAATTTCTACGTCTGGTGCTATTTTTCATGGGAAGGGAGAAAAATCCATCTAAGTTTTCATAGGTCAGTATTTTTAAGAGAGCTCGGAAATTGCTTGGTGATGCACTCCATGAAGACCAGAACCCCATTTCGTTCAGCTTTTCTTCCTAACCCCTGGGTTTGGTCACAAACTATAGTGGTTTCTTTTCTCCCACAAGCTTTAAAAGTTGGCCACATACCAGACGCCTACCGGAAATGTAGATTTTTTTTTTTCTTTATATGTTTTGTTTAAATCGTGCATGCACTTTTTCTCCCCCGCCCCCGATTACAAATGACTAGTTAGTGTGGAAAATTAGAGAAAACAAAAAATAACACAGAATAAAATTACCACTTACTTGTGCACTTCAGTCTTCCGGCTCTTGTGTGTATGTTTTTATGTGGGTGTAGAAAAGTTACCTGTCATTTTGTAGCCTACTTATTTTCCCAAAACTGTGTTATGAATATTTTCCATATTATTAAATGTTCTTCTCAAACATAACTTTAAATAGTTGCACTGGAACATGTTATAGGGCAGGTCCATAATTCTTACTATTATTAATAACACAGTGGTAAACCTCCTGGTTTAGAAAATACAATGCATATGTCCTGTTACTTCTTTGGGTAAATTTCTGGAAAAAGCATTGCTACATCAAAGGATATTAACGTGTCTAAGGCCTGTGTGATGAATTGTAAGCTTGCCGTTCCTACAACAGCTTCTAGATCCAGTTCCCCTGCACCCTCAGCAGTAACTCCTGACAGTTTTTCAGTTTTTGTGAGCTGTTTTGTTTTAATTTGTATCTTTTCAATCAGTGGTGAAGTTGGATTTTTTTTCCACACTTACTGGCTTTTTATGTGTTCATGAGATGTTCATCTTTTCCTCGCTGGCGTAAAGGACTTTCGAACTACATGGATATTAACTGTCTGCACTTGGCTAACACTTGGAGGACAAAGTTGTTTTCAAATGAAGGAGACAGGGAAGAACGGAGTCCTGTGTCTTTTACTATCTCTATGGGACCTTGGGGAGGGGGGCACTGGTTGAACACTTGTCTCCCTGCAGTCTGAGTTAACTTGACATCTTCTGTATTTCTGATCTATTTAAACATCAATTCAGTACTGTAAAAGAGAACCTAAAAATTATCCAAATTGACCTAGAGATAGGTTGGTCATTTCAACATTTCTTTGAAGATTTACCTTACACCTGTTGTTATTTTAAGTCAAATGATTAAGCCTAGTTCATAGCCAGGTTGAAAAAAAAATAAGAGCTACATATATTTAAAGACATATTTTATTATGACCTCTGCCTGACTTGGTCAAGGAAGTGCTTCTTTAAGAGACTTGATGCTTTTTCTTATGTGCATTTCTGGATTCTCCCTTGGTGTTCTTTGACTGTCTGTAAGTAGCGTGTTTTTCTAGACTCCTGGACTCGAGTGGCTTACCATCACCCGCTCCGCCTTCTCATCCCATACGACTACATGTAGAAAGGCCAAGGCAGATTCCCCATCCCTCAGGACAGCTGGGCCATTTCCACTGCAAAGATTTCTGTAATTAATAAGGAGGGGGAAGGGTAAATTTCAAAAGCCCAACCCTCTTGCTCTTAGATAAGAATCTTGAATAAAAGTAGGTACCTGCTAGCATCCATGGATCATCTCCAGAGTAGCGCTCCCGAGTTGGGTCCATAGATTATTTCAGCAGTCAATAGAATTTTTAAAACAGCACCCTCTGTAAGGGCATGGGGCACAATAGTGCCTAGTGTCCCTCAGCACTGTCTGCCTGCTTCTTCCCCCTCAGCTTCCCACCATAGCCCACCCCCACTCTTCTGTTAGCTGTAATGACCCTGCAAACACTAAATGGCATTTGAGTGCATTAAGCAGCAGACTCTCCAGTGACATAGCAATTACGGCTCTGAAATAGATTTGGTGCGTCACGGAAGATAAGGGTTTTGAAAGTTTCTGTTGTGATTATAGCCTGTAACTCCCACAAATAATAGGCTTCAAAATAAGAGGCTGCCAGCGAAGCCTTTGTGGCTTTGTCTCAGTGATGGCACGTAAATTGCTATTAATGTCCTAAGTGTACTTGAATATGCCAGTCTTTGGGATGTGGAGTTGGCTCAGTGTCTCTCTTTACACGGCATGTCATTGTTGGTCTGATAATCTGGGGTAATTGCTGTCTCTTGGATGGTCAGAAAAGTGTAAGAGGTTTGGCTTCCTGTGTGACAGTAAATAGCCTCAAGATTTACAGGACGAGGGCACGTTCACAGACCAGGCTGTGTGTGTTCCCTGTTTAGCCGCCATCACCACAGTGATGCATGTACTATATATGTATTGAGTAAACAATACTCCTGGCTGCAAAGCTAAAGCCAAATCAAAGGGTACAAAAACCTCAATGAAGAATTCTGTCCAATATGGGATCGGTCAATTGGATAATTTATCCCAAAAGTTAAAAAAAGAAATGTTTTGTTTGGATTATCTATATTTGGCTATATTAGTAAACATTGTCTTACATACCTATTGTTTTTCATTATAAGTAGGGGTGTGTGTCTCTGTGTGTGTGTTCTCTGGGTGTCATGAGTAATTTCTGAACCTGTTTTAATGGCACTTGAACATCAGGATATGTGGAAAGTGTGTGGGTTTTGGCCACTGTATTGGTGTGTGTGTGTGTGTGTGTGTGTGTGTGTGTGTGTGTGTTTTAGTTTGTGAAGCTCTGAGGATAGAGGATGTTTATTCAGATATAAATACAGTTCTCTACACCAAGACATCTCTATTTAGCTGAATCAAGCTGAGCTTATTTTTCTTTGCCAGAGAACCAGGATAATCTTTGCAAAGTTAAATAAGCATTGGCATTTAAGTTTTAACCTCCTGTTTACTGTATAGTTAGCCTCGGGATCCCTGTATATCTGTGGGACACAGAAACATTTTGTGTGATGCCTTTACTTGTACTTTTAATAGGAGTGAGAAAGCAATCCATCCTAGAACTGAAACTGTCCACTGCCACTTTCTGTGGGAGCCACAAAATAGTACGATGGGCTTCGACCTCTGTCTCCTGTGCCTTATATAGCAGTATTAATTCTGGGCCTTCAATTATAGATGAATTTAGAGAAAAGTCATAGTCCGCCAGGGGCTAGGGAGCACTAAAGCAGATCATGACCCGGGAGTTGATCTCAAGTAATGAATGCTGCATTAGAATGCCGCTGCAGTTGATACTCATCCTGCACCCTGCAGACAACAGACAGAGGCTGTGGGAGTCCCTTGCCATGAAAGAGTTTGTTCACACAGGTTGGATTTACTGTCTTACTACACATTGACAATATGAGATAAACCATATTAACTGGCGAGGGGTGATACACTTAGTGGTGGGTCCTACAAGCCCTGCCACAGAGCCATGGAGAGTGTATGCCATCTAGTACCAAGGTGAACTGTAGGCAAGTAGTGGAAGAACTAAGAATGGCCTGGTTTTTCCAAGGCTGGTCTTGTAGTTTGTATGTTTTAGCATTCACTCAGTAACTCAGATTTCCAGAAGGCAATTCACAAGCATGAGTTGCCTGTCTTAACCCCTGAGTGTCACAATCTAAATATGGTGAACCTACATTGGTACCCAGCCTCAACTTCCAGCATCTGAAGCATCCACGATATTAGCTCATAATGCGGACTAAGTTTGGTCAACCCAGTTCCTGAATTTTAGTGTTCTCTCCTGAGGACTAAAAATGAGTTCGCATTGATTTATGGGCCACTATGTATTTGTGGTCCTGAATACACAAATTATCCATCCTTCATAGCTTTGCAGCCATGATGGGCTCCAGCAGCCAAAGCCCCATCTTCCCAGGCTTAAGATACTAGGGAAGCTTTCAAATCATCAGTTCTTCATCCATTCAACACAGGCACTTCCTGAGAAGCTACTGCATTGGGCATGCTCCTTGTCTTTAAATGGCTTCCTTCTTATTCCATTACCTACCATCTCACTGAGGAGATAGGTCAAAGCAATGAGGTGAGATCAGGTCTTGGAGTGAGACCTGATTCTAAGATCAAGTTAGCATCTTAATCTTTAAGGAACTTTGGACACAAAGCAGAACTGATTTGGTGAGGAAGAGATCATCTCAGCCACACAGTAGAATTCCTGTATGAATGTTCTCATATGCAAGGTCGGCTAAGCTAGTCAGCAGAACTGATGCTAAGTCACTGAAGGCTCCAGGGCATTCCCAAAGGAGGCTGCCTAATCTAGCAAATGAAAATATTATCAAACAACAGCAATAATAAAACTGGATTTTTTCTTAAATCTATATTTGGCATATGTAGGAGTATTCTATGTTGGATATGCCACCTTCATTCCTATATCCTAAATAGAAGCTGATTTGGGGTTTCATCCCTGGAAAGAGAAAAGATAGAGGGCGGGGGCATTTAAGAGCTACGTTTGCACATTTTAGAGCTTTTGCCATCTCAAAGTGGTGACCTGGAAGCTTTCTGGATTCTAGGTAGGGAGAGTACTTTCTCCTTCTCCTTAGTCTCTGCAGACTGCCGCTTCTTGAGATAGTGTGTGAAGCCTTGGTGTAATATCCTTCTCAACTGTTCTCCCTAAAAACAAAGTACCATCATGGAAATGTTAATCACAGAGAACTGTTTGCAATAAGCTGTCTCCCTGGTGGCAATTTAGTAAGGAAAGGAAAGGTTACCGCCTGCATACAGATTCACCCAGACACTAGACCCACTTCTGCTTGGTATTTTGAATTTTTTTAAAAACGTATATTATTGCTTTTATATAGTCAGACTGAATTGTGGAGCTCAGAGACCTGATACTCCGTGTCTTCCCTTGATGGAGAATGGATGCTATGGTATCCCAACATGTTTGTTTATGTCTTCCTGTGTTCTCTTCAAGAGATGTCTATCACAATTTGTGATGTGCCAGACACTGTGATAGGCTCTCTGAAGGCAGAGACATATTTCATGGACTTGCTCCTGTGCTTTGTTATTAAGTAAGGGGGAAGTCTTGTGAAGGAATGCATGCAGTATGGTGGAATAGGTGGGGTGATCAGGTGTTTCCTGAGCCTTGAGGAACCTGGTGGAGAAATGGACACTGCAAAGGAATGGAGTTGCAAGGATAATTAAATTCAGTCATGCATGGAGCTTCTACCTAAATGAACATCACTGGGTGCTTGAGAGCACTGTATTCAAGGAGAAGGAAGTGGGACTGCTCTGTTACGGGAATTCCTAAGGAGCTAGAGATGGTGGAAGTAGTAAATGAGAGTGTTGACTTGGGAATAAACACAATCAAAGATGCTGTAGACTTGATGAGAACATTGAACCTCATCTTGAAGCCAATGGAGTCAGTACAGGTTTACCCTGGGTGGTGATATGATCAAAATTACATTTTTGAGAGATCCCTTTGGGGCAACTAGAGATGAGATTGGAGGAGTGCCAGGCTGGGCCCAGATCTGTTTCCCATTGTAAATTTTCCTGGGAAATTTTAAACTAGAGGATGACCCTTAGGGGACTTTCCAGTCACATTTTTACATTCCAAAGCCTCTCTTGGTGAGCACTCACAAGGTTATCTTGGGAAAGCACATTAGGAAAATATTGTTCTTCTAGCATGATAGGAAAATAATAAATGAGGTCGTGTGTAGAGACACACCTATAATCCCAATGCTTGGGAACCAGAGATAGGAGGGTCACAAGTCTGAAGCTAACCTGAGCTATATAGTGGAACTCTATACACATTTGAGAGAAGAGGAGGAGGAAGAAGCAGAAGAAGTAAATAAGGAAAGGAGAGAAAAAAAGAAGAGAGATTAAGATTACAGATCTTGGTAGTTTCTATGTGAACTGATGTGTCTGGCATATGTGGGAGCTGTGTGTGAGCATGCGTACATGCGTGTGTGTATCCCACATGCAGCCAGAGGAGGAAAAATGATGCTTCCATCTTTTTCTTTTGCTTCCTTGTTGGTTCACCAGCCTGGGTGATTGAGGGCCTTGAGCGTACACCCCTTCGTCCATGCTGAAGGCATCTCTGGTAATGGCATCTGGCCCGTATGCAGATGTAGCTTAACTTGGTGCTGACATCAGCCAGTTTGTAGCACCTCAGCGTATTTCTGGGTTGCAAATGAGAGTTTCTTAGTGCCAGGCTCGCTTGGGCTGTCACATCAGGTGATGAATTCTCTGCATCAACGGCGTGCTGCTAAGGTAAGTGCAGAGGAAGAGTGGGGAGGAGAGGAGACGGGACAGGCGCTGCTTAGCCCAGCAGCCTTCGCTTTCAACTAAAGGGGCTGCAGAAACTGCCAAAGCCAGGGAGAGGCCACTGACTGACGGGCCCTGCTCTGGTTCAAGGAAAGAAGCAGAGAAGAAAGAAATAGAGGCTTTGATTGCAATTGCCCTGGTCTTGACTTGGGAGCTCATTCCTCTCTCTCTTCAGATAGTCGTGCTTGGTCTTTAAGTATGCTTCTAGCAAAATCTGTTGTGTGTCAGATTCTGAGCCAGGTTCATCAGATTGGGCCGTATAGTAGATTCACTTTGTTTCAAGCACTTTGGTCCGGTAATAGCTTTCATTTGTGTTTTGAAGATCTATAATTTTTCTCACGTTGAGAAACTGCTACATTTAGTTCCAATATTATACCTCTTATCTTTCCCCCTCTTTAAGGTTCTTGGTGGAACCTTTTCTTTGACCTTTATGCATCCTCAAGTGACATTAAAAGTGAGGTTGGGTCTTGCTTCACCACCACGTGGAGATGATTCTCTCAGGAGAAATGTTTTCAGAACCGAAAAGGACTATGTCCTCATGGGTGCCTTCTGAGGTTAATACTGGGTGGTGTCCATAATGAAGGACAGTGTGCGACAGACAGTGACGGGAGAAACTCGGGTGCAGAGAAAACACAGAGTCTCAGATCCTGCCTCCCTCCTGCCGCTGCTAATGAGAGCATCCTTTCCTCTCACTACGCCCAGATAATCAACACACAAAGCAGAGCTTTCTGCTTAATATTCACCCGCAGTCAGGGAAGAGGGAGAGAATTGCTCCCGAGGGTTAACGTGGCAGTAAGCGAGGTCAGCTGTTTCCCAAGATGGCACAGCCTCTGAAGGTCTTACGTTAAAGCTGGAATGATACCTCGGAAGCAGCCTCAGTGATTTACGGGAAAGACGGTGCAGTCGGGTTTGCTTGCCGCTTCTGAGCTAGCTGTTTCCAGCGGCTACAGCAGCAGGCAGTACTATGCTGTACAAAGCACTTACAGAGGAGGGAATTCTCCCGGGTTTCCCCGCACCATGGTACCATGGCACCACGGCCTATCTGACTTGAACCTCCCGTACTATTGTTTACTAATTTTGGCAAGAAACGGGATCATAGTTGATATATCCTTGGGAAAGGTGACCAGCTACATAGTTTTGTTTCAGGTCACGAGGTTTTCCTGGAATATGGGCTTGGGACTAATATGGAATGATGATTGCCAAATCTAAGGGGCACATGTATATATGTGTGTGTCCATTCTTGGGCTTCTGGATGGAAAAGAAAGTTGTGGTTTTTTGTTTTGTTTTGTTTTTATAAACCTAGAAGGTTTATTGTATGTATTTATTTGGCATACAGATTTCATATATTTTTCCTTCCCTGGTCCAACAGGCATATTTAAAATACTTGCTTTGATATTTGGTAGAACTAATCCTTGTTTTACCATCTTTGAGTCTCCTGTACCACCCCACCCCCTACATCAAGTACAGGCCTGAGAAAATAGAATTTTTAAGAAAAGCATCTCATTTCTTTGAGATGCTCCAACCAAGAGATAATTCAAAGAGAAGTCTCTCAGTATTTCTGAGCAATATAGAATTCTGGCCCTTCCTTTCGAAACACAGCACGGCTAATATTCTCTCCTGAATGCTTCATCAGGGGCCCCACTTATGACTGCTTTTAATGGAGTTATAGCACGGTTAAGTCAGATGTGTGATGGTCATCTCACACACCCCTGTGGCACGTGCCATGATGCAGTGCTAGTTGCTTTCCTAGGATTTCCTTCTCATGCCAGAACAATCTTAGGGTGGCTTTTTCTTTTTTTCCTAGCGTTGTACTCTGTCTGGTGGTGTTGTACTTAAATATCTTTTATCACTTTCACCGAAGATCCCATACTATTCAACCAGCACACATACAAAGGCCTGCCTACGCCCCTTCATCCCTATGCATGCCACAACACACTTCCTTGCCTGCTTCCCTGCCTCCTTGCCTACCTGCCTGTCTGTCTGTCTGTCTCTATCTACCTATCTATCTATCAATCAAAATATCAAGTAAACATACACATATGAAATTATTAAGCTAGACAGATATCAAAGTGCTGGCAGTAATTATCTCTGAGTAGTAGATTATGGGTATTAAATACTATGCCTTTTAAGCTTGTCTTTTCTAAATATTATTGATAAGTAGACCCTATTTTTTAAGGAAAAAAAAGATTAATAGCATTAAAATATTTTCTTGTAGAAAAAGAAGTATAGTCACTATTCTCAGCCAACCAGAAATGACACCAGAATGTATATGCCCTTAGTTGGGTGAAAAAGCAGAGGCACCATCTACCCATGACAACCTGTGCTAGGAATCTGAATCTATTCTGTTTCCAATATAAATTTTACTGTCAAGTCTTTGCCCCTAGAACATGAAAAGACCTCATGTTATGACAGGATTCTTATACCTTCACTGTTCTCAGTGGACTGTCCCAAACACACACAAGTGAGAGAGGTCCTCCAGCAGTGAGAGGAACCATCTGATAGATTAGGAGGTTAGAGGTTTGAGCTCAGAGCAGTCATTCATGGGCCTGAGGTTGGGGAGGCATGTTCTTCTTGGAACTGCCTGGGATAAACCACTTGCTATCCATATTTTTCCCTCAGTAAGGGTTTGATAAAACCTACCCTATGCTAAAATGACTGGTGGAAGCTGTTTTGAATGAAAGATCTGGCTTTCCTGGGAAAGAGGGAGCATCACTGTGTGAGCCAATGGCAAAGAAAGCCAAGTTGAGGAAAGAGGGCAGAGAAGAAGCTGGCTTCAAGTTAAGAAATCTGCGTTCCATCTCAGTCATGGACCAGGAAGCCTTTCTCTTGCATCTTAGCCACTTTGTGAAAGAGATGAAACCAGACACCTGTTCATAAAGAGCACGCAGACATTCACCCTTCTACTTACTATGGAGCTACTAGCCAGATGTGAATAATAATGTCTGCCCATCTACTCCAGAGTTTCCAAAGAATAAAACAAAAGGACAGATGAGAGAAACTATTTTTACCAGGGTAAGACGTGGTCTGTTTGACCTTACTATCCACGGTCGAGTTAAATTGTGTCCAAGAATACAGTGTTTGGGACAGGAGACACATTTTAGTTCAATGACCTCAAATATATATATTCATGTACCATGAATTAACTGTCATAGAAAAAATCAGTCTTGAAATTTCTTGTTTCTGTTCTATTTTGTGAAAAGACTGTCCACTCTACAAACCCTTCAGAACAGTTCCTTAGGTTGGGGCCAAGTGCCTGGTACAAATGGCCACCAAGGGCCCCCTTGGGCTTACAGTTCCTCATTTTTGCTGCCACTCTGGTGTCTCCCACAGTGGTGGCCATGATGAATGGGTCGAATAGCCTTCTCAAGGGTCACCTCAAAGTTTGTCTCCTCTGCAGAGTATATTTATTCTCAACGTTCCAACAAGACACAGTATTGCCCTCATGGAAGCACTCACATTCTTCTCTTTCTTGTTCCTTTTTTTAATTGAAAAAAGTTGTGCAATATAATCTGATCATGTTTTCCCCTCTCCCAGATCCTCCGCCACTTCCCACCTACCCAACCAGTAACACACACTTCCTTTATCTCTCTCTTTGAATAACAAAGAATTCCCCCCCCCCTCTCTCTCACACACACACACACACAAATACACACAAATTAGAAACCAAAATGCAAGCAAAAGAACAGTAACAACTAAAACCCAAACAGAGATATATAAGCAAAAATTCTCCAAAAATACCATTGACTTTGTCTTGTGTGGGCCTTCTACTGTTGGGCTTGGGGAGTCTACCCGTAAGTGTGGTTAATGTGCCCAGTGAGACTCCATTGCAGAAGACTAATTTTTCATTTGCAAGTAGGTATCAATTGCACGTAACTTCCTGGTTAAGGGTGGGGAGTCATGTCTATTTCATCCTCGCAGCGTGGGAACCCCATCTTACTTGAACCTGTACAGGCCCTGTGGGTATTGACACATGCTTCCATATGTGTATCAGTCCTGCTGTATCTGGAGGACACTGCTTCCCTGGTGACCCACCACATCTGGCTTTTACAATCTTTCTGCCTCATCAGGCTGTGAGCCTCGGCACAGAGGAGTAGATGAAGACATCCCATTTCGGGCTGAATGTTCCAAACTCTCTCACTCTCTGTACACTGTCCAAGTTCGGGGTCTATGCATTAGTTTCTATCTACTGCAAGAAGCTTCTCTGATGACGAATGAGCAAGGCACTGATGTATGGTCATAGAAAAATGTCATAAGGAATCATTCTGTTGCTATGTTTCTTTGAGCAAAAGTATTTAGTACTTGGTTTCTCCCTAGGTCCATGTCCTATCCAGTCTCAGGTTCTTGGCCATCCTAGCAGGGTCAAGCATGTCTTCCATCTCGTGGAGTAGGCTTTAAATCCCATCAGAGTGATTGGTTATTCTCACATTTGTGTTGCTATTGCATCAGCATATCTTACAGGCAGGTCACTAATGTAGATCACAGGTTACCTTTATCCCTTGGTAACATACAGAATATCTTTCCGTCTGCATATACTAGTCAGTGGGAGTGAAGCTCCAGTAAGACACCAACTCAATTTCTCAGTGTCCGAGGAGATAGATGAGCATCATCTTCATCTACAGGACCTTATCATCAGTTTGTGGAGAGCAACCAATATCCTTGGCAACAGCCTGAGACGTTTGGGGGATTTCCGTGGGGCCCTTTTGGCCAATGATTGAAGTAGATGTAATCTGTTCCTGGAACTGGAGGTTTCCCTTGGTGGTATAAAATGTCTAGTTGGGGCATTGTCTCCCTCGTTATTTGGTGACTCCATTTATATTTCTTCATGTATGTATATAATTACTGCATTTATATTTCTTTCATAAATTTATATAATTTAGGAAGCTTCTTTAGTTTCAAGTTTTCATATGGTCCCTCATATTCCCTCCCTTTCTTCTCTCTTCCATCCCTCTTCCAATTTAATCCTTCCACTCCAGTCTGCCCCCTTTCTCTTCATAACAATATATTCTGCTAAGTACATTAGTTCCCAATGCTCCAGCAAAACATTGCCCTCATGGAAGTCCTCACCTTCTTAACAACAGGCTCCACTGTTGATTAGGCTCTGTCTTGAATTATAGGTCATCCATGGTCTTGTCTTAGCCCCTTTCTTGAGTACATGAGCTATACTCACTTATCACTATATACCAAAGAGATTCTGGACCCTGGCATCAGGACACACAGAGCTAGGAAGAACTTCAGAAAGCATCTAGGCCTTCCTTCTTATTCCTCAGAGGGGAAACCAAAGCCAGCCATGTTTAGGAGCTTTACCGTCATCAATGGCTCATTGTTGCCAAGATTAGAACCAAAACAGAACCCTCCGGTCTCATGACTAAAAACAGTTGTTTCTCCATAGATAGCTGGAACCGAACTGCAGACTCTTGGAGAACCACAAACACATCACACAAGTGGGAGGTGTCAGCACCGGATTCAAAGGCTCACTGGGAGGAAGAACTTATCCGAGGGTGGGGGGACTACTATCATCCACAACACTATGTGCCCATTTTATGGGTGTCCCCATGTGCCAGGTGCCAGTCCCTTCCACAAGTTGCCTCATTGTCATTGTCTGCTCAAAACGGCCACCTGATCACACAGGACTGACTTCTCTCCCTTTTTCCCTTCTAGGCTAATGGAGGTTGGCAGGACGCTACTACCCCTTCATCAGTGACCTCCCCTACAGAAGGCCCTGGCAGTGTTCACTCTGACACCTCCAACTGATCTCCCAGCAATCGCATCCCGGCTGACCCTGTGCCGCAGTTGGGGCAGGGGCAGGAGGGAGGGTTTCTCTCCCAACGCTGAAGCGGTCAGACTGGAGGTCGAAGCAATCAGCAAACACAATAAGAGTCTCCTTCTCTTCTCTTCTTTGGGATGCTATTTCAGCCAATCTGGACACTTCTTTATACTCTCTTCCCTTTTTTTTTCTGGGTAGAAGCCACCCTCCCCTGCCTCCAGCTCTCAGACTGGTCTCTGTCATCTTCCCTGGCCCTGTCCTCTGTTCTAGACTCCCCGGGTTCCTGCCCTCTATTATATCACTGAAGGATATTTTCAACAATTAGAGGAATTTAAAAAGAAAAAAAAAGCAAATTACAAAGAAAATAAACGTATTTGTATGTTTTCATGCTGGTGGTTTGAGGAGCCAAATTTACCTCACTCAGAGCCCTCACCCCTATGTTGACAGGCAATCCTTCTGTCTCTCTTGTTATTCTCACTACCTCTTAGCAGGAATACACCACACTGCCCTACTCATTCCAGGCTACTCTGTCTCCATTTGCCCCTTCTTTCTGGGAACAATCCCAATTTCTTTCTCCTCTTTCTGGCCCCAGGTGTTTGCTGGGGACTGCCATAGCTGGCCTTCTAAAGGTGCCACATGTCCCAGTGTAGCTCTGTCAGATCAAATCGCAGGCAGGAAGCCAAGCGGGGGTGGGGGGCGGGACACAAGGAACAGCAAGGGCAGGATTCCTACCAGCTTTCTCATCCTCTTAGGAGCAGCTCTTGGTCTCAGAGGCACAGTCCGTAGAAGCCATTCAACACTTGGGAGCAATGTTCCGAACCTCATGCAAGCCGGGTCTGAGAGAGCTATCCCGATGGCTGCATCCGTAAAGAGTGAAGGCATCTCATCCTGAAAGGCTTCACTGTCCCTTCCCAGATACGCGCACACATACGTAACACACAGGTGGACCCACACACAACCTGACACCTTTGCTTGGCAGGATGCTACTCCCTTCCATCAGTGACCTCCCCTCCAGAAGGCCCTGGTAGTGTTCACTCTCATGCCTCCAACTGATCTCCTGGCAATCTCATCCTGTGCAAATGTATACATTAGCAATCATACTACTTTACCGGTGAGCTTGAGAGAGAAGCAATATGTGCCTGGGGCTTCTACGACCCGCCATTATGCACTTACCACAGTGGAATGCACAGGCGTTTATTGGCATGCAGGTCAGGGTTCAAGTGTAAACAGTTTTCATTCCCACCACCTCTGGAGCTCTCAGGGAGCCAGACACAGGACTCACCATGTCTATGATGAATTTGGCTGCTTTGTCTGTGTTTTTGTTATATTATCTTTTCAAAACATTATAGTACAGTGTGGTCTTGTTCTTGGCTTCTTCCTCTGAAGGAGAGAGTGGTATAGTATGTGGTTCAGGTGAACTTTTTACTGATTAATTTGAAGACATAACAATCATAGAGTAAGAGTGATGGGTTTTTTGTTGTTGCTGCTGCTGTTGAAATAATCACAGTAATCTAAATACCATGGGATTGAAAGAAAGAAACATTCACTAGAAAGGTAGTCTTGCTTTTGATTTGAGCTTAAATTCCCCAGTCAGCTCCTCCAGCCAAAAAGATAGTAACTTTGCCAGTAGATTAAGTGGCATGTGGTCAGATATCTTTGGGGCCTCATGCTCTTCATCTGTAAAATGGGAATTGTTATGCTTGGCTTACCAAGGGGCTTTTAAGAGGCCCAGGAGACTGATTTTGTTTATATTTAATCTCTAGGTCTGATGGCCAAGGAAAGCAATGCCCCTGTGATAAACTGTGCCAGGCTAGGGCAGAACAAGCCATGGTTTTCTTGTTCTAATTTCTGCTTGTGGTCTTGTTGTCCTCAGCATAATGACAAAGCATTGCTTTAGAGACTTTTTGCTCTGATTTGGTTTGGGTCTATTAGTCTTCTTAGGATAGAGAAGAGATTCGAACCTAGACAGGTAGAACTTTATTTTATTAGCTTCTGGTTGAATCTAATATGTGGCCTTGCCAGTGCTTATCCCTGTCACAAGCACTCTGCTTCAGAGACTTTTGGGAAGAAGTACAAGAACTTGAAGGCTGTGTAACCAGCCTACAAAGTCACACACATGCCACACGGCACTGCAATGACGGGTAGGAAGCTTGCTTCGTGTGTGCTTAGAGGAGCAGGGCGTGCGTAAAGGGAAACCTGAGGGGATGGATATTTGAAGATGATGCAGAAAGTAATTATTTGGCAAATGAAAATTTGTCTTGCCAACCCAGGTCACTAGAAAGACTGTCAACTAACCCGTGCTGTGCTCAGAAAAGGGTGCTTAGGAGGGACGTCATCCCCAGAATACACAGTGATGAGAACCAGTCACCCTTGTCTTTGTGGTGGGAATATATTGAAACTGCTCATACAAACGTGGCTGGAGCTCATCATTTAACATGGAGCAAATTGAGAAGAATGACTCCAGATCTGGACTGAACCCAGGAAGGGGACGGGTGGAACATGTGAAAGCAGAGCTGCCTTCACACACACAGCTTCTCTCCAGGCAGTAGCAGCCCCACCCAGCACTTCCCTAGGCCTTCTTTAGGTCCAACACTTAGCCCGCAGCCTGTTCTCCTGGCCTGCTGTCACCTCCAACGTCCAGGTCTCTTGTTGTCAAGCAAGGCTAGAGAAAGCTGGCAGCCTCGGGATGGGAGTGGAAAGTGCGTGCCTCTAGACACCCAGCTCGACCCCTAAAGTCCGTGCCCCAGGATGCCTTCACATTCGAAGTACAAGGGGAGCGCCCCATTTTCCACAGCAGCAGTTTTCTCCTGAGACATGGCAGTGGCCCTGGCTGTGTCGCCGTGTTACATTTGATTGCCGCTTTCTCCTCTTCCCACTGGAGCAGAACGGACTCCTGGGCGGCAGTTCAGCCTCCTGGCACCTTCCTTCCACTTCTTTCCCTATGGTAGTGGTACTGTGTTATCATTGTTGTTATTATTATTAATTTTTGGTTGCCTTTTCTCACACCTATTTTCACCTCTTTCCTTCTCTTTATTTTTCTGCCCAGAAAAACCTGACTTCGATACCAAAAAAAGATAAAACTACAGAAACTCAAATTTAAAAAAAAAAAAAAAACTTAGGAAAAAAAAAGCAAAAAAAAAAAACTCAACAATTCTTTCAGCTTTATTAACATTTTCCATCGTTTCTTGCGACTTGTGTCTTGTTCTTTGTAGTATTGATGACGAACATTTGATAATGAATGTTCTTGTATATTCAGATAAAGAAAAAACCAAAAATGCGGTCTGGATTTAACAGTGTTTATAATAAAAATTTTAAAAATGACCCTCATAGCACGCAAAACAGGAAGGGGAAGTTTCCCTTCTTTCTGTGACAGTACACATCATTCCTGCATTAGTTTTTAACACCAAACTACCTATGTTCCTCATTTCCCCCCATTTTTCTTTTTATTTTCTTGCATTTGTGAATTAGTTCAAGAATGCTAGAAAAGTGTCAAGTTGTGTACATCCATTTCTTCTTTCACAATGTTTAAAAGTGACCGTAATTCATTTTGTAAACTAAAAAAAAAAAAGGAAAAAAAAAGAAAAAAATAAGGTTGGAATAGTGACATAATAGGTATAACCTAACTCATTATGTTTATTAATTTTGAGACCCAGAAATAAATTCTTTTTCCTTTCTTTATTCCTGCTCTTAAAAATACAAAAAAAAAGTTTTGTTTCATGTTATTTTGGTTTTGTTTATTTGGGGGGGGGGCGCGTTTATTTCACTGTCAGGGTTGTGGGTCTTGCTGGTTTTATTCCTTAAATATGTACACAAGGTGATGTGAAGAGGGCCCATGGTAGAGGAGGCTGCTTCCGTGCTCTGCTGTGCTTCAGCCGGTGTCAGGAACAGTGGTAAATCCCATGGCCACATGCCCTTGCTTTCTTGCATGCCCAGGATGTGTGGCACCTCTCTAGGCCCCAAGATAATGAGGCAGAGACTTGCTTCCCTCAAAACTCAGAGAGTCTGTCCAGGGAAATTCTTAAACCAGAAGGAAAGGCTTTTTGCCTTTGTTGATTCTGAGTGTCTTTCTTTCTCCCTGAATGGCTTTCTTTCTTCCTGATTAACGTCAATCGTCCAGGAGAATGCTTCCGACAAGACAGGATTTTTTCTCCTGGCAGAACTTCACCGGAGGTACTACCATGGTGGCTACCATTACCAAGTAGAGTAGAGCCAGGAAGCAGACCCCGGGCACCTCTGCTCAGGATCCACATTCGCCAGTTCTGGGTGGAGAGTTGGTGAGTGATAAGTCGGAGTCCAGACTGCAGATTGAATGCTAAAAAGCTAGTCTCTGACTCACTGATGATGCCCTCGTAACTAACCTCCCATTAGGCTGATGTCTGTTTAAATTGCAAAGCAGGCTTCATTAGAAATTTAGAATTAGTTCTAGGGAAAAAGAAAGCCACACTGTTAGACAGAAGGTCAGTTTTGGACATCGCTCATTCAAACGTTCAGATGATCAGAAAGCAGACAGAATTCCAGCCAGATAAATGAAGAAGGAAGGAAAGAATCCCTCAGAGCATGGAGCTGCGCTGTAGGCGGCTGTGCTCTTGTTTCTGCCCTGAGAGAGGCAACCTCTTCACATCACCTTTGTGGTTTCCGGCCTAGCTCAAAGCTTTCTGGAAACCCCTATTTTTTTTTGTAAACTTTTTTTCCCCTCTTGTTAAAATAAATAAAATATTGAATGTTCCCCCTCTTTCTCTCTATGACTTCTTCCCTTTGGGGGTTTCATTTTGAAGTGTTTTCCTTTGGTTGTTGATTTATCGCCCGCCCCCTCCGCCTTTCCCCCTTATTATTGAGAGTATAAACCTGCAAAGCTCTGCTCTGCTTTGGTTCTGAAAGCTTGGGCTTTTCTGCTTCTGCGAGAGCACAGGCTTCTGTCCCCTTTGATTCCAGCTGAACTTCTGTGTTCTCTAATGATACTAACACGATGTAGGTTTTACAGTCTCCTAATTTGTACTGGTAATGCAGATTCCAAATAAATAGTTTCTTTTGTTGCAAAATATATATACATACACTTGTATTTTGTGTAGATTTCTTCTTCTGTGTTGGCAACTTCGCTTCCCTACATGGGCCTGGGTTACTGTAGCTTGTGCTTTAAATAGTTACCCTAGTCTAG
The DNA here is from genome assembly GCA_004026605.1 of Ondatra zibethicus. Taxonomy (NCBI): domain Eukaryota; kingdom Metazoa; phylum Chordata; class Mammalia; order Rodentia; family Cricetidae; genus Ondatra; species Ondatra zibethicus. The sequence goes on from PVIU01000879.1 coordinate 127,101, forward strand.
GCCATTAGCTTTACAAAGTGAGAGAGGAGGGGAGGGAGTAACAGAGGGAGGGAGGGAGGGAGGGAGGGAAAGGGGGAGGGAGGGAAGAAGCCATAATAAAATCAACTTTACTGAAGGACAGAGTAACTCATCTGTTTTCTAAGTCATGACTATTTGCCCAATGGGCTATCTTTGCCTTCTCTGGAAGGGTCTTGTCGTACGGGAAATTGGGATTCTCAAGAGATGCTTCAAGGGAAAGAGTCTAGATTTTAAGTAATACTTCTGGACCCTCCAAAGTATTCTAGATGTCACTCCAGGAAATCTGCTCACTTGCAATTGGTTATGTCTACGATCCCATTTGAAGCATTCAGCCTGATAGTTCGTATCCACTGGGACCCTGGCTAGGATACCATGTGCCGAAGTCAGTATTTGACATGTTTTAGCATCCACACTGTAAGTCCATGCTTCCGCCTCCAACATCATGCTTCTGTCTTTGGAGTGGGAAAGATCTAATTACCTGACTTGACTGACAGTTCGTTCCTTGAAAAGCACCTTTCTGAACAAACATCATGTTCCATGCTCCAAGGTCCCCAAGGAGAACAGGTGAAAGTTGAGGTAGCAACCACACACCCACCCCCATCCCAATTGTGATTCCAATTAACAAAGACTAGACCAACAGAGAAGCAGTTGGAATTACATTTTCTTTCTTTTTTTTCCCAATTGAACAAGCTAAGTGTCAATGACCTTGGAAGAATAAAGCTAGCCATCAGTGATTTTGGAAACCTTACCAGAAACCACACCAAGTCTCAGGCACTTTCTTCAAATTTCGGCATAGAAACCCACTGACAGGTGAAAGGCACAAACGGATTAAGTTATTCTCCAATTATTTGGAGATGTGTGGGCCTAATCTACCCACATGGCACATTTATTAGAATTCACTGGAGTCATGCAAAACTACTGGAAAGACTAAAACAAAAGTGTGTAACACCTCACATACAAATCAAATACCTTTCCTGCTATTTAATAATTTGAAGACATGTTCTAGTCAAAGTGCCTCCTTCCAATATGGTGACCAGCTCCTTTGTGGCTCATCAACTACATGTGTGTCATCTTCCACACTTAGCCAGCCGGTGGAAGGGGCATGAAGAAGGCTTACCCATTTCTTGAAAACCTTGACCGAGAGTTGTATTTATATTTCCAAATGTCAGGTCTAAGGATAATAGTGGGAGCCTGGAAAACTGTTCCCTAGCTAGGCAGCCACTTCCTGGCAGTAACTCTACATGATGACTTTCTGAACAACTGGCCGGATGACCAAGAATAGAAACAAAAGACAAGCCCACATGTCCATGTCACTGAGTGGACACACTCCAAGTGAAAGTACTGTTAGCTGCTGTTCTAGTCATGGCTACATTACGCCTCAGTAGGGAAGGTTGAGAAAGGGGCAACTCTTATCGAGAGATAATCCAACCCAGTATTGCCCTTTCAAGGGAGAAGAAGCAGAAGTACCCTCTTTATGGAAATGGTGTGAATAGAAACGAGGAAGATAAAGTGTTCTTCAATATCTTCTAATTTGTTTCTAAATTTGGTCCTTACCACTCAATCTGTGATCAGTAGGAGGAGGGAGCCACTGAGAGCGATAAAGCCTTGTCCCCCCCTTCACAAAGTCATGCTTTTGTGTTCATGTTGATGCCTCAAAGAATCATGGCTGGTGGCCAGCAGTCAACTTAAGAGAATGTAGTCTATGCCCTAATTCATTCATGCTGTAACAAAACATCTTCCACGCTATAATTTATAAACAATGAAATCAAAAAGAATTAACAATGAAATCATATTGCTCATTGTTCTGAAAGGGCAAGGAAGTGGCAGCTTGGGAGTCTAATGTGGCTTTGCTCATGGACAATACCTTTCTTGGATTCTACAGGTCTCTTGTATAAAAACAACAGTATCGTTTTAGATTTTCTTCCCTCTTGACTGGTCCTTACCTCCTATGGAGGCCTGAAGTCCAGCATAGCGTACAGGGTGGGCATCACTTAGACCATAACAAATCTAAATTGCGAGACCGAATCTGCTCTCTCATAATCCGTATATTCCTACATAGCCTTGAAAATTTCTACCAATTTCCACTTTGGAAAATCAAATGCAGCAAAATATCATATTCTATCTGTTTGGTGGCAAACGTATAGCCTGTCTTCCACATTCGGGTCATTTTCTGAGAAATGGTACAAGAACTCCATTCTATGGAGTTGTCCACTGGGTGAACTCGAGAAGTTTGTGCCTGTGTTTCCCCTCTGAGGAACTAGCAGGAAGAATGAAGCTGTGTAGCAAGAGCTTCTCTGTTATTCCTGCACAGAAACTAAGGTGCGGCCATCAAGATGAAAATGCAGCAGGGACCACTGTGCCTAGCGGGTGGTAGTCTGTGGCTCCTCACCTCTGGTAGATTTCCTGATGTCCAGCAGTGGGGTGGGGGGGATGAAGGAAGAGAAGTCAGAAAACCCTGGGAGAACAGTACCGCCCAAAGCCACATGTTTTGGAGAACCATCGTCTTTGTCTTCCTGGAACACAGGCAAGGCGTACTTCAGATGGTTTTGGGTAGACCAGGTAGACTAATCATTAACGTTTGGGTTTCACTGTGCCCTAAGCCGAAGTCACTCCCCCACCCCTCACTATCCAGCCAAATTTCTAATCTAGCTCAGCAGTTATCAACATGCATTCTTTCATAACATAAAAAGCCCCAAGTGCTGGTATGTATTCAAATATGAATCTTTCATTAATAAGTACCCAGAGAGAAATTAAAGTTCAAAATAAAATCTTCCTCCTCTTATAAATTAAAATCTGAAAGGATGTTAATCTACAGCTCATCGTCTCTGATTTCCTGCTGTGCTCATTATGCCTAAGTGCACTCAGCCTCCACTGCCACAAGTGGGTCTAGAGCCTTCATTTTAATGAGGCAGTAGAGGCCTCACCTGCTGGAATGAGACAGCTGTCCTGGTCCCTCCAAAGCTCAGTTCATCTAACATCAAATCTCTCTAGTATTCCACTTTTTTTTCCCCTAGAAAACAACTTGCAAAACATATGAACATATGAACTATTTCCTTTGACCAACTTTATCAACAACACTGAGAAAACACCAATAGCAAAACAAAGTAGCCAGGACCCAGTAGAGTGTCATGTGACTACTGGTAATGAATGACTTTAGCAGAGCTGTGACAATTTGGTGAGAAAGCAAGGAACTAGAGAGTACACAGAAAAAGAGTTAAAATATTTAGTCTTGCAGTACCAGTTGCTGGGTAATGACTGTCATGTTGAGAAAAAGCCACCAATAAGAGGTTAATCTCACTCTGCTTCCTATGTCCTCAGGGAAACAACCCAACCTATGCATGTTGCCTCCTCTCTCCAAGAATGACCTTTGAAATATTCATGGCTTTGTGCAAGTTTCAGAAATGGAAAAGTGGGTCCGCTTTAGTCCACAGGCTGACTTGAGGCTCCCTTCCTCGCCAGGCATTTATATACATATATAAAATTCCATCCAACTTCCATCTCCCATTAAGCGCTGCACACACACCCAATCTCAGGTCCTTATACCGCTGTGATTTCTGCTTCTTCCTTGGCTGTGAGGGGTCCAGCCTATGACCTTTCTGCTATTCCCCCTGTCTCAGCTAGAATCTGCTGCCAGTTGCTGAGCCCAAGCTCTGCAGACACTGCAGGACCTCGCCTTCCTTCAACTCTGTGGGCCTAAGCTTGAGTGGCAGGGGCTGCTCCCATGTTCACAGACACTGTCTTGACATTTGCTCCTAACAGTTCCTCCCTGTATTCCCCAACTCCTTTGAAGCAAGCTAGAGATGTTTAAAATACTCTGGCTCCCTTCTTTCTCTGTTTTCTTCTCTTCTGTCTTTTGTGAAGAGGTCATTCTCTTTGCTCTTGGACCAAAACATGTGTTTCCCTGCCATATTTTCCTAAACTTTATTTTAAATCTCCCCACCCAAATTCTGTCTCTGTCCCAAGCTTCCATTGTATCAAATGGGTCTTGCAGAGTTCGGACTCCTCACACTGCACAATGCTGTCAGTAATGTCCCCAGACTCAGCCGCCTGTACCTCAGCAGGCCTCTCTGACGTCGCTTCTTCTCCATCAGGATCCCGCTAAAGGACCCATCTTCTGGTTTACACCTTTAGAACACATGGCTCATCCATTTTTCTTCGCACGGAGACAGTGATAGTAGAATTCACTAGTAACCTTAAGTGTTTCACTCCACTTTTCCTCAGTTACCCCTCTCCAGTGTGCCCACATTTTCTGGTAGCACCCAGGGCTCCTTTCCAAGTCACTCATGTGAACATCTCCGACTGCACTCCCCATCAACTCCCTATCTGTTGCTTTGGTGCGTTCTGGATGTCTTCCTGTGCAGTTTCCGTGGTGTTTGTTCACTGAGCGCCTAACAGCCACATCATACTAACCTCAGTGCCAGCTCCACTGCCGGTACTTGGATCCTTCCCGACACGACTTCTAAACCCAAATGAGAGCTTTTCCATGCCAGTGATTTCTCCAGCATCAGCAAGGCATCTTAAAACCCACACCAAAATTGACAGTAGTTATTTGGACTAGGGTCAGGGCTCAATGGGGCCCAGTCTCACAGACTACCCCCATATCAGGTTTTGTGGGCACCTGTCAAGTCTGACTGGAGCTGTAAGTAGATTACAATCCCCTCTTAAAGTTGGATAATTTGCTAAAACAACTATAGGACTCAGGTAGCTACTCCATTTCTGTGTCCTCATTTGTTATGAAAAACATAAATGAACAACCAGATAAAGAGGTACATAGGGTAAATGGACGGGCCCTGAGAACAGAAGATTCTGTTCCTAAAGAGCTAGTGTGCACCTCCCCTCTGCATGGATATGTTCACCAGCTCAGTCCCAATTATTTAGGGATTTTTGAGGTCTTGTTACATAGGTGTGAGGGACTAGATTCCAGACCACTGGTGGTTAACGCAAAGGTTGAAGGTACAAGGCTGAAAGTGCCAAGCTTATAGTCAGCCTTGGTCTTTTCTGCCCAGCTCTATTCTAAAAGTGCCTAGTAGGCTGGTGATAGTTCCCTCCTTAGAACAAAACATTGTCCTGTCACTCACCGTCCAGGCAATCGTTCAGGAAATTCAGTTGCCCTAAATGAAGACCGGGTACACCTGAAGATCCGGAATCCAATGTACCCCAAGATATGGGAACTGTGAGCACCAACATGATACCCCAGTGCAAAACTCCACACCTGGCCTCATGCAATGGTTAGTGCTAAAAATATATAGAATTATTTACAGCCTAGGAGTATACGGTGTATCTGATACGTAAATAAATTATATGTGTAGAGTTTGATCTCCTTCCCAATGTATCTCATTATATCTTTAAAAAAGTATTTCAAAATCTGAAAAAATATAAAGTACAAAAACACTGCTGATCCTGAGCATATCAGACAAGGGATACTCAGCCTGTTTGTGTTTCCCATTTTATCACTAGGGTATATAGCCTTTGATAGATTGTTTAATCTCTCTGTGTCTCCATTGCAATGAGATATCGTTAAAATCGGTAGCTACCTCATAGGGCTCCTGGAAGGATTAAATGAGTTAATACATGAAAAGCACTCAGAGCAATACCTATCAAACAGTAAAGGTGACAAATGTGTTCCTTATTAGTGTCATTCCTCCAATATATTTCACCGACACATTGTCATCCTTGAACTATTACCAATTAGAATAGCCTCCTTGTTCCAGCTTCCATTGTAAAGAAATATTAGCTATGATTATCGCCTCCCCCCTTCCCTTCCTCCCCATGGTCCTCCTATTCCTCCTCCCCCTTCCTTCTCTGCCCTCCTCTTTCTCCTTGTTTTTCTTTTCAATCCTTCTAGCCTGACAGCTAACAGATTCCCCAACCTATCATCTCTCTACTCAGTACATCTTGCCTCATTTCTCCCTGACTTCCCCACAGCTTCTATTTGGATCACAAAATTACAAATTAAAAAATTATTAGTCTCATTTCCTCTTGAAAATCTTGGTGAATTCTTAGGGGCAGGGTAGACCAAGTGTGTAGCGAAATGCCCTTGGTCATGGTCTCTTGTCACAGCAATAGAAAAGTTAACTAGGATGAGGATGGGAGCTGTGGTCAGAAAATGAATGGTGGTTGGCAGGGCAGACCTGAGCTGAACATTGACTCTTTCTGGGGAGGTGACTCTGTAGGTCTTGGGGAAGTGGGAACAGAGCAGTGACGGCATGATGTGACTCACATTTCAGAATATGACTTTAGCAACTGCTGTGCATAGGTCACAGGCAAGCCAGTTTGGAAATAAAGGGCCACTGAGGAGGTGATGACAGTATTTTGGGTCAAAGATGATGGCGGTGTGGCCCCAGAGAGATCCTGATACTGTAACATGTACGTTGCAGGAGCTGGGGAGTTGACTCAGCTGAGCAAGCATGTGATAGTATGAGTTTGATCTAGGAAGCTATATGGAAAAAAAAAAGTCATAGTGGGGAATAATCCCCCATTGCTGGGAAGTGGAAACAGGTGGGTCCCTGGCATTTACTGGACATCCTGCCCAACTGGATTGATGAGACTTAGGCCAATGAAAGACTGTTTCAAAAAACAAGATAGAAAGGTAGACAGTTTCTAAGAAATGACACCCAAGGTTGACCCGTCTCACACACACACACACACACACACACACACACACACACACACAGAGCACTTTGCTTTGATAGGGAAAATGTACAGATTCCTTCAGCCCAGAAGGAGGCTCTCCTTGTCTGGCCTCCTCCACGGATGTCCCTGCTCAGCGCAGCAAATGAGCCCCACCAGCCAGAAGCCCCCAAAGTGCTCCGCTGATCCCGTTCTTATAAACACTCATGGGTTTCGTTGGAACTGTTTGCTCTCTGCCTCCCTTGTGAGTTGAGAGTCTCTCATTTGAGCTCATTTTACTCATCCTCAGTGGAAACGAAAAGGTAGATGAAACTTTATCCCAATTACAGCCTCGAATGGGATGGGACTGAACAAGGAGCCCCCACACTCACCGCAGTGAGTTCATGGTTGTGAAATAAATAAATAAGGAAAGAAATATAGCAGAAGCCAAACCACCATGGGCTGAAGCTGCAGTGTTCTGATTGGCAATGTTGTTTGTAGGATAGTGCCAAGGGTGGTGTGTAGCTTCACCCAACTCCCTACAAGTCCTCAATGCTAGACTCGGGCAGCACCATAGCCCATAGATAGCACAGTGCTGAGAGGTAAGGGTCATGCTGAAGCATGAGAGGCAGAACTGTGGGATATTCCAGAAAGTAGCCAGTCCAGGAATATCCCAGGTTGCTCTAGGCATATTCTTTTTTTTTTCTACAATTATAGTTGTTGATGCAAAGCTATCTCCCTGGTGTCTCTGGGTGACATTTGTTACTTAGCTTCCCTGTCCTTAAATAGAACTCCTGTCCTTTTCGCTGGATTGTTCCTCCTTTGCTAATGCTCTGTCTCCCTCCAAGTCCCAGGAAGAGCACTTGACATTTGTTAGTGGTGCAAGAGCATCATTTGCTGAATGTGATTGGAAAACTAAGTTTCCCCAAAGGCCGGAGATGAGCGATGACCTCAGAGCTCCTCCCCCTTCTCTTCCTTCCAGCACAGCAGCCCCAGCCATGCCGGGTCCTAGAGGAGAGCTGCCCCATCCTTGCTACACTCTGCCTGGAGACCTGTTTCCGTCATCACCATGTATGTCTCAAAGGTCAAAGGTGATGGGTGACAGGATAGGGTGAGGGGAGCTTCCTAGACCCCTGTGGAGCTGTAACATTTTCACCAACCACCAAACTTTTCCTGATGCCTCAGTAGGATGTGCTCGGTGAAGGAGGCTGGGTCTGGGAAGGCAGCTCCATTGGTGCAGTGCTTGCCATAAGGGCACGAGGGCCTGAGTCTGAGCTCCAGGAGCTCTATGAAAAGCAACGGTGCACACTTGCAATCTCAATACTGGGGAAGTGGAGATAGGCAGATCCCCTGGGACTTACTAGCCATCCAGCCTAGTTCCAGGCCAGGGAGGGACCCTGTCTCAAAACACAAGGTAAAGGACAGCCTGAAGAATGACACGGGACGTTGACCTATGGCCTCCATGCCTGTGCATGTACACCCACACACTCATGTCCACATGTCCACACATAGACACACCCACACACTTCCTAGTCCTTCCAACATCTATGTAACATCTGCCTGCTGATCTGGTCCTAATAGCACCCATAATAAAGACTACTGAGTTGGTCAATAGGGTCAGCAATGACTTCTTAAGTAACTGCCTCAGAACCTCAAGCTGTCCAATTAACTGAATATGTAATAATGGATAACAAAGGAAGTGCCAAGCTGAAAAACCATTTGGGGCACAGTTAGCGGCAAGAGAAACTGGGAGTAGACCCTGCCGGCCAGGAATGTCAAAGGACAGTCTTCGGAGAAGTCACAGGTCAGAGAGTCAAGGGGGGGGGACTTGATGCCATTTCCCCACCCTTTCTCTGCGTGATGGGTGCACCTGCCCTCAGCACAGCTCACCCATCACATCTGCAGGCTTCCACCCTGACGCCACTCCCTGAGAGTGCTGGCCCACAGCACAGCTGGCTTTTCCCACCTGCGTGTTAAACATCTATGAACAAGGAGCAAAAGTATTTGTAAATGATTATATGTTGAACAGACACGGACTTTTTGGCCCTTATTCCCTAAAAACCTAATAACAACTGAACTGGGGATGGAGAGATGACTCCAAGGTTAAGAGTGAATACCGCCCTTCCAGAAGAGTTCCCAGCATCCCCATTGAGGCGGCTCACTGTCGCCTGTAATTATGGCTCCAGGAGAGCCTATGCGTCTGACCTCCACAGACACCTGCATGCATGTACCCCCCACACACAAAAAGACATTGTAGTAAATGCTATAAGTTGTCCAGAAATGATTAAAAGTATAGTAAGATGTATGCAGGTTACATGAAAATACTATACCATTGTTTTCCAACATAGTCTTGGATTTGGTGGTCTGCTTGAGTCCTAGAACCAATTCGTGTTAGATCCCAAAAGGCTGTGACTCCCTATGAGTCATGCAGATCCTGACTTATACGTCTCATTTATTCATTTGCTTATTGAGTAGTGACATTGTACCTGAAATAAGGGATAGCAAAAGGAGGCCACTTTCTCTACCCTTAGAAAGAGGCTAGTCTGCTAAGATACAGAAATAGAAAACTGAGCCCCCATATTGATAAGTGACAGTGGGACCTTGGGTTCATTTGCCATGGGGAAGAGCAACTTGATCCTGGTTAGCAACAGCAGGGTCAGGGAGAACTCAGAAGAGGAAGGGAGTGTGGGCATCTGTTGGTGGATGGGTCCGTTTAGAACCTGTTGTTTCTCGTGGTTAGCACCAGGGCCTGTATGTTTCCCAAGCCCTCAGCTCCTGGTCCCTAGCCCTTCAGCCTCCAGTGGCAGTCAATGTAAATCTTTCTCAGAGAGTTGTTTCCCCTTGTGGTCATACAGTAACAGCCTACTAAACCTGCCGATGGGGTGAATTACGAGCCGGTCCCTCGAGCCCCAGCCTCTCTTGCCCACAGAATGAATTGTGGAGCTCCGGGCTGCTGGGCTTTTTATTTATTTATTTGTTTGCTTTAGCATATTTTAATCTGGTCATTAAATTGCAATCTGCCACCCATCCCCAACTCGAGCTGTCTTCAGATGGAACAGATTTTTCACAGGTAATGATACCTATAAACTTCAGGGATGGCAGGCATCAGCGCAAACTGGAAGCGGGGGAAATGAGAGGTTATGGAGACCCATCCCACCTGGCCCAACTTCGGCCATCCTGTTCCTGCTCCAGCTCATTCCCTGCCTTTCACAGCACAGACAGAGTGACCAGTGGTTCCTGAACAGCACCTGTGGCCAGGCACAGCCTGGAAACCTGTGGAGGGAGGCAGAGGTGAGCCTCCACACCTTGTCCTTGCATGCATGAGATCACGCTGCTCCACGTTGTGCCAGACAGTAAAGATGTCACCCGACCCGCCTTTATGGTATCGCACAGGGAGAGGCGTGCACTGATAAATCAAAGGCAAAGAGGATGCCAGATGGTGCCATAGTGATTGTATTCTCGAGGTCATCCTTCTCATCTGCAGTCGCTCTGTACTGGGGGGATTGCCATCTGACAACAGGGCCACCAACCTACAGAGGTGACACTTGTCACGGTTAGAATATTGGTACCACAGATGTGTCTAGCATTTCAAAAGTCATACTGACATATTCCTCTCGAGTCTCACAAGCATTGTGTGAACACAAAGGGGCAGGTGTCACAACTCCCTTTCTGCAAGAAATAAAACCCAGACACAGGAACTATAGAGAAAATTGCAAAACAAAGTGTCCAGCTCAAAGAAGTGTGCAATGCCTGCATTTGGAGTCAGAGAGCCAGTTCATGTTACCCTAAAGCAGCCCAAATGTTCATTTCAAGGTTGGTGTATAGAATCTCATCCGGGTCTTGGGAGCTTGAAGCTTCGACGGAGCAAACAACATCAGAAACCTGTTGCTTCCTAATTAATCCACGTGCACCTCAGAGGTCCTGGCACTCAAAGGGTGCTTTACAGGTGCAATGCTTAGCAAGGCAGGAGATGATGTGTTCACGTCAGTGCACTTAGCATGAAATGGGCAGAGTGTTAGGGTTTTCCACTTGTCCACTTCTTTAATTTTCTCAACAGCTTTAAGTAGCTGCTGTGGTTCCGCTCATTGCAAAGGGAAACACTGAAGCTCGGGGAGGTTGAGCAACATTCTAGAAGGCACGGAGTAAGAAAGCAGAGAAGCTGAGGGTCTGGTTCAGTGTCCACGCTGCTGACGGTTGAGGCATATGACCTCTTTCTGGGCATACAGGCTCCTACTCCAAGTACTCAATGGCCAGAGCCCAAGCACAGCTGCATCAGCAAAGACATTCTTGTTGGGAGTGAGACTGGGAGCTGAGGAAGGCTAAGGAGAAAAGACATGATAGCGGTCATCTTCCTATACTAAAGAGTTGGGGGCTTTGCAACAGATAAACTCTCAAAACCAGTGTACCCCATTGCCATCTGTAGCTTCAGGACATAGACACAAGGCACAGAGTTCAATCTGGAGGTCAAATGTAAGACTCCAATGTTCTAGCTCTTGTAGCAGCCACCCAATCATGGCCTTCAAACAGTTGTACTGCATTTTTAAAAAAATCCATTAACACCAAACTGATGCTTGTCCTCACTGCTGTATATGGTTTGGTAACAGGGGTCATCACAGTGTGTCTCAATTTAGAAGCTGGGTTTGCATCAATCAGATAGCCTAGGCAATATCATTTTGCTCTTCTGCCTCTGTCAGTTGAGGATGACAAAAATCCACCATCCCTTCTCCTTGTGACCAAGCACAGAATCATTGACAGCATGGTAAGTGTCACCAGATGTCAGAACACTCTGATGACACGGCCTCAGCAACAGACAGGCCAGCATGTGTCACAGCCATTGTGCCAAGAAGCCACCTCAGGATGACATCACTATTCAACATCCTTGCCGAGATTAGGAGATGCCCAGACATAGCATTCTGATCTGAACCCTGTAACCATTGAATTTCCTTATTCTCAGAGTCACGTGCTCTGTCGCCCACCTGGCTTCAGTTATGGACCTCAGAAGGATTTTGACCGTAACCTAGGTGCCCATCACAATCCCTGACAGAGGGGGGATTTGCTGCTTGTTTTATCCTTTGTACCCATACTGTTCCCAAATTAAGTAAAATGACCTCTAAGCTTGAGGTCCTAGGAGCTAACTTTTGTGTGTGTGTGTGTATTCATATTCATGCTTTTTTATTTGTTTTGTTTGGGGTGTGTATATGTGTGAGTGCGTGTGTATGTGTGTGTGTGTGTGTGTGTGTGTGTTTTGAGACAGACTCTCATTCTTTAATCCAGACTGGCCTTAAATTCATGACATTCCTCTTGCCCCAACCTCCCAGGAGCTAGGATTATTGATGTGAGTTACCTCTATGCCCAGGGTTAGGATCTTACTATGTTAAGCTAGCCCTGAACTTGCTGTATAGCCCAGTCTGACCTCAAATAAATTCTGCGCCTCTTACCAAGGACAAACTTTAAATAAATGGAATTTCAACAAATAAATAAATTATATGGCATCTGAGATTCAAAACTGATGCCAACTTTCCCTTGGCCCGTTCATATACTTTACAAACTGGACATAAGTCTCTAACATCTAATTTGTAGGATCGGTCTTCTGATACAATGACTAATGACATTGTTTTGCAAAAGAGAAAGTCATGTATTAAATAGCAACAAGGGCTTCCGAGAAACCCCATAGAGTGTTTGGAATGATGGGAAAAAGAACAGCACTAGAAAAGGTTTCCAGTGAAACTGGGAAACTCAAGACTTAGAACCATGACCTTGGTGCCTGGAGAGCCTCAGCTTTCAAAGCTCCACTCTGCTGTGTAGGAACTGAGCGACCTATCCAACTTCCCAGTGCCTTCTGAGATGTTGCCCCATCAGTAAATCAGAACCCTCTTGGGTACCATGAACTACTATGTGCAAAGGACCCGGCCCAGGCCTGATACAGAAGATGGTTCATTCACTGGATTCTCTTCTATGCTTCTCAAAGTCCAATATTTGACTCCAAACCCAGGGCAGGCTTCATACTGGGCTGCACAGAGAACAACTCAGATGTCATGCAGAAAAAGAAAGCACCCTGTTCAGTGACAGAGTACATTAAACTGTTGAGAAGGAAAAAACACCACGCATGGTCCAAAAATTCACACACATCTGCCCAAGGCCAATGGCCCGGTATAGATACACCCAGTCTATAAGACTGAGTGTCCCATCTCCAATGATGGCCTGGAAGATCTACCTCTTTGTCTCCCCACATCATTCCTACTAGCTACACATTTGGGAAATAGTTGCAAAAAGAATATTAAACAAACCCCAGAATCAACAGATACCCTGGAAGGGGTGGGGGATAAGTCAGCGACTGCTCGCCAACTGCTTCCTATGCCCTGTGGATTTCTTGTCAATGATTATTCAATCTCAGGCCTGACCTTTCTACTCTAAATAACACTGCAATATCAGCGCAGCCCAGCCTGCAGCTTTTGCAGGAAATTAACTGTATCTGGTTCTCACAGGAGACCCAAGAAATCCCCCCAGTCACTAAACCCAGACTGGCTTACAGACAAAAAGAACCAGCATTATCTTCTTCTCATACATTCCTCCTAATGCCCGTCTAAATATCACGGGGCTCCCAGCTGTTTAATTCTAATAAATACTCATCTATTCTCAAAACAGACAAATGTTAGGTCTCAGGTGGGGCTCCGGCGTTCTGTGTGGTAGGAAGAGAAAATGGAGCAAGAGAAAGAATAGGACAGCTTCTAGCCAAATGGAGATTTCCAGACAGGTACGTTCCTAGCCTGAGAAGATGGCTAATGGTTCCTGGTAGAGCCCAAGTCTAAGGTGACTTCGAAATGGCCGTATTTATAGCCAGCGTCCATGTTGAGATGTCCTTTGTTCCTTTGGGGCAGCCTTGAATTCTGAGCAGCCGTAAGAGGCAGCAGACTAGCGAAGGCTACTGACCTGGCTGGTTTTCCTTGCATCTTGCCAGGGGGTGGGACAGGTGTGGAAGGGGTGGCAGAAGCAGGCTTCACGGTGAAGTGGTAGGGTTCCATCGGCTTCCCCACTCTGAGATTGAATCTGCGCCTGAGTTCAAATGGTTGTATCAGCCACAAGAGGCCTACAAGGAGGAAAAGAGGAGAGACCAAGATTTCCATGGGAGCCTGGTTGATTTGCAAACAACAGTGTTTAATACAAGGGGCAGGAAGAACTAGCATTCTGAGGGTGGGGGATGCCTGGATTGGGATCTGTGATGTGAAAAATTCCTCTCTGCTTGATCCTTTTGGTCACTCATGAGTCCTAGCGAGGTTTAAACATTCATCATGATTTGGACTAGAAAAGAGACCCACTTTCATGCCCCCAGACACTTGCTCTTAATCTATGAACCTGGCAACCCATGTCCAGGTAACAGCCAGCAGCTGGAGAACAAGATGCTCTCCTCAGGAGGCAGGTGTGGGTTCCTATTCAGATCGTTTGGTCCCTCTAAGGACCACCTACGACACTGACTCAGAGGACTGTAGGCAGCAAGCTGTTACACATTTAAAGCGGCTGTAGATTTCAGTTGTGTCAAACTCCTCCATTTCCTCATCTAAGTCAGTGGTTCTCTGTGTGTGGTTGAGTCTGACTGACTGGCAGAAGGGTCTCCTGGTCGTTGTCAAGAGGCCCACTGACAGTTTGAAGGTCTGTGCCTGTGTCTCTGCCATCATATAAGGATGTCACACCATGTTTAGCCCATGTTCAGCCCAAAAATCTGAGTTCAGTTGTAGAGAGTAATATCCTGGCTCATGAAAACCCTACCTGACTTCCAGGGCTGGCTGCCACTTGACATCCTCCAGATGTCTCCCCAGGTGCTCTGCTCATGGAGAACACACTATTCTCTGAACAGTGGCATCTACTGTGTGCACCTCTTTTTAAGCACCCACTTTTGACCCCTTTGGGTGCATACTCTAGAACAAACTGGGTGTGATGGCTTGTGCATGCAGTCCCCAGCACATGGGAGGAAGAGGCAGAGAGATCTCAAATTTCAAGGTTGGTTTGGAACATATAGCAAATTTCAGGACAACCAGGACTACCTAGTGAGACTGTTTCAAAAAGCCAAGCCAGAGAGAGAGAGAGAGAGAGAGAGAGAGAGAGGAAGAAAAAGAAGAAGAAGAAGAAGAAGAAGAAGAAGAAGAAGAAGAAGAAGAAGAAGAAGAAGAAGAAGAAGAAGAAGAAGAAGAAGAAGAAGGGAAGGAAGGAAGGAAGGAAGGAAGGAAGGAAGGAAGGAAGGAAGGAAGGAAGGAAGGAAGGAAGGAAGGTAATGTTCCAGGACAGTTGATAGTTGTTCCATGGAACCATTAGACCATGGAAAAACCTAAAAGCCTTAACTCCAACTCTGTGGTTTAAAAACCCGTGGGATCCATCTCCCTCTTTCTATTCTGCTTGCCAGGGAGACTGCTTGAATCCACAATCCAGGCAAAGGCAGACTACCATCCTGAATTTGGCCCTACCTGGCTTTAACTGTTTTCTTAAAAAGACCCAAGGATAGGTATATGATTCTCTATTTGGTAACTGACCCACAGACCTCAAACCTCGCAAAGAAAGTCAGCCATGGGCTTGGCTCCACCCCAGTCAGCAGGAATTAATCACACTTCAGGCAAGCCCTCACCTAATCTAAAACTAGAAACATTCAGCTGAGTAAGAGAATCCAGAGAAATAACAACCAAGGGGGTAAACAGTTGGCGCCTAATAAGATGTGCACACAGTAGATGCCGCTGTTCAGAGAATAGCACGCTTTCCATGAGCAGAGCACCTGGAGAAAAGTGAGGTGACAGCCAGCCCTGGAAATCATGTAGGGTTTTGATGAGTGGATATTACTGCCTGCAATTTATTGGCCCAATAAACAGGCAGAACATGGAGGGTAAATAAATGTAAAGCAGCTTGGCAGTTTAATGTGGGTGTGCACACAGGCACAAGCAGCTGCTGGGGTGGGTTTTCATGAACTAAGTGAAGGCCTTTTCCGGCAGTTTCCACGGGATCTCATTTTAGGACATTTTCGTACATCCCCTCCCCAAGCAAAGACAGGTGGCATAGGTTCTTAGAGGGGTCAGGAACAGAGATGACTAGTTAGTTCCCAGAGCTTTGGTGGGGGCTCATGGGATGTCTAGTGCTTTGTTGTCTCATCCCCTTGGAATCCTTGGTGACCCTGGAATGCGTCACCTCCAGAGGACAGTGAGAACTGCCCAGTGACTTTAACCACTGTCTCTGGCAGAGTCCCCACCTCCCACCTGAAGGGATCTTCTCCCAGGAGGAAGAGAGTGCTGTCTTCCCTGTGTGTCGTTCTGATGCCCAACACAATCACAGCAGATAAGAAACTTTGCATATGTTTAACGGGGTACATCAGATTCAAGCTTTCCCCTTACAAGGACAGAGACAGTACCTCCTATTCAGTTCTGCATTCCCACCCCCTGGTCCAGCAGCCAGCAGTGTCTAATACATGCTGAACAGAGAGTGCTCCAACTCAATTCATCTTCATCTTTTTGGAGAGGGATGTGTCAGGTAGAATGTGAGGTTCTGTTAAGGATCTGAAGAGGGCTATGAACCCTCTCCCCAGGGAAAAGTCTACTTATGCGCAGGACTTCTATGGCAGGAAAACCGAGTCTTGCGCTCAGAGACAGCACAGCCACCATAGTGCATCCTTTGTGCGCAATTCTGCAGCCGCCACCTGGGCTTTCCCAGTGATGGAAAATCCACTGTCTCCTCACTTGGGGACAGTGTCAATGGTGGAAGGAATGTTCTTTGTATAGTGAGCTGCAATCTTCCTTTCTGGAACTCACACCCATTCTCCTCTCCTGATCAGTTTGAAGCAGAGAAGGAGCTAGACATTTGCTGCAAGGGATTTTTCTCCATCACACACATACTGCTTTTCAAATGTTTGTGAGCACAGGTCCAGAGCCTTCACAGGCTTCTCTTACCCTTACCTCTTTTGCCCTGATGGGATTTACATCTTTTTCCTAATCCTAACCCTGTTTATCACCACCCTTGATAACATATGAGGCCCGGGGAATGGCAGAGGACATGGATACTTTTTATTCCATTGTTCCAGGCAATGCACAGGCTTTATGTTGCCTAAGTAGCCTTTGTTTCTTGGTGGACTTCTCACACCATTGACCATTAATTAGCAAAGAGTCAGTGATGCGCCCAAGCCCTTGCTCAGGTGTGCGTTTGATAATACCCATCTCCCCACTGGGCGTTTGTGCCACTTGTTGTTCAGATCTAATTACACTGCCTTTACATTTATCCTTGTTAAATGCCATCCTATTAGATTTGCTCCTTGAGTCCAGTCTAGTGAGACCCTTTGAATCCTGATTTTGGCATCCCACATATTAGCTCATTACTCTCAGACAATGTGTTTAATGTGTAATAAAGAGCTACCATTTCCAGACTCTTTCTCTGATCAAATGCTACACTTTACACAGCATAGTAGCCCATTCCAATTCTTTAAAGTGTGTGCTATGACACTGGGTTTGTTTTATTATTTATTTCATTGAAACAAAATCTTTCCATGCAGCCCAGAATGGTCTGGAAGTCTCTATGTGGATCAGGACATCCTTTTGCCTTAGCCTCCTAAGTTTTGGCATTATAGGGAATGTACCATCATGCCCTGTTGACACCCATTTTATATAAATGAAATCCATGAAAGCCCCCATAAAAGCTGAGTAACTTACCTAGAGTCACACAAATGCATAGGAGAGTCAGGCTGTAAACCCAGGATCTGCCCCAAAGGTGGCGTACAATGCCACTGTACTAGGCTACTGTACACACAATTATGTTTTAGACAGGACCAGCCAGAACCAGTGCCCGTGACAAACACTATGAACTACCTTAGGCTGAGGTCGGATCTCTTCCTCTTTATTGACATGTTATCTTTCTCCTTACCCACTTTTATCCCAAGCGATAATGAGAGGAATTTTGTTCACTATTTTGAAGAACTCAGATCAGGAGTTCGTCGTTCTAAGATTTTCCTTCCGAGGAGTAAGTGACGGAAGCAGGGTGAATCCTATATGGGTCAGTTCATGCTGACCCCTGTAAGTCACAAGTTGTCCTAGTTCAGGTTCTGAAGTCGTTTCTGAAGTCGAACCTAGGTTCTTACCGAAGATAGTGTCTGAACCCTGTCAGTGTGTCATCTTTAGGGGTATGTACACATTCTGTTAATCGGCCTCTAAAAGCAACAGAAGACAGTCAAGGTTTTCTCATTATTCTTTTCCTAAATATGTTACCTATCCTCCTAGTTAATGATAGTTGTGCCTTCTAAGACTTTACACAAATGATTATAAGCATTCTTTAGAATTTCAGCCAGTTTGAACGTGTCTCTCAGAGCCAGTCACCAACGACCTTATGCCTAACGCTGTCCATGACTAGCTTTTATTCTTACTGGCTTTTACTTCCAAAAAATACTAGTTACATTTCTTAATAGTTTATTTTCTCACAGGTATCTTTGACCCAAGACCACTCTGGGATAAAGGAAAAGAAGTATAGGAAAAGGAGAGGCCAGATTTCTTCCAGAGATGATTTGGAAAATAACAGTTAAAAAAAGAAAAGAAAGCCAGGTGGTGGTGACACACACTTTTAATCTCAGCATTTGGGAGTCAGAGGCAGGTGGATCTCTGTAAGTTTGAGACCAACCTGGCTTACAAAAGCTAGTTCCAGGACAGGATCCAAAGCTTCAGAGAAAAACAAAAGAAAGAAAGAAAAAAAAAAGAAAGAAAGAAAGAAAGAAAGAAAAGAGAAGATGAAAAGAAAAGAAAAAGAGATGAAAAGGAAGGGGGAATAGAGGCAGGAAAGGGTTCCTGTCTTCTGTCCTTATTCTTGACCAAAGAAAGACCTCCATAAGAGACAAACATCACCACTAACAAGGGGCTGGCGATCCCCGGGCTTCTAGGCATTGCTCAAGAGTTCTTCCTTGTTGGATGGTTTACTTAAGCATCCTTTGCCCATATTGGGTATAACTAGATAGGTAAACAGTGAGGACCATCAGGTTTAGGAGTTGGACTCTTTCAGAATGTAATCATGTTTCTACCATCTACCACTATGACCTCTCCTCCCTAGTTCTCTCTTCTGACACCCCTGTTTGACTGATATTTTTTGTGTGCCTAGCTAGGTGTTAGTTCATTTATGCCATAACATTTATTTGCTTATTATCTCATATATTATATAATGTTCCATATAAATGTTTTATATATACAAAGAATTTCTTATTGCAGAATTTTCCCACATCAGTCCATGCAACATTTTAACAGGGGTGAAATCAATGCAGGGCATTGCAGGTATGAAATGGGGTATCAAACACAATGAGCTTTCCCCTCAGAGCCTTCCCCAGAACCTTGTGTCCTAGATTGCATCAAAAGGAGGATGTTGAGCGCCAGCGTTCACCACTGTGGGTGCCATGTGACCACCTGCATCCTCAAACTCCTATTTTCATGACCCACCTTCTATGGACTGTACCCCTGAACTACGTGACAAAATAAATCCTCTCCACCTTAAATTGCTCTTTCTTAAGGGCATTCTATCAGGGTGTTTATAAAACTGTTTTGTATGGAAGTTAAAGACCCAGAATTGTAGTGAATCCCCTTCCATATAGATTACAGGTGAAGAAGGGAGAAGGGGGAAAGATCTTTGAAACCATCAAAGCCACCTCTCACCAGTATGTTGGTGGATAACGATCTACAGAGAGGCTCACCTAACAGGGCATGGCTAGGCTTAAGTATGGGGTTGGGGAGGCCCAGCATCTGGGGAAGCTGGCTGGATCTGAGGTTAAGTCAGGACTGGAAAAACATACAAAGATTTTTATACCTGTGAGGGAAAAGGGTAAGAGAAGTATAAGTGGGCTAAGAAGCTGCCAAGTAGAAATGGGGGCCTGAGAAAGTCTCTGCCAATCCAATACGGAGCTCTGCAACAAAACGCCTCTCTAATTGAATGCCACACTGGGCAGACAGCCATTGCCATGCTCACCACCTGCCTGAGGGGGGCCTCAAAAGAGCCTAACTGTCCAAGGTTGTCAGTCATCCCGCAGTACTCTGAGCCCTGTTGTGAACCCTAGTTTGTTTGGCTTTTTGTTTGCTTATTTATTTGTTTATGAGACAGAGTTTTAGTTTGTGTAACAGGCTGACTTTAAACTCTTGTGTCCCTGCTTCAGCCTCCTGCATCCTGGGATGGAGATGAGAATGACTTTGACCAGGTACAAACCCGCCCGGAAGTGGGACACAAAGAAGGCATGCGTGATTTCCATGTCTTCTACACAATAAGACTGAATCTTGTGTCAGCTTTATGGAAGTTCAAGATATATGTATTTCCAGTGACTTCTTAATAATAGTAATGTTTATTTTTCTCCATTGTAAAGTAAAACTATTGATTTTAACACAGTACAT
This sequence comes from Ondatra zibethicus, assembly GCA_004026605.1. Lineage (NCBI taxonomy): Eukaryota > Metazoa > Chordata > Mammalia > Rodentia > Cricetidae > Ondatra > Ondatra zibethicus. Next base: position 147,101 of record PVIU01000879.1, read on the forward strand.
ATGCCAAAAATGGAAAGAAACAAACACACAGCCCTGCATAAATATAAATACATTTATATATATTACACTTGTATAAATATAAATGTATTTTTATTATATGTGTGTGTACCTATCTGTGAATATATGTGTGAATGGTTTTTCATTAAAACATTTTGCAGCAGGCATTGGGCAGCAATTGAAAATGGCCTGAGGTGTCTCCAGAGCCGAGGTCAGTGAACTCAAAACAACCTCTTGAATTTTCCATTAGTGCATAGTTAGATGAAGTAATAAATAAATTATTATTAAGCACTTTGCAAATAGAGTGTTATGTAAATGCTAAATAATCATAATAATACAGTAGTATGCTGATCTTGATAAACGGGTCGACTTTTATGTCATTTAAAATGGATGGCGCAGCAATGTCTGTGAAGATGAATGAGGTCCATGCTCATGGAGCTCAATAACCCACAGAGACTCTTCTGCTTGGAGGCTTGGGCCTCTTCCGGAGTGGCTGCCTTCTCTTCCCCTGGTCTCTGTGGGACAATTAGCAGAGGAGAGGGGTTCTGGCCCAGCTTTAAGGGGTTGTAAAAGGCTCCTATGCAGAGATATTGAAAGGAGACCTAGGTGAGTGCGCAGGGATTTGCATTTCTGAGAAGTCAGGGCTAATCTATACCGGGCTGGGGGCAGGGAATTAACATTTATTGAGCGCCTCCTGTGACCCAGACGCTGTGCTCGCTCGGTGCTCCGTGTTTATTATCTCATTCATCCTCCAGGCCAGCACATTAAGGTAATAGAGGAATGGAATAAGGCGGAAAGCATTGCTATTTTCCGTAGAAAGGCAGAGGCTGACCTAGCGCAGGAGCTGCTGTTCGCGTGCTGCTTTCCCGGGTAGGAGAGGAAGAGGGGTGGGGGGAGAGGCCCCAGGAATCAGTAGACGCCAGATGCAGTGATCTCTCCCTGCCCCCAGATGCTGGTATCTTTCAGAAAAAGCATTTGTGTGACGAGTGACATCTTTCTGTGGAACTACACTCAGTGTCTGCTCCCCACCAGACTTAACACACACCCCACAGCCCGATACGCCCTGATTCAAGCTTTTCATACCCTTAACAGTATTTAGCAGATGTTGCTATATGCACAGACATGAGCACAACATTTCTTCAGTGGACTGTGTACATTATTTCAATCCTTGCAACAGCCCTTGATTCACAATGTATTGCTTCTTAGGTGAAAATAGAGTTTGTTATGTACCTTGCCATATTCCCTACAAGTGCAAGAAAGAGGAGGTGAGAACCAGCTAAGCCCATAAAGCCTGGGCCTTTCAACTGTAGGATGCTCTTGTTCCGCTACCTGTTGGCTCTGAGATCTAAGGGATTTGTTTTCCCTTCACCCATCACTGGGTTATGCTCTTAGTGATTAATTACCTTTTGTTTAACATGTAAGATTTCAGAGGTATAAATACACCTTTAAGACTGGCTGTGTGTTTGTTTGCTAACACCTTTGTTGGCATAAGTGACATAATAAACTGCATATTTCAAGAGTACAGTTTGACAATTTTTGATATTTATATACAACTGTCACCACAGCCAAGAGCCTGAACCTGTTCATGACCAAACTCTCCTTCCTTGCAATATAGCCTTTCAGCCTTGTCTGCCCTCCCTCAGCCACCAGTGACCTGGTTTGTCTTTTTTTTTTTTCTCTCTATTGTCACTGCATCTAGCTTGCATTTTCTAGAATTTTGTCTATATGGACTCTCACAGCATGCAAGTCTTTTCATCTGGCTCCTTTCACTCGGTGTAATTACTTTGAGATTCCTATGAGTATTTTGCTTTTTTTCTTTATTTACAGAGATACGGACTTAGAATAGTTAGTATGTGTCTTACATAGTGTTTACATTGGACCCAATCCAGACTCCAAATCAGCTTCTATCATTTATGGTTTGTGTACTAAGGGAACATTTTCTTAACCTGTCAGAGACTTGGTTTTTTGTTTGTCTGCCTGATTTTCATCTATGAAGTGGGTAAACTGCATAGCACACGATCTGTACAAAACGGCATTTGATTTTGCTACTAAAATAAAAATTGAGATACACAAGAGTAAGAAAACCCATCTACATCATCATATTGAGCAAAATACTTGATATGCACTACAGATTTAAAATTTGATGGAACAAAGGGAGGGATACGTTAATTCAGTTCAGAAAACTAAACATTTCTTGTTTGTCTGACATGTGAAGGATATCTCGGACTTTGAGAAATTCCTGTTTAGATTGGAGGGATAGGAGATGAGAGATATAAATAAAGTCATTTCACTGTTTAGAATGACCTGGATTCCAAAGACATTTGGAAGGCAGAATCAATAGACTAGATGACTGCCAAGGGGAAACAGGTTGGGTTGGGCTATTCACAAAGTCAGAGCATTTAGACAAATAGACTTCTGTAAACAGGTATTAGGGACAGTTCTTTGGTGCTTTGGCTTAGGCCGTGATGGAAGATCCAGTTGGAAACCACCAACAGCCAGTCGCATTCCTGCACAACTGATCTAGGGAGAAGTTCAGGGTGGAAGACAAAGACTTGTGAATTTTCAGCACATAGGAGGCTGAAGCCACGGAGTGAGTGGGTTCACCCAGGGAAAGCATGGGGAAGGATAATAGATGATTAACACATTGTTAAACAGGACCACACAGCAGAATCAGAAGGCACACTGAAATATTCTCACATGGTCCTCCTATTGGAAAGGGTTCCAAACCTACTAATTTCAATCAAACACCATTTAACCCAAATCATTAAGTGCATGCTCATCTGTGTGCTATTAAAATGCAATTCTAAATAGGGGAAAGCACTTCAAAGGGAACTCAAAGACTACCTGGTGTGGTCCTTTATCTGGGAAGAGCACCTCTGGGGAATGGTAGACGAAGGCCCCAGTGTGACAAAAGAGATTTTGATGTGAAAAAAAAGTCTCACATAACTACTGTGTCTTTTTTTCCTATTTTTCTTTCATCAAAAATAGATTTTTTTCCCTACAATATATTCTGATTATGTTTTACCCTCCCCTAACTCCTTGAAGACTCTCCCCCCACCTCCCCTCCCACTCAAATACACACCCTTTCTATCTTTCTTAGAAAACAAACAGGCATCTAAAGAACACTAATAAAGATAAGATAAAACAAAAGCAAACAAACCAAAAGAGTACAAAACAAACAAGCAAATAGAAGAAAAAGATCCAAAGAAAAAGCACCAGAAACACGTAGAGGTGCGGAGACACTAACATTCATACACACAGGAATCCCTTAAAACACGAAACCAGAAGCCATGGTAGATGTGAAAAGGACTTGTAAGGTTAAAAATAATGCCCTTACAAACCACTGTGAGACAAAGAACTTCCAAAGATGTCACTGAGTTCATTTTGTCTTGGCTGTTTTCTGCTAGGATTGTAAGAACCCCAGCAGGCGGGGGACACCAAGGAGACATTGCCCTCTAAACACAGCAGGACCAATGCACATATGGAATCCACGGAGACTGTGGCAGTGTGCACAGGACCTGCATGGCTTTGCTGCAGATAGGGTCCTAGAACTGAAAAGAGAAGTGGGCAAATGCCTGTCCCTAACCCAGAAGCCATACCCAACAGATGACTATCGAAAATGGAAACTTAATTCTCTCCTATGGAGTCTCACTGGGGATACAAATACTTGGTATTTTTTTTCTTTTGCAAGGATAGAGAGGGTTGTGAATTTGTTTTATGATACTTAGTTGTATGTTGATTTCCTCATGCCTGAAATTGTCCCTCCATGTGCCCCTGTGCCCTTGTATCCCCTTTCCTGTATCATTAAGTCATTAAGTAGGTGGTAAGTACCTTCTGTGTTGCATATCATGTTAGGACCTAGAGACACAATGAGTAATGGTGTTTCCACCAAGGAGAACCAAAGAATGCATACTTTCAGGATACTCAGATCATTTTCAAAGCACCCACCATGGACTTGTGTGTTTGTGTGTGTGTGCCGGGAAGTCCTTCTGTATATATGTTGCTTTTATTGGTTAATGAATAAAGAAGCTGTTTTGCCCAGTGGCTTAGCAGAATAGAGTTAGGCGGGGAAGACTAAACTAAATGCTGGGAGAAAGAAGGCATAGTCAAGAGACTCCATGTAGCCACCTCTAGGAACAGATGAGCCTGAGCCTTGCCGGTAAGCCACAGCCACATGGTGACATGCAGATTAATAGAAATGGATTAAATTATGATGTAAGAGTTAACCAATAAGAAGCTAGAGTTAATGGTCCAAGCAGTGATTTAATTAATATAGTTTCTGTGTGTTTATTTCGGTTCCGGGCAGCCAGGAATGAACAAGCAGCCTCCTACAACATGTGTGTGTAAGTCTGTCTGTCTGTCTGTCTGTCCATCCTCTTATTGGCACTGCACTGATGTGCTGAGACATAGCTGTGAAGGAGGTGGCCAATGATTACCTGACGCATCAGGTGGGTGACCCACAGAACTCATGACTGAGATCCCGACCTCCCAGGCAAGCCTTCTTTCCGCTAAGGGGAATATTTTTGTCCTGGCACCCTCATCCTGGGCACTTTGCCTTTGCAATTTCCTGGTTGTCTCTTTTATCTTTTTCAGCTGACACATTTGACAAGTCTTTGGGGGTGGGAATACTGACTTTAGCATAACTTGCCTTTGGTCAAGCACTGTGTCCCCCAGGTATATGAGGGGCTTTGGGAGGCTATTCTCATTCACATAGCCCTCCCAAGCCCCACTGTTCATCTGGAGAGAAATATGCTCATCAGTTTTGCATGTGCCAAGGAGCACTATCAAAACCAAATTAGCCCAAACTGGCCACCATTCAGGTCAGCTAATTAAATTAACTATTGTTGCATTACTGATAAGGACAGTTTGGAAATGGAATAAAGCCTCTTGTCCCAGCAGCCATAAAGAGAAAGCCAAGAAAATGTGTTAATGGGATCACTGTGAGAGGAAACCCCTCGGACTAGCAGTGGACCTGGGGGGCTTCGGTGGACTGTTCTATGAGCCATCTGCTCCAAGATTGTTGCTGCTGCCCTCCTTGGCTCCGGCCCTTAGGAAGACTGCTGCTTCCTGGCTTTCTGGTCCCCAGCTGTAGCCAGGGCAACTGTCTCCTCTTCCCACCATGATCCTAATCCTTCTGAAGGTGTAGAGGGAAATGGGGACTGGAACCTTCTCTAATGTGTTAAAATATAGCCTCCCCAAAATATGAGATGATTGGAAGAGCCCTAAGGAGAAGATACAAACAGAAAGGGAAAAGGGAGAAGGGCAGAGGCGTGAGAGGGGGCTGGTTCTAGAGGAAATAGCTAGATGCCCCGTGAGCCTCTACTTCATTACTTAGTAATAAGCTTTCCACTACTGAGTGCGGTGTTTGTGAGGCTGCAAAGTAAGTTGTCCGCTGTCTTCTAGGTAAGTTGGACATACAACCTTACTCTGGGTCAAGGAGTCAGTGTCTTAGGACTCTGGGCTTGAGTAGAGACATGCAATGATAGAGAGCATAGGGAATTCTTTCTCTCTGATGCAGCTACTACACCAGTGATATTCTACCTGCACTGTGGCCCGTCTGTCAGCAGCTCCACCCCTCTCAAACCTTCACAACAACCTGTCCTGGTTGCATCTTGTTTTCCAACACAGGTTATCCAGGCTTCCTAACATCTGTGAGCTAACTGCCCAGGGTGCACTCTCTTGAGCTTGCATCCCCAAGGACTTCAAGAGTTTGAAGTTCAACTCACTCCTTTGACAAGACTTGGAAATATTAAGTGATTTCTAAAAACCACACAGATAATAATCAGCAGATCTGGAGTTTCATAGCATCACTAAGTTCATATCACGGTGCTGCCTGGGCATGACACTCAGGAAAAGACGACAACTCTAAGAAATGCATTTGAGAATCCACAAGGAGAGCAGGCAAAACCTGCAGTCACGTCCTTCATTCTCATGGCTCCTTTTCCTACTGACTTTAGAGACCCCATTTCAGACTTTCAAGTCACAGGAAAATATTCTACCATGTGAGAACAAGTGAGCTGTGAGTGTCTTTAAAACATTATCCATGTGTCACGTAATACATGTTTAGCATCTTTCACTATTGAGTATGAAAACTCTGTATTCCAGGTGTATTCAAAGTCCCCAATAACACAGGCCAGAGTGCTTTCGAACAAACAAAAGTGCTATGTAGTCCAATGAAGGACAGAAGTGATATCAAGAACAGGCATGCTTATGTTGTAGGAGAGTGTGTGACTCCAGCAAGAAACCTGTAATGTGTGCTTTGCTGTGAACCTCAACCTTGAAAGCCTCTTCTCCAAGCTTCAGTCTCTTCATGTACAAAGAAGGCAATTGTCTATCCCTTGAGCTCTAACATCCTAAGGAAAAATGGTATGACAAGGCTACATAAGAATTTCCAAAGGTGAATTAATTAGGATATTTGCAAGAATGTTTAATCATTAAAAACTCCCACCCCTATAAAAGAAAAAAGTTACCGGAGAAGTTGTACTAAGGAAATATAACCCAAAATTCTGGTTCTGCTTCTACATTCATTATGAGTACCAGGCAAAGTTGAGCTGACCATCTTCAAGTGCAAGGGTGCTAACTCCACGACACCCAATGCCTCATAGCAATGTATCACTGAAGTACCGTTATTAGTACCTCCATGTCAGAAGAAGTCTGTCTTTCTTCAGTGTCAATTTAATCAACTTCCAAACTGGGAATTTGATGCAAAGAGTTCTCCTAGCTCTGTCTAGTGATATAAATACTATATAATCATAGCCTAAAATGGGGAAATGTCATCATAATACTACCATACCAATACACCGCCCCAATGGTGCCCACTGTCTGTAAAGTCTTCCAGAGAGTTACCCACATATACACAATTAATAGTTTAGTAGTTTGATTTATTTTAAAAAGTACATAAAAGTGTGTTAAGCTAAACTGAGTTCAGAAGTTACAATTGATGATTCTCTCCCAAACTGTGCAGAACATTCTGTTTTCCCTTGATCCTTGGTCATAAAACAAGAGGCCTGACAGTCCCCGATCCTTCATATTGTCAAGGGGTAAAGCTTCACAGTCTTCTCAGCTAAGTAGAGACAAGCATTAATCCTTAGATACATCATTAACTTTTGGGGGAAAGTATGTTTCTTTGACATGTTTTGCATTGGCACAGGGTTCTATGCATGATTCACAAGAAAGAACAAAACACTGCGTGGTCTTCCTTGTCAAGCCTTCACTAACCTGTGAGAGAATCGGGGAAAACGTTTGTCATCCATCTCTTTTAGTAATGGAGCCATAAAACAAGGTGCAGGGGCATGATTTTGGACTCAAGAGTGTGTAGATAGTGTCCTGGGCCTGAGACTCACCAGCTGTGCAATCTGGAGCAAGTTAATGTCTTTAGGATCCATTTTCAGATCATCCCTAAGACATGGACAATAATAATTATTTCCTAGAATTGTCATGAGGATTAAGCAAGCTAATGTAAGGAGATGCTGTAAAAAACAAATTACTTTATTTCTTAAGAAAATGACATTCTCAACAAGTTATTCCATTGAACTCTTGCTAATATTTACAGTAGAGATTTTTTTCTACATCACATGAATGAAAAACTAACTTCAATTTTTGGAGGCTGATGAGCCATCTCCGGAGTCATCGAAGTCCAGGCCTTGCTCTTCTCTTCCAATCCTCAGCTGGTTAGCTGCTCAGTGAGATCTTGCCAGAGGGTGGGGAAAAAAAATAAAAATGGAAATTGGTCAATTTGACTCTTTGATAGCCATCCTGATGAACGGTCTGGGTGGAAGATGTTAAAGCTGTGAGCTAAACTGCAGTTTTGTCTTCTTCCCAGGATATGTCAAGAACCTACTGATGCTCACGGAGACAGCTGCCCCTCTTCTCTTTCCTGAAGAAAAAAAAAAGTCTTCTTCTACCTGAACAGTGGTCCGTCTTCCAGTATAATGCAAATTGACTTTCAAAGAAGGAAGAGTCTCTGTGCTGGTCACTCACCCCAGCAGAAACAAGCCTGGTGAGCAGGGAGCAAGCAGATGTTGCAGCTAGATGACAGATGCATCGACAAGAATCCCAAAGCAATAATCACTATTCTTTCTCCTCTCCACTAATCCAGCAATCACATCATCACTCTTACGCATTCACTGTGTACCACCATATAATATAAAATGTGATGAGTAGCTACATATATAAGGTAACCTCTCAACTCTTAAAAAATAAAGAGTTATGCATGTGACAAGACAACTTATCACATAGGGGAGAGAACATGGCTGCAAGTATAGCTCCCACGTGTCAGTCACCATGGGAAGTGTTGCACATGTACGCTATTGTCTAATCCCTACCACATCTCCAAGAGGCATTCCTAGCCTCTAATGGATGATGCTATTGAGAATCAGAGATATTTAGTAACTTGCCCAAGGCCACATAGATAGGAAAGCATAGAGCCTATTTTTCAGATTTAGGTGTACCTAACTCTATAGTCTATGCTTTGTTACTAACCTACACCTGCCAATGAGAGAAATCAGAGCTCACAGACATCATTTAGTGCAGCTAAGCTACAACAGAACTCTAAAATGCCTGTCACCAAAATCTGTTTTACCTAGCCCATTGATTGGTCTGGAAACTAGTTTTAGCCAGAAGATAAATGTCTAGATTATTCAGGCAGAGATGATGGACTAGAAGTGGCCATGTGCTGGTCTCAGCTCGACCATTATCCATCCACCTGAGCAAGTTGCTTCCCTCGTCTCGGATTTTGTGTTGTTACTGGTACCATAGAGCATTTCTAGATTGTCTAATGTCACACTCTGTCATTAGACAGCTCAATGGTCAATAACAAGGTCTAAAGACAAGTAGGCCTGAGTTTGAATCCTGCCTCCATCCTCAAGCAGTAGGCTATTGAACAAGTCATGTATACAACAGAGATAATAATACTACCTCAGGGTCTCTGCCCTTATTGTTCATTCTCCTTGGGACAGTTCCCATTCATCCACAAGGTCACCCTTATACCTTCTTCAGGTTTTACTCAAGTTACCCGTTAGCTGGGCCTCCCTTGAACGCAGTCTCTAAACTTGCAAACAACATTTGCCATTTTCTATTTTCTTTCCCCATGCTATTATTTTCCTTAACACTCAACACCTAACATCCTATACAGAGCATTTGATTATCTTATTTATTGCCTGTTTCCATCTTCTCACCTCTAGAATGTAAGCTCTATATGGGCAGGATTTTTTTTGTTGTTGTTTTTGGGCTTTTTTTTTGTATTCTTTACTGCTGTATCCCCAGTTTCTAGAATGACTTAGGTGCTTAATAAATATTTCTGGCATAAATAAAAGCTTGTCATGAGGATAATTTGAGTCAAGTGCTTTGCATGGGATCTGTCACATGACAAGCACATGTGTGTTATCTATGTGGCTGACTGGTGGTTATTGTGTTATTATTCTACCCAATCTCCGTGGAGTACATGTGTTCTCTTTCCCTTCCAGATAACCTAAGATTAATTAGCATTCTGACTTCCTCAGTGAATTTGAAGGCCTATTTCTGAGATTATCCAAAAGCAAGAGGGAGTAGTCTTTGTGAGGAAACTGAAAAAGACTTGCATGACAGTTACCTCCCCTTCTCATATTTTATTTTAAAAAAATGCCACATAAGTGGAAATTCCAGTAAGCAGATTTCTGGTGCATAAGAAAGAATTTTCACAGAGTTGGATGTTTAATGATGGAGTCAGTTATTTGAAGAGATAGGAAGCTGCTCATGCCTGAAGGTCTCCAAAAAGCTGGGAAACTATGTTTCACAGGCCTAGATAGAATTATTTTAGAGTGATGAAGTTGGAATTCAGCCAAAGGGAAGCACTCTCTTTGAGGTCTGTGGAGATGGCTAGTAAAATATGACATCTCTGAGGAATGAGACAAATGGGTGGCCAATAAAAGTGTTGCTCAATGTACATAATCAAACAAATCAAGGATATTGATGATCAAGAGGCCGAGTCAGTCATTGAAATGAAAAATTAAGATACATTACTCAGTTTCTAGAGCCTAACCGTAAAGGTCCCTGGTGGAAAAGCACTTCAAATGTTAGAGAACATAAACGTGGAAGTAACTGTCCCATGATTGCTCAAAAAAGTTCTTGGCCATTTACTCAGGTGACCATCCACTGGGGGACAGAAGATGGCTTGAATATTTGGAGGACTGTTCAGCACAAGCCTAAAGTTGACACGGATACACTGATGTCTGGGACCCAGAGAGTGGGTTCTCATGGTCTTGTTCTTAGGGAAATGTTCCTACTGTGTCGTTATTGTACATTTGTTCATAACGAATCCACAGGGTTTATAGACACACATCTGATGATTTCTTCAGTCCTTGATTGACTAATGGAAAGTCACGTGCTCATCAGTTAATAAAAACATAACAGGGACCCCGGGATTGTGAAATGAGAAATGCTGTGGTCAAGTGGACCAAGGGCAAGCTTTTGAAAGCTCTCTCCCTCCGACCTCCCTATCTCTACAAAAACAGTAAATCAAAACCATTCTAGAATAAACCAAACAAACCACTTCAAACCTGAATGAGGTCAGGATGGTGATTCCTTGTATAACCTCTTATGTTGTACCAGTTTGGCACCTACAAAATCTACAAGGATCCTAGAGAATGACAGTCCCATGTTACTGAAAAGACATATACATGAGTCTTTGCTCATTTATTCAAATAATAGTAATGCCAGCTGCAAAGGCTGTGTAGAATCTTTGCAAGGCTGTATTAACACAGCCTTGGATGTAGGCTATATAGCCTCTCAATTCTAAATATGTTCTCTTCCATGGTATGGAAAAGGATAACAAGTCTATATTCATGTGGAATAGACAAAATGTGTATTTATGATCGTGCCTAGAACTATGCTAATTCTTCTATTTTCTATTTTCATGGAATCTGATGGGTCTTACTTAGATTGACCATACCAGGCATTAGTAAATATGCTGGAGATTTATAATATAATAATTGTGCTTTCGAAGGTAGAAGATAAAACGTTCAAATATCCAGGATCCTAGAATTGCACAGAAGTTTTGAGGAGTGTGGCAATGAGCATGTTAAGGCTACCCTTCCAAAGACAGTGGCCAATGATGTCAAATCCTACTTCCGGCCACTGAGAAGAAATAACAATACCGAACAATCCTCCGGGAGTCCTGGCCTTAGGTTCTAAAGGCACTAATGCTCTGATTGTCACCAAGTAACATGGATGTTTACAGCCTTGAGTGGACCCTAGAGCTATATAACAGGCATATAAACGTTTTGGGTTACTGTGAAAATAACTCTGCAAATTTGATTACGCAATACAGCAGTTCCTGTGATGTAATAGGCATCACTGGGGAAAGATGCTTTGTGGAGTTTTGGTAAGCCACGACAAAAGTGTCATAATATAACCCAATATTTTTGGAACAGAAGTATGCCTTGAACACCAGAGAATTATTGTCTACTTGAAAAGGGAGTACCATAGGGACATAAGAGAGATGGAGTACCTGATCATGGGATACCAAATGACGATATGGCCAGACATTCTATTATAAGTTAGGTTTAATCAGACTCACCAAATTTTAAAGCACAGTAGACTTGTTGGTGAACCTATTGACTATTTCTAAGACAAGAGGTATATACAAGATTAGAAACCAATAGTCTGCTGCATGAGTGGGTAAGTCAGACTCTAATCTATTCCTCTGTTGCTACAGTGGTGTATTTTCAGTAGCGTCTACATTTGGATACTTGAGGGATCCCTGAGGATAAGCTGAGGGACAGGGGATAGGCTAAACTTTGTATATGGTTGAAATCTTGAGTGGCTAACATGCTGACTCTACCTACCTAGTGCTCGGCAATACACTGAAAAGGGAAAATCCTCCCCATGGACAGAGCACTGGGAAATTCACTGAACATCTGCTTTGTGAGGATAGAAGAGAGAGAAGGAGACATAGAAGGATGGAGAAAGATATAGATAGATAGGCATGCAGATCAGATAGGTGGGCAGACAGATAGATGATAGATAGATGTATGGATAGATATATAGACAGAAAGACTGCCTCTTGACAATGGCTTAGCTAGTGGTTGGGAAAGTGAAAGTAAAGACATAAAAATCAGAGATAAGGTTCTGGAATGAGTGTGTGTGTACACATGTATATGTCTGTGTGTGTGTATCTGTGTTGGCATCTATATGTTTCTGTGTGGTGCACACATATGCCTATGCACACTTGTGGAGGCAAAAGCCAAGCATCACATCTCTCCAATGTGTAACATGAGGGCCAGCTTGTTGGGGTTTCTGTCCTGCCCAGTTCCCACAGCCAGCAAGTTCCAAAGAAAATCACACAGAGAGTCTGCGTTAGGTTATAAACTGATTGGCCCATTAGCTCAGGCTTCCCACCAGCTCCTGTAGCCCATATCAACCCATCATTCTTATCTATGTTAGCCACATGGCTCAGTACCTTTTTCAGCGGGACAGGTCACATCCTGCTTCTTCAGTGGTCTGGGCAGGAGTCCCAGGAAAAGCTTCCTTCTTCCCAGAATTCTTCTGTTCTCCTCACCCCGCCTCTACTTCCTGTCTGGTTTACCCACCTATACTTCCTGCCTGACCAATCAGCGTTTATTTAAAACATGATTGACAGAATACAGACAATTCTCCCGTACCACCAATGTCTTCCTCTATTGTTCTTTACATTATTGCCTTGAGATAGTGCCTCTCACTAAACCAAAAGCTCTCCATTTTGGCTAGGCTGACTGGCTAGTGAGCTGTCAACCTGTCACCACCCCTCCCAATACTGGGGTTACATCCACACACAGCTATGTCTGGCTTTTTATCCCAGTGCTAGGATTTGAACTTAGGTTCTCATGTTTGCAGAACAAGCACTAACACCTGATGTCATGTCCCCAGCCATATGGCTAAAGGAATATTTGAAGTCAGTGTCAGCTTAGAAATGATACCTTACAATGATTGAGCATTGTTTTCCAGGATCCCTTGTATATTATAAAGCAATGATTTTTTTCTAGAAGTTATAAAAAGGCCCCTTGAAGAGCCAAATATGGGTGCTGTTTGAAAACTTTGGGCTCAGGGTTACAGGATTCCAGGAAGCAAAGAAATGAGACAAAGGTGGCTGGCCCAGACTGGGAACGAGTGCTGCCGTTGCCAGCTGGAGCAAAGCAAACATGTGGCATGTTTTGGGGTGATTCGTGTCATTGTGTCCTTCTCAAGCACAGATACAACACATATCTTCTTACTCACAAAACAAGGCAATAATCAGAAGTGCCCCAGCAAATCAACTTCTTCCATGTCAAAAGGAAGTGATGGTTTGAAAGAAAATGACCCCCAAAGGGAGTGGCACTATTAGAAGGTGTGGCCTTGTTGGAGGAAGCGTGTCACTGTCAGGAAGGGCTCTGGGGTCTCTTTTTCTCAAGTTTCCCTCAGTGTAACAATCAGTTGACTTCCTATTGCCTGCAAGATGTAGCCCTCTGAGCCCAGCACTCTGCCAGCCTGCATGCCACCATGCTCCCCTTCAGGATGATGATGACCTGAACCTCTGAAACTGTAAGTTACCACCTCAATTAAATGTTTTCTAAGATTCTAAGACGCCATGGTCATGGTGTCTCTTCACAGCAATGGAAACCCGAACTAAGACACAGCTACTGAAGACTGGGGGATGGTACCAGAGCATACTTTGACCAGAACGTAAAGTTTATATACAGACTCCAACCAGCTGGCATTGTCCTCCAGGGTCCCTTAGGGCTCTCTCACAGATGGGTTCTTCAGTGATTAGTCATTGGAGTTACGAATAAAACCATCAAAGAATTTCTCTGCTCTGGCTGGAGTTGAGATATAGGTCTTACTTTTTCTGCCTTAGACAGAATTGGCACCATCGGAAGGCCTGGCTGCTAGGGTTTTGTTGGACTGAAAGCTTGTATCATTGGTTCACTTGTTCTCAGGTCATCAGTCCTGACTGAAACTATACCTCTGAGTGTCTGGAATCTCAAGGTGCAGAGAAAGATTGTGGGATCTCTGAGCACCCGTGATCATGCACACCAATTCTTTATAATCAATGCTTATTCTTATGTAATCTATTGGTTCTACTTCACTGGAGAAGCCACCTAGCGTTCAAGGCAATGACTATAGGATCAGCTTCAGTATACACGCAATACAGGTTTGTGTGTCCATATTCATGTGTGTGTACTAGTTCATGTAGGTGTGCACATGTGCATGCAGGTGGCCTTGAGTATGCATGTGAAGGCCAGAGTCAGCCTTGAGCATCTTTCTTAGTTGCCCTCAACTTTATTTTTTGAAACAGCTTCTCTCATGGAACCCAGAGTTTATGGACTCGGCTAAACTGACTGAACAGTGAGATTCAGGGGTCTGTCCGTCTTTGCCTGCCCCCACTTCCTCAGAGTAGAGTTACAGATGCAGGCCACCATACCCAGTTTTTCACATGGTGCCAGGGATGTGAACTCGGGTCACGTGCTTATGCAGTAAGCATATGATGGCTAGATTTGTGTCAACCTGATAAAAAGCCGTAGTCATCTAAGAGGAGGAAACCTCAAATGAGAAAATGCCTGCATGAGATCAGGCTGTGCGGCATCCTGTAGAGCATTGTCTTAACTAGTGATTGACGGGGGAAGACCCAACCCATTGTAGGTTGTGCCACCCCTGGGCAGATGATCCTGGATTCCACAGGAAAGCAGAATGAGGAAGCCATGTGGAGCAAGCAGGAAGCAGCTCTCCTCATGGCCCCTGCATCAGCTCCTGCCTCTATATTCCTGCCCTGTTTGAGTTCCTGTGCCAGCTTCCTTCAAGGATGGGCTAGAATATGGGAGTTAAGGCCAATAAACCCTTTCCTCCCCAACTTGCTTTTTGGTCACAGTGTTTCATCATAGCAATAGTAACTTTAAGACAAAGAACCTTACCGACTAAGCCCCCCAGCCTCATAACACATATATTATCCCCCTGAGTTTACAGCTTATGCCAGACACACACAGAGCCACTTCTTTAGGATAAACTGGTGACTCCATGAGGCACGTTCAATCTTCCTTTCCTGGTGAGCAATTTCCCTATATATCTCTGCAGGAGGTGGGTGATTGGTGCAGGAGAATTGTCTGTATTCTGTCAATCATGTTTTAAATAAACGCTGATTGGCCATTAGCCAGGCAGGAAGTATAGGCGAGAAAACCAGACAGAAAGTAGAGGTGAGGCAATGAGAACAGGAGCATTCTGGGAAGAAGGAAGCTCTTTCCGCAGTCCTGCCCAGACCACCGAAGAAGCAGGATGTGGCCTGCCCCGCTGAAAAAGGTACTGAGCCATGTGGCTAACATAGATAAGGATAATGGGCTAATATAAGTTATAAGAGCTAATATGAAGCCTGAGCTAATGGGCCAATCAGTTTATAATCTTCTGGAGACCTCTGTGTGATTTTCTTTGGGGCTAAATGGCTGCGGGAACCGGGCAGGACAGAAACCCTGACAAGCAGGCCCCCATGTTACAGGTGATATTGCAACAATCCAGGCCCAGTGTGCCTAGACAGAGCCCTTCCCACTCTCGTAAGAGGTTTCTCAGCAGAATGCAGCCTGTCCAATGATTCTTGTCCCGTTCTGTTTCTTTCTCTTTTTATATCGCCCGTCATTCTTTCCAACAGCAGGTGTGCCTTCTGGCAGCAAGGTGACCAAGCACAGAGCAGACCCTATTAAACTTCACTCTTGAATCTCCTGCAGGTTTCCTATTGAGACTTGTAGGATTTTAGAAAACCAGTCTTTCCGAGGGAAGGAGGTGGGAACGTGAGATAAGGGGATGAATGGGGGGCATGCCACTTGAATCGCTTCATCCTTTCGATTATTCTATTTTCTATACAGATGCCTCTTTGGGTACTCATAGGGACGTTATCTCTACGTTAGAAAAAGGTAACACAACTTGCAGGTTTGGAAATAAAAGCTTCTACTTTGCATGTTCAGATAATAAAAGACAGAGAGTTCCACATAAGGCAAGAGCTCAGAAACCTGCACAATGGACTGCTTGGATGTGCCTTAAGTTTGCCTTGAAGGAACAAATTGGAAAGCCGAGATTGGCAGCTGCAAACTTCATCCAGGTTGGCTGTCGATAAAGCTCCAACCACTGCTCACTTTCAACTCCCACCCAGCCCCAACCCACTGAATACGTATTTCCAAGTAATGGAGTCTCGGGGCTTGATGTGGCTTCTTCCAGCTGGTTAATTGGTCTGGGGTAAAACAACGGTGAGGCTATGAGATGGGCCCAGCTCAATCGTTCTTTCCTAGTGAGAGCGGCTGAAGCCACTCCCCTTGCGCATGTTCCCTCTCGGCTGCACTTTGATTTTACAAATTGTGACCTTTACAACATTATCAGATAGCATGGTGCCTTGTTGGCTCCCTTAGCATGTGGGTGACTGACACTCCTCCCTGATGAGGGGAGAGAAAGAGAGAGAGAGAGAGAGAGAGAGAGAGAGAGAGAGAGAGAGAATGCTGCTCACTCACATGATTCTCAACCTTCCAGATCTCGTGGGACTGAAAGAACTATCTATAAATGTGCTTTTCTGAAACAAGCTGCACGTGGGGTCTAGAAGTGGGATGACGGCCGAGAGTTAAGGAACAGGTGCAGCAGGTGCACCTGCTCTCCTTCTGGTGCTCACTGTGCTGAGCCTGTCGCGCTTGCAAATCACGAAAAAAAAACCTATTTATTCTGCTCAAACTGTTTCTGGCCTTGTGCACCTAATGTAAAAATTGGTCTGCATATAGGGGAGAGCAAGTGAGCTGAAGTCAAAGACAGCAGTCCCATTGACAAACTGGAGGAGTGTGGGCCTACCCTCCCAGCTGGTCGCCATTGGATGCGACTCAGGGGCAGAAAAGGAAGAATGGTGGAGGGAGAAATGAAAACATCCACACATCCACAAAAGACCACAGGCAAACAAACCACCAAACAGAAATTGCCAGGGTTTACCCCAAATCTGATTCTCTCCAGGTCTTGTAAGATACTATCTAGTCAAGAGACATTCTGTCTTCAAGGAAAAATTATCTCTCCCAGCACTTGGGAGGCTGAGGCTAGACTATTTCCTTGAGTTTGGGTCCAGCCTGGGCTGTAGAGTCAGGTCCTGTCTCATGAAGGTAAGGGAAAAAAAATTAAGGAAAGAAAAGAAGAAGAGGTGGGGAGTGGGATGCAAAGGGGAGAAAAGTTTCTATCCAAGGCACATTTACTTACTTTTTATTTGTTTGTTTGTTTATTTGTGATTTGGGGTACTTTTCTGTGAAAACAGTGGAATGGGACACCAGCTCACTTCAGCCAATTCTCTTGTCTAAAGGATGAATGCATTTGTGTTTCTTTGCTATGTTTTACACTCAGGACCTTGTTCAGTCCTCAGATCTTCTAAGGCGGGGGGTACTCTTACTCTGTCACCTGGAGGAGGCAGCAGCATACTGCAGAGAAGCTGTGACTGCACACAGAGTTACATAGATGTTAGTAGTGGAATCAAGGATGGGTCTTGGGGAGCATGACTCTCAATCTAGGGTCTTTGCATCTTTATCAGGGCTTCCCACCAACTGCTGGCTTCAGCATCACTGCGATAAAGGCTCTTTCAGGTGGTTGATGATATCTTTGTGCATTTGTAACAACATGCAAAATATGTAAATACATCCCAATAGCCTTGCCAATTTTTATTCTTGAGAAAGCCTGCTGTTTGTACATCAAATTTTCTTCTTTATAATGTGGTAATGGAAACAAAGTGGGCAGTTTCTATGCTCACTTGATGAAATGAAACAATGATGACTTCATGACAGTCCTAAGGATTCCCTTAAAACTCTAAAGTCTGGGAACCTCTATTTATACTGTTTTTGGCAGTCCACAAAGATAAACGGGAGGTTCCTGAACTCATTCCTACCATCACTCTGTCATGCAGTCGCCAACCATGTCAGCGTCGACGTGGTTAGACCTTACCTTCATAGAGCCCGAGGCCCATGTGGCTCAGCCAAGATTCTGCATAGTCTTAGAAGTCCATAGAATACATATGAAGGGAAGCCATTGGGCTGTCATTGGGTTACTGGGGCTCAGAAAGTAGGAAGGCAACTGTCCTGACATGTCAGGAGAGATTAAGGCAAGGGGCTAGAAAAGTACTTACTGTGCCCAAGTCTGTGTTCTGTGCTCCTGGTAAGAAGTGCCCTGGAAAGAAAGATTTCAGGTCAGCAAGATGGGTCATCAGGTGGAAGAACTTGTTGTCAAGGCTGAGGACCTGAGTTGGGTCTCAAGGACACATATGGTGGAAAAATAAATCAATTTTCACACCACACACACACACACACACACACACACACTAAATTAATAAAATGCTATTTTAAAAAAGAAAAGAAAGGTTACCATAGAGTTTACCAGATTGAATTCCAGAGCCACAAGCTAATAGTGTATATGATTTAATTAGTGACTATGCAATCATAAGCAGGCTCCTGTGTGAGCCTTGCACTATTGTGACAGTAAAGTCATGTACTGTAGTCCTAGAGTCCCTCCTTACTATGGCTTTGTTTCCCATGGTTTTAGTTACCCCTGACCCCCTATATCTTGAAAACATTCAATAATATATTCCAAAAACACATTTTAAATTTGCATTATTCTGTGTAGCGTGGTAAGATCTGGCAATCGGGCTCTGATTCAGCCAGGGCATGAACCATCCCTTTGTCTAGTGTGTCCGCCCTATATCTACTACCTACCCGTTAGTACCTAGCTGTCTCAGCTGTCAGACTGACATGGCATAACAGAGCTTGTGCTTAAGCAATATTTCTTCACTTAATGATGGACCGGAAGTACAAATACAGTGAGGAACCCATTCAGAAATGCCAAAGAAGAGCTACAAAGTGTCAACTCAAACTGTGAACATTGTTACTTTCATAAAAGTCTAATTCTGGGGTTGCAAAAAGTTACAGGGAACCATTGTTAATTTCTTACTCTGACTAACTAAATATTAAATTTTAACTTAGGTAGTACATTTAGAAAAATAGAGAATATGGGGTCTGTCAGATGGATGGCTCAGTGGGTAAAAATGTGTGCCCGTGCCAAGCCTGATGACCTGAGTTAGATCACTGAAACCCAAAATGGCAGAGGAAAAGAATTGACCTCTGACCTTCATATGCACATGGTAGCATGTGTGCACCTGTGTGCATGCATGCACACAAAGTAAATAAAGAGAAAGCTGGAATGCATGACGTACTTAGTATTGTCTGTAGAAACAGGCATCTACTTAGGTGCTGTGGGACAATGATTTTACCCTGTAAAGATTTGTTTTTTGTGCTTGTTTAATAAAATGCTGATTGGCAGCAGCCAGGCAGGAAGTAGAGGCAGGGCAATGAGAACAGGAGAATTCTGGGAAGAGGAAAGACACAGTCTGCAGTCGTCACCCAGACACAGAGGAAGCAAGATGAGAACGCCTTGCTGAAAAAAGCCACGTGGCTAACATAGACGAGAATAATAGGTTAATTTAAGATTATAAGAGTTAATAAGAAGCCTGAGCTAAAAGGCCAACCAGTTTATAATTAATGTAGGCCTCTGTGTGTTTCTTTGGGACTTAATGTCTTCAGGACTAGGCAGGACAGAAACCTCGGTCAATACTTAGGGTCTTGAAATACATCCCTCGCCCCTAAGGAGAAACTCTTGCAAGCTACACAAAGCACTTCCATTTGCATGCACTGAATGTTCACCACTGGCTTCTGACTGTTTTTCCTGATTTGTATCTAGGGCTGTGGTTCTCAACCTTCCTAATGCTGGGACCCTTTAATACAGTTCCTTATGTTATGGTGACTCCCAACCATAAAATTATTTTTGTTGCTACTTCATAACTGCAATTTTGTTACTGTTATGAATCATAATGTAAATATCTGATACACAGGGTATCTGATATGCTGCCCCTGTGAAAGGGTTGTTTGACCTCCAAAAGGGTTGTGACCCATACATTGGTTGAGAAGCACTGCTCAAGCAACTGGTTTGTGATGTCTTTGATAATTTTGTATCTACACCCTTGCAGTCACCTGGGCTCTTCCAGACAGTGGAAATGCCGCTTGTTGTCAAGTTCACAGTGAATGACTCAGAACACAAGAGAACAATGGTCAAGCAAGGGGAATCCCAGACTCCATGGCAGCCAGGAGAGGACAATGGCTAAGCAAGAGGCATCCCAGACTCCATGGCAGTCAGGGTCAGCTCATGCACTCCCAGCCTCTCTGATAGGCAATTGGTAGATCTAGCTCACTCCACCCAGGCAGAAGCCCATTCCTGGTGCCAGACTTGGAGCATGCAGCAGAGCCTCAGCTGTCATTGTCCATCTTTTCCCTGCTCTGAGCATTCAGTGTCACAGCTGACACCTGGGATGTCACATTCTGACATATGAGGCCACTGGGGTCAAGTGGGGCAGGGGTAGAGGCAGGGACTTGGCTATCACAGCCAGGTAAATGTCAAAGCAAATTCTACTCACGATCGGGTGGTAAGCCTGGACCCGGGCCGCATCTGGATCAGAGTGATGAGCTGAAGTCAAATGACAATGTTTGTCTAGCTTGGGCTTATCTGACAGGACATGCTCCCTGGTAGGGATGGGGACGAAGGCTGCAGGGACAAGGGTGGGAGTGAGGGAACAGGAGGTGTATTATCCACCTTTGCCTCATTTCCACATTTGTTGCTGGTGTGTGCTTGCTGACATTTGAGCGGATTCTATTTATGCAAATAGCCGATTTTGCTTTATTTTCCGTCCCGTACATGCACACAGACCACTAACTGTCACAAAGGTTTCTTTCCACCGCAGTGACTAACAGCACGGTCACTCACCCAGCAACAAGGAAGAGGCCTGGCTGGGGAAGGAGAGTGTTTAATATTGATGTGAGTTCTGAATAAATGAGGATTTGCAAGGCATCCACAGTTTTCCACAACAAGGCTTTGAATTTAGACTGACCTGAATCCACATTTCTGTCCTAATGCCTAGCAGTTTCATGGCCCTCGGCAACTTTTCTTTGCTTTTCTTAGGCCTCTGTTTCTCCATCTCTAAAGTATTGGAATAATACTATCTATGATGTGGGAGAATTTTGATAACCAAATGAAAATGTGTCCAGAGCAATTTGTAGGAGACCTAGTAAAATGTGATCTCCAGTCTCCTCTCCTCCCCTCACCCCAAATCCTAACGTGGATGAGAGGAGAAGGAGGGGCATAGAAATGGATTGAAACAGAGAGTCCATGTGCTTTGAAGAATGTTCTCGCTTTATCTTTTGGATGACCTAGCTTTGGAGAACTTTCGAGCACTCCTGGGCTACAGATTGCACTGCCAGTCATGGGGAGTGCTTGCCTTCTGAATCTTTATCTTGCATTTAAAATTTCCATATCATTTATTTTGCTTTTGTTATTCCTCCCTCTCTCCCTGCTTTTTATCCCTCTTTCCTTCCTTCCTCCCTCCCTTCTTTTCTTCTTTCCTTCCTTCCACCTTTCCTTTCTTTCTTTTCTCTGCCTTTTTTGTTGATCAAGGGTAGGGTCTGCTTAATACTTTCTATCCGACCATAGACTCGGCTTAGAAAAGCTTCATCCATCCTTATCTCTTTACTTCAACATTAGTTCTTCTGAAAATGACCTTGAAACTTACCTCTGACAACAAATTATTTAACTCAATATTTAAAGCAATATGCTTTAACAGCCTTAAAGATGGTGAGAACCCTACGACCCTGGCAGCCGGGCACTGAAGCAGAGTTTCACGTGTAAGGGACAGAGTGAGATACCACCACTCTTGAGGGATTCTGAGGGAAGACGAGGTCCTGCACTGCAAGGAAATGGACTCAGTTAATATGTCCCCTATGCTATGTGACAGTGGCAGGAGAACAGGACTGTAGGCTACATAACAGGAGTCACAGAGACACTGGATAGAGAACGAAGCTTGGTTAATGTCTGACATCAGTCAAGCTGCCTTGGGCCCCAGTTGGTAGGGGCTGGGTGCTGTGCCAGCCTTGCTTGAAGCTTTATCTGCTTAGGGTCTGCTTACCCGGCCTTTCAACAGCCCACAGGAAGACTTTCTGGACAAAGAGGTTTGGGACTGCGTATAGAGTACTTAGTTTGGTTTTCCTGTGACCCCATTACCTTAGGCCAGACTTAGTATTACTATGGTAATTCATTAATTTGTGGTTTTCCTGATCAGTCACAGCATGACTACTCTGTCATCGTTTTTGTTTTGTTTTGTTTTTTGAGACAGAGTTTCTTTGTGTAACAGTCCCGGCTGTCCTGGAACTTGATCTATAGGTCAGGCTGGCCTCGAACTCACAGAGATTCACCTGCCTTTGCATCCTGAGTGCTGGGATCAAAGGCAGACACTGTCACACCTGGCCCCTATCACCATTTTGAGGTTAGAAATTACATTGGCTGATAGCTATCCCAACTATTAAGCAGTGTGGAAGCCGTCAGTTCTATAGTAACAGTAGCGTATGTTGTCACACCCTAATAGAAGGAGGAAGGGTAGAGTTGCCTGCAATTGCAGCCATTACTTCTTCTTGACATCCCCCCTCCCCAGCTGCAAGTGATCTTGGGAAATGGTGTTTATTGGAAGCGGAAGTAGAACAGCTTGAAGCTTCTCTGATTCCCTAAGCAAGAACTATGCTGGCAGAGATAGTAATTGTTATCACCTCCCCAAGCCATGTTTTCTGCACGAAGCCACTTCATCCTCCCTGTCTCTTTCTTTTGTGAGAGTCAGTACTGACCAAGTCAAAACACAGGCTCCATTTGAAAAAAAAAATATCAAAGGACAGAAAAGGGGAAAGGTACCAGCAATTGTCACAAAAGGTGAACGGCATCGTTGACACTCCACATTTCACCAAATGTCATTAGGTTGGAATTGGATAGCTGAACACTGCCAATATTTGTGCCCTTCAGCAAATTCTATATTTGAATCTCTCATCCCATGGGCTTTTGTGAAGCAGGGAGCATTGTGCTGGGAACAGAGCTGCAGTCGGCCTCCCTGTCATTATGCTGGAATGAATGGCAAGATGCACAAGGCACAGCAATGAAAAGGCCAGTGGCTACAACAAGGAGGGGGCGGGGCTCAGTCAGCTTTTCACAGTCTGTCTGTTTTCTTTCAGTGTATGTATTTGCTGAATTTTATTAATTCATGCTTAAAATTTTTCAGACATTAAGCCTATTCTTAAAGGTGCTAAATATACCATAGGAAAGGAACCTTGGCATTTTAGCTCCAGGGCAAACATTCTAGGAAGGGGAAAAGGAGAGTGGCGGGGGATAGAGAGAGAACAGACATTTGGTATATTAAACAGTTTATCAGTGTGTTTTTATATACCTGAAATCCAGCACATCTGCAATACAGTACTGAAGGAGTGATGGAGCTTTGAGACGAGGGACAATCTGAAGGATGTTTTTGAAAGTCAATTCGAGAGTTTATTTGTTGTTGTTATTTTTGTTTTGTTTTTTTGTTTTTGGCAAGGTTGTACTATATAGCCTTGACTGGCCTGGAGCTCAAATATGTGGACCAGGCTTCAAACTCACACAGACCCATCTGCCTGCCTATGCACCTCCCAAGTGCTGAGATTTTACAAACAGAATTTTCCAGTTACGGAACCAAATCTTGTCTTCTTTCTCCCAGCCTCTGCCTCATGTACAAGATGCCCATGCTTGAAATCAGGGCTTTATCCCCTACATCTTTAAATCTCTAACATTATCACATGCAAGTTTTTCACAAATCCTGTGAGCTGAAACTTCTGAACAGTTTCTGTGTCCTTGCTAATGGGTCCCTCCTCGGACCCTAGAAACCCTTCAATGGCTCCCTTTGTCTTCTAGATAAAATTTTAAAGTCTTCATCATGGGATATACATTCCCAAGCTTGGATCTGACCTTTCCGCCATATCTCCACCCACACCCTAGATATATGAAGATACCTGTCACATACTCCACGTGCTTGCCAATGACTTGGACTTTTTCAATGCTTCTTCTGCTCTCAATCTATTCCACTTAACTGCCTAAACTCTTTCCTTCAAGAGAGAGCCAAACAAATGTCATTTTCCCCTTGTACCTAGTTAAATGTCCTCTCCCTCCAAAACAGGCCCCTCTTGCACACTTCCATAGGAACTGGCATACAGCACTTTTATGGCAGTGTGTACCTTTTACTATAGTTGTGCACTTTCACGTCTGATTACTCATCTCTGTCATTTTAGTAGAAATCCCCATTGCTTGTGAATTCCAAAGAGATGATCATTGATATATTTAAAAGAAGTGGAGCAGAGAATTTCAATCAAGGTGTCAAGGAGGAAAATATAAACAGAAAAGAGTCCTCAAGCCTCTTTTACTTTTGAGTATTTTAATTTCTCTAATCCCAAAAATTGAATAGTTGTTCCAATTCCTTGAAAGCAATCAGAGAGCAATGTTAACATGCTGCATTCATTGCTTTTCTGTTGCTTTCGTAAAATACCCTGACCAAAAGCAATTTAGAGGAGAAAAGGGTTTATTTGGGCCTATGGTTCCAGAAGGGCAGAATCCATTAAGGCAAGGAAGCCGTGGCAAGCGACAGACACAGAGGCAGGAGCACGAGACAGGCTGATCACATTTTTAGCCACACAGGAAGCAGAGTGAAAGAGAATAGGAAATAGGGAGAGATTCTAAGCCCTCAAGGCCTGCTTCTAGTGACATACTCCCCCAGCAAGGCGCCACCTCCTGATGTTGCCACAGCAACAAACAGCAACACCTACTGGGGACTAAGTGAGCCCATGGATACATTTCTCATTCAAAATATCATGCATAGTTTTGTTATATAAAACATTTTATTGCCTTTACAACTGATTATCTCTCAATAAACTATATAAAACATATGGACTATATCATTGCCCTTTCTTATGCAACATGCTTACCCAACCACATGCTGGAAGAAAGTTTTCATTATACCCCTGGCTTAAGGATGTGAGAAGTCCAGAATGCCTTTATTCTCCCTCCATGAAATCTAACCAGGACATTTTCTCCTACTCGATAAAACTGAAGCTAGAACATAAGAGCCAGAGGAAAATGGTTCTAGGTTCAAACTCAGCTTCGCCACTGCAAATATGATACTTTGCAAAAGTCATCTAACACTAATGAAAGTGATTTTCTTCACCCAGAAAATGGCTGTTGTAAGGATTAGGTAAGACTAGATGTGTAGAAAATGCTCCAGATAGACTAGAATAGAAGCATCCGTGACATTGTTGTTATTATTATTCTAAAATAGGAAACTAGGAGACATCATTTCACAGACATTATTAAATCTTTATCTGTGCAGAAACCTAAAATGAATGATGGTTTTTGATGATCTTTGGAATATAACATGTCAACTTCCATGACTAAGTCTGCATTGTACTCTGCTCCAAATCAAATGCAGACATAGATTGTTTTCTGTCCCATTGATTCTAATGTCATCAATATTATAATTCATATTTCTAAAATTTTTTTGCTGAGTCCCACAATTCTGAAACTCAGCAAACAACACTTTCAAAAAAAAATAATAAGCAAAGAAGGGCAGCTCTGGAGACAGAACGATAAGGAGGAAGCAAAGCTGCCCAGACTTCCAACTTCTGGGACATAAAGATGTTGGGATCTTGGCCAATACCCTTAAGTAATAAGGAGAGATGCGGAGAAAGATTCTGACATGTGACTTTCTGCTGACCCAGACACTGCATTTGTTCTGAACACAAAAAGCTCTCAATGTGATAACGTCATGAACAGCCTCCAGTTCAGCAAGTAGCTCTTGCTCATCCTACTCACAAACCAAATGCCCAGAGGGAAAGAAATTATTCAGAGGACCAGAGTTTTGTCTTGGAAACTAAATTGATAATACATTATTAAACCCCCCTTGCGCCACTCACCACACCCATCCTGGCAACAAAAGTTGCCTCAAACGAAGAAAAAGCCATTTTCAGAGTAATGAGTAAAAGATGTTGTCCAAGTGAAGAGAAAATATAAAAGGGAATCCTCTGTGAGAACTCTCCCCCAAAATGCTATAATAATAGATATTTCAAGACACTGGAATCTGAGATAGTAACATAATTTATACTCCTCTTTAACTTACACAGAATTATATTTGTGCCTTAAAACCCAATTAAGTAAAATACATATATATATATGCTTAATATGAATAGTAAAAATCACAATAATTTGTATTTAAAACCAAGCATTAAGGGAGAAGCCAGGAACCTACTGATTCTCTCTTGAATCACTCTGGGGTGTATGGCTCCGAATAATCTTCTCATGCTGTCATAGGAATTATTTGCCCTGGGTAACAAGTGGGAGACGTGGGAATTTAACCTGGGTCTGTCTTGTCTTCAAAGACCACAACTTTCCAGAAATAAAATTTTATCAAGTCATTTCTTTGAAGAGTATAGGTTCCTTCCTACAAAGTTTATCTAAGGAATATTCTTTCTTGTTTGTTAATCTCTTACATATCTAAGAAAGACGTTTCCTCAAAGTAACAATTCAAGGATCAAAATACATTCCATTTTGTTGTTAGATTTTTCTCATCACCTTGTCATAAACTGCCCTTTGTATATGAAGTTATCTTTTGGTATATACAAGAGAGTGTGTCCAG
The DNA here is from genome assembly GCA_004026605.1 of Ondatra zibethicus. NCBI lineage: Eukaryota > Metazoa > Chordata > Mammalia > Rodentia > Cricetidae > Ondatra > Ondatra zibethicus. The sequence continues at coordinate 173,646 of PVIU01000879.1, forward strand.
AATGTGCTGAGGAAACCCAAATCCACAAATGCTGGAGTCCCTTAAGTAGAATGGTATAGTAGAGTTGTATTTTTTCTTTTTACATAGATATATAATTTCTGTGTTACATATTCATGTGTGCATGTGTGTTTATATGTGTGCTACTGTAATGTGTCCTAGTGTATGTACATACATTTATGTGGAGGTGCATGGTTGTTGTCCAGAACCTTTCCCGATTGCTCATCCATCGTATCCTTTTGAGGCAGTCTCTCTCAGTCAAACACAGTGCTCACCAATACAGCTGCTCAGCCCTGGAACCTCCTGACTGCTTTCCAAGGCTGGAATTGCATACAGGCTACCATTCCCAACCAGCATTTCTATGGATTCTGAGAATCTGAGCTGTGATATTCTTGTTTTCAGAACCATAAATTGAACCACTGAGCAATCTTCTAGGGCAGACTTTGAGCAATCTCCAGATCACTTGGAATACCTAACATAGCATAAATTCTGAGTAAATTGTTTTTACACTGTATTGTTCAGAGAATAGGGCCACAAAAAGTGCTCAATACAGATGGAATGTTTCGCCAAATGCCTTTTAGCCTCAATTTGTTGAGTCCTTACATGCAGAACTCAGAAACACAGAGAGCCGTCTCTATAGCTAATTAAGAAGTGATATTTACTTATTTCATTTTGTTGCTACTATGGAAATAGAGTAGCAGTCAATTGTGAAACCGAAGAAGGGCAGAGAAAATGCGATATACAAAACCTTGAAGGGGGGAAATCCAGTAGCATATATGATAGACATATATCAGATGCTTGGCTAAAATCGAAAGTTTCTGCCTTTGTTTCCTCGGGTATCAAGCACACAGACAAAGTGTAGTGCTTGCAGAGGAAGAAGGCACAGATGCTCTGTCAGTAGACTGCCGTTTCACATTGTTCCTGTGTGTCCTGGGGTCCAAGCCCATGGGAGAAGGACAAGATGCAGAGAAGACATTCAGCTCATCGGTGCTACTGTACTCCTCATTGGACAGTTCACCTCATAGCTCATCTCCGCACATAGCGCTGCCCTGACACACCACTTCTTACATGGAACCTCCCAATGGACCCACCACCCACAGGAATCCCGTTAATCCTTGCCAGACCGAAGTGCCATTGGGGGTGACCGCAACTGTTACTTCTGTTGCTTCGCTCCACCGCTGGTCTTCAGCTCCAGTGCTAGAGAAGAACAGCCAATAGTACCCAATTCCACGGGAGCCCTGGAAGACTCCTTCCAAGGGTGCTTATGTTCCATCTCCCTTCTTTCACCCTGGAGCCCACCCACAGCTCCACACACACTAAGTTCCAACTGGAGAGCGAAATGCCCCTCTAGCAGATACCATCAACCTCCTCAATTCTCTTTCTCGGAAGTCCCTGTGACTTGATTTAGGGGAAGGCACCTGGGAGGATAGCTCCCCCGTTCTGATCTGAAAACCCTTCAGAGTACCCCTTCTTTTCATTACATAAACTATTTTATTAATTCTATGAGAATTTTACATATACCTATAATGTCTTTCTATCACGTTCCATCCCCCACTCTTCCTTTTAGCCTCCCCCTAACCCATGCTTCACTTCCTTTCCCTCCCACTTTTATTCTTCTTGTTAAATAACCCACAGAGAACAGTGGGTTCTGCTCATATAATTATGGGTGTGTGGGCTAACCACTAGAGTGTGGTCAGTCTAACAGGGACTTATACTCTTAAAGAAAACTACCTCTTTCTAGCCAAGAATCCACCACCTGTCAATGATGCTTCAGCTAGGAGTGGGAACTCATGAGCTCCCCTGACTAGCATGATGGTCTTCAGGGCTTCAGCAGATGCCCAAGCTTCTGTGAGCTCCTGAGTGCTCCGGTCCCATCATATACAGAAGAAGACGGCTTTTCTCTTCTCCTTCCTGACTTCTGGCTCTTATGGTTTTTCTGCTGTCTTCCAAGATGGTCCCTGAGCTTTGTGAGGAGGGGTGGGGTACAGATGTCCCATTTGTGACTGAGCACTACACAGTCATATTCTCTGCACTTTGTCAACCACTACCCTTGACGTAACACTTAAGTCACCAATGTGACGCTCCAAAGCCTCTGAATACGCGTTTCTCAATATTGACGGGGTTGAGGGAGGTGGCGGGCGTTGCCTTCTTTCAGTATATTAAGTAGGAGGGTTTGGGTCCTTTAAAGTGAGGAGATACTTCTCAGTTCTTGTTCTCAACATGGCTAATGTACCAGGACACTGAGAGAAGTCCCACTCAACACCATTTTACCTCAGAAATATAGTTTCCTTTAGCTCAATAAAATGAGGGAACATAATTTCAAAAGAAGGGAGCCAAGGCATAAAATCATAGAAATTTTAGACCTTAAAGGGATTTTAGAAACCACTGCCTTTTCATCATCCAGAGGAAAACATGTTTCAGAAAGGGTAATTGACTTTCCCAAGGCCAAGGCTGCAAGAGCCCCTCAGGAACAGTGCTTGGTCTGTCTCCAGATTCCTCACTCCCTGAATTCACAGAGGCAGAGGACTTTGCTTCATTGCAATGTTTTCCTGTTATCACTCGCCTTGTTTTTATTGTTGGTGCATATTAGGAGACTACACAAACAAACACTGTTTTTGATGCTAAAATTAAAGTGAAATACATTCATGAAGAATGCCTTCAAAAGTGGAGATGGGAGCTTTTGCAAATTCAGTGGTGGTGGTGGCGGCGGCGGTGGTGGTGTTTTGAGACAGGGCTTCTCTGTATATCCCTGGCTGTCCTGCACTCAGTCTTTAGACCAGGCTGGCTCAGACTCAGAGATCCTCCTACCTCTGCCTCCCTAGTGTTGGGATTAAAGGTTGTGTGTTACCATACCCCGCTTAAGATTCTTGAGTTAGCTTTCATGAGAAAGAGGTAAATGACATGTAAATGGGTTGTTGCCACATACTGAACCCAAAAGAATCTTTCAGGACATGTCATGTCTTGAGGAGCCTACCTAGTCAATACAGTTTCTTCTCATAAAAAAAAACCCAGGAACAATGAAACTCTGCATGCCCATAATTCTTTGTTACTTACAAAGGGCTTCCCCACACATACTCCGGAGCTCTGCATTGTGAAGCAGGATTATGAAAAGTACCCTTAAGTACTGTGAGTGCCTTTGAAATTCTCCAAGGAAAATGGGATTACACTGTGTGTGATTTGGTGTTAAGTGATAACATGTTTATCCCACATGTGATGCTGGCAGATGGAAATTCTCAGCCAAGAACATTCCAGTAACCGAAGCACTCACTTCCCAAGACAATTCAGACATTGATATATATATATATATATATATATTGATTTTTACTGGGAAGACACTGTTGTAGAAGAAGAACCCCTCAAACTTATAGTATTACCTTCTCCAGAGGAAGCTGATAGATCAGAAATAGGTGTAAATAATGCGTGCATTATAGCATGTGGTTCTTGTGATTCTGGCAGCTGAGAAGTTCCATTATCTTTCATCTGGTGCATAGTCCTGAAAGCCAGGATGTCAAAAGTGCAGAACATAGCCTAGTCTGAAGATGAGACACGGAGACAGTAGATGCCCAGCTCACACAGGCAGACAGAGCACGCTCAACTTTCCTCCAGCCTCTTGACCTGTTCAGTCCCCCCTCCCAATTTGCTCTACACAGTCCACCAGTATAAATTCTAATTTCTTCATAGACAAGCCTGCAATAATGTTTAGTCAACTATCTGGGTAGCCTATGATCCGCTTAAGATGATACATAAAACCAGCCATCATGCCTTCCATCTATGATAAAAACAGTCCCTGATTTCTGATGGTTCTACGAAGCCATTTTAAAAGGCTGAAGAGGGCCCTAGCTGCAGAGGGCCCTAGCTCCTGTCAGTCATTTGAGCAGCAGAAGAGAACACTGACCCTTGACAGTGTGGGTCCAAGGATGAGAGAAGTGGGGGACAAAATCACCCCAGGTTTTTTTTGTTGTTGTTGTTTGCTGTTTGTTTTCATTCTATAACTTTTGTCCCCAGCAGCAATTTTCCATTTTCCTGAAATACAGGTCGTTTTCCTTTTGGGCACTAAGTTTCCTATCCTGGTTATATCACAAAGAAAGAGAGATCTGGGAGTCCAGCCCTAACCCCAAACCAGTCAAAGCCTGTTTCTGTGTCTATGCACCCAGACAAGGGACCTTGTTACCGCACTTTTGTGTTCTTGCATCAAGGCATGGGAGGGTTTCCCACTGTAGTTATTTCCTTGCTTGTGGCTAGAAAAAGACCAAGCCCTTACTACAGAGGGTCACATGACACCTGTAGGCCAGTAGAAAAATGAAGAGAGGGGATCACTGGAAGGGACACCCCAAATGCAATACAAACTCAAGTGCCTTCAGAGAAAATGTCTCCCAGCTTTTGGACCCTTCTCTATTCACAAAGTTTAACTAAATAAATAAATAAGCCTCTGCTTTGTCACAAATGTTTTCTTATCATTTAATAATTTAACTGAGAGAAAAAGATTCCATTGGCCTAGCCAGTATCTTTGGTAGGTATTTGGTAGTGTATTTAAAGGGAACATTATTTACTTATCATATTTTCATTTTATGGTGGATGTGGTAATTTGAATGCAATTGGCCCCCATAAGCTCATAGGGAGTGGCACTATTAGGAGGCATAGCCTTGTTGGAGCAGGTGTGTTGAAAGAAGTTGGACTAAATGCATTTGCATTACGATCTGGCTACAAGCCTTTGGGGGCCAGGTAGTAGAATGTGGTGGTTTGAAAGAAAATAGCCCCTAAAGGGAGTGGCACACAATTAGGAGGTGTGTCTTTGTTAGAGTCGGTGTGGCCTCGTTGGAGGAAGTATGTCACTTTGTGGGTGGACTTTGAGGTCTCCTGTGCTTAAACTACACCTAGTGTGGATTCAGTCTCCTTCTGCTGCCTGCAGATCAAGATGTAGAACTCTCAGCTTCTTCTCCACACCATGTCTGCCTGCGTGACACCATGCTTCCTGCCATGCTGATAATGGACTAAACTTCTGAAACTGTAAGCCACCCTAATCAAATGATTTACTTCATAAGAGTTGTTGTGGTCATGGTGTTCTTCACAGCAATAGAAACCCTAACTAAGACAGTGGGTATAACTGAGTGTGACCCTGTACAATTCAAAAAACCTTTATGTACCAAAAAAATCTTTACGTTATGTTCTAGGAAATTATGCTAAGAAAATATCTAAATAAGTGTGGGAAGCTGCTGTATAAGGCAGAACAGAGGTACTTAGTAGTTTTTAATATGAAGGAAGAACCTCATTGTCTAACAAAAGTAGAAAGAGTCCCACAATATTATATAATTATAAATTTCTCAGTGGTCAATGAAATTGACACTTGGAAGACAACTGTATGATGCTGACTACATCCACACCCTTTTGCTTGTTGAGGGTTTCAAGATGGTGCAAATGGTAAAACCATATTGGTTTTCAAAGTTGTGTTTCTGTAAATTTGTGCAAATGAATATTGCTTCGCTGGGCACCCTGAGGAGACCAAGCAATGTGTGCTGTCTACATGATCTTGGTTGGAGGAAGACACAGACATTTTGATGATGAAGACCACTGAAGTGATGGAGGGGAAAAGAGAAGACATGAGTTTGATGGAATGGGTTACAAGACCCAGCTAGATTTTTTTCCATCAGGAGAGACTTCAGGGAGATAAACTGAGGTACTGTGGTGATAAAAGACAGATCTGTGTGCACAATTTAAGACAGATTCTTGCCCTGTTGCTCACTCTGGACTCAGCTCTGGGTGTGTCCTGAGGGGTCTTGAAATGTTGGCGTGTCTTACACATGCTTAGAAACACAACTTTCCTCCACTCCAGCTTCGTCATCACTTGTTGCCTCCATCCATGAGATGCCCCCTTTGGAGGCATAACTATCTTGCATTGGTGTCACTCCAAGTGGAGTTGGGGAGGGGAGGCTGGAGCACAGACTCAAACTTGGATGCAACTATCATGAAGGTCTTGATGTACACTTTTGATCTGTTGCAGGGATTTCAACCTACCCCTTGTTGATGTTCCAGAGTCTTTTGCAATAGAGATCAAGACTGTACAATATGCCGAGTAGCTACCAGTAATGGATGTTGTTGGAGGAACGGGCTGCATCCCACTGCCCGGCTAGCTTACACCTGAAATAACCACACAGAAATTGTATTAATTAAATTACTGCCTGGCCAATTATATTTAGGCTCTTCTTGGCCAACCCTCACATCCTGATCTAACCCATTTCTACCAATCTGGGTAACCACGAGGTCATGGCTTACCAGGAAAGATTCTAACCAGTGCCAGTCTCAGGCAGGAGCTTCATGGTATCTGCCACACTGCCCTTCTTCCCAGCATCCAGTTCAGTCTACTCCACCTATCTAAGTTCTGCCCTATCAAAAGGCCAAGGCAGTTTCTTTATTCAACCAATGAAAGCAACACATAGTCAGAAGGACCTCCTACACCATTTCCCCTTTTCTGCTTAAACAAAAAAGAAAGGCTTTCACTTTAACATAGTAAAATTACATATAACAAAACAGTTATCAATCAAGAATTACAGTTACAATATTTAGATCTATTTTATCTTTTATCATAACAATGGAAAACTCTAACTCTAACTATCTATCTATCTTTAACTCCATCAAAGACTCCAGAAGGATACAAATGCCATATTCTGTAGTCTTTGAAAGATATGAAGAATGCCTACCTAACTGAAATATATCTCTATGTATTTAGAAAATCTAACATGACTACAAGCTTGACTATTATCAATGATTATCCATTAACAACCTATATTTCCTAATTATAATCAAGATCAGAGATACATATACATATAACAAGATTGACCTTAAATTTATATCAATAAATCAAAATCCATACCAATCCATATGTATATCATATCCCTCTTTAAATGTAAAAGAACATTTATAAACAATATTTGGGAATATGGGCATAGTTTTTTCTCTCCAAACTGCTTCATGCTGTATGGAAGCTCTGTTAATCAGGTCTTTTATGGTATATCCTGTGTGCTAGGTTCATCTCAGTCAGCAGTAGAGAAAAGTAAGTTTTTGAGGGTGTTAACGACAATCTTTCAGGAGGGCATGGTCTATCATACCATATTGATCTAGAAGCAATCAACAGGGTCTTGTCCTCTGTGAAAACAAAAGAAGAACCTCTTTTCCAAAGCATCATATCCTTAGACCCAAATTCTGAAGTCAAGATAATATACATTCTAGTTTGGCTTAGTAGCCCACACAATGAAACATCTCTTTGTACTTAGCTCCTTCACAGTCAAAAAATTCAAAGAAAACACAATAATACACAGAATCCAGACTCTCTGTGAATTTTCCATTTTTACGTGGCTTATTTTTACTCTATCACTTTACTCTGTCTCTTTAAAGACTTCCCATTTTTTAAAGCATTAACTTTATTTTATGACTCTGTATATTCTTTTTCTTCTCTCTCCCAAGCCTATGTACTTTATCTAACACTATGACCCATTTAGAGGTCTTTTATATCTGAATCTGTCCTATTGTATTGTCTTTAATTCTCTACTGTCTTGAAGAGCTTTTAAAATGCTAAGCAGCTTGGTTGCAGCTGCTCTGGAGGTTGGCTCTGCCTCTTTCCAATTTCAAAATGGTGGATGTACCATTTCTGATAGCTCTGGGGCTGCCAGGTAGGAGCCGCATTCAGCACTTTAACTCTGAGAATGAGCATGCAGCGCATAAACTCTTATTATCTGAGTTACAGCCAAATCTGCCACACAGAGCAGTGCGCAGCCTGGAAACATCTCTGTGTATGATGGCAGGAATCCGCCATGCTCTCCTGCTTGTGCACACCTAGTAGACCTGATCCCACTGCCTGCCCAGGCAGGGAGTGCCAAGCCACAGGCATGGTCTCAGGTACTTTGTACCCGACCCTGAGTGGGCACACAAACATCCAGGCCCACAAATGCTGCATAGCCGAAGTTTGCACCAGTGTCAGGGCCCAGGAAGCCTCGTTTTAAAATGGCATGGCTTTTTTTTTTTTCGCTACAGCTAAATCAGGAAACTCTCTCTTAAAGCAGCTGTGGCAAGCCACCAGCAAACAGCAAGAAGCTGTGTTAAACTCTGTATTCTTTTTGAAGCTCTCTCAGATTTTACATGGAGTCAGTTTACCACGTTGGAGCACCAATCTGTTGTAGGGAGCGAGGGGCTCCTTTGATCCGTCCCACCACATTGGGTGCCACTCTGTTGTTGGAGAAACGGCTGCGTCCCACCACCCAGCTAGCTTACACCCGAAATAACCACACAGAAATTGTATTAATTAAATTTCTGCCTGGCCAATTATATTTAGCCTCTTCTTGGCCAACCCTCACATCCTGATCTAACCCATTTCTACCAATCTGGGTAACACCACGAGGTCGTGGCTTACGGGGAAAGATTCTAACCAGTGCCAGTCTCAGGCAGGAGCTTCATGGTGTCTGCCACACTGTCCTTCTTCCCAGCATCCAGTTCAGTCTACTCCACCTATCTAAGTTCTGCCCTATCAAAAGGCCAAGGCAGTTTCTTTATTCAACCAATGAAAGCAACATACAGTCAGAAGGAACTCCTACACCAAATGGACCCTAATGTAGGCTCAAAACACCACAGACAGAGAGGCAGGGTGGAAACTGGAACACACAACAATGCTTACATGTTTATTATTCATGATGTGCTCAGCTTCATGGTGTGTGTGTGTGTGTGTGTGTGTGTGTGTGTGCGTGTGTGTGCATGTGTGTGTGCGTGTGTGTGCATGTGTGTGTGCGTGTGTGCGCGCATGTGTGAGCATGTGTGTGTGCGTGTGTGTGCGCGCACGCATGTGTGAGCGTGTGTGTGTGCGTGTGTGTGCGTGCGCATGTGTGAGCATGTGCATGTGTGTGTGTTTATGACATTCATGTTAATGTGGGTGTATGTATGTGCTCAAGCCTGTGGAGTTCAGCAGTCAGCCTTTGGGATGGCTTCTCAGGCGTCATCCATCATCCACCTTAATTATTTGAGATTTTTTCACTAGAATTCTTCAATTAAGTAGGCTATGCTCGGTGGCCAGAAAATCCTAGGGACCTGTCTGTCTCTTCCTCCCTAGTGTTGGGGTTACAAGTACATGAGTGTCACCATGCCCGCCCTTTCTTTTTCACATGAGTCCTGGTGTTCTGGATATTTGTTCAGCAAATGCTTTATTGGGGAGCTATCCTTCAACCTGGGTTTTACATTTCAAACTCAGTTAATGTTCACAGTGACTCCTGGAAGGAGACCCTCTACCTGATTTTAGACATGAAAACACAGAGATGTTAAGCAACCCTCTCTAGGTCACACAGCTAAGACATGGGAGAGCTGGAGAAGGAATCCAGCAAGCCATAGGAGACACTGTGCTTAGGAGCAGCTGTATATTTCAACTCTGAACTTACTGTGTGTGTGATGGCAACTTCCTTTGTGGTTTCTATTTGTATATTTTCTAGAGACTTCCAATGGTAGAAGTTTCCTTAATAAAATTTCCCCAAATTGTCAGGCATGTTGACAGATGTCTGTAGTCCCAGGACTCAGATGGTGGAGGCATGAAGATCAAACGTCTCAGGTTAACCTAGGCTGTCTAGTGAAACCTTATGATGATGATGATGATAACGATGACTATGATGATAATTTTTCAAAAAATTCTTTAGCAGGTTGCTTACAAAATCTCCTTGCTGTAGAGCACCTGCATGGGCCAGGATGTGTGTATGGTAGCATATCTCAACAAAGGGCCCCATTGGCTGGCCTTGTTCACAGTTCCAAGGAAAGACTCATGACAATCTACACAATTCTGTGCTCAGCGGGGGAAACAGGCCATACATTATGTTATACTGGCAGCCTATGCATTCTTTATGGTTTGCTGAGTCCAACCTTCACCTTGTCTCCCGCGGCTCACAGTGGGGGAACTGTAGCTCCACAGCCCATGGCTCACTCCCTGCAGGCACCAACCTAAAAACAGGTCAAGGATAGGGACTCACCTTGCAGGCAGCAGTCCCCTCTTCCCTGGTGGTTGCAGATGATGTCACTGGTAAGCTGTGGGTGGCTGCTCCTGGTGGCTGAGGCTGTGGGAACAAAGGACAGAGACCCTGTAGGCTGGATCTGGGCCCTGACTATTTGTCAAACACTGGCTAAGGAAGGCATCCGGGTTAGTGATTCCTGCTGGTCTAGGCTGGCAGCTGAACATTTTGGAGAGCCTGCCTGTCAGTCAAGGCTTACACTCAGCCCTTAATGGCTCTTCCCTTGTCGTTCGCCTGGTGTCGCTTTTATCTTAAGTGAATTTAACAACGGTGAAAGGTGCCAGTCTGAGGTCCCTAGAGAGGAGCTTTGCTGGGAGAATAGTTGCAATGCAAGTCCCGTCCATCAAATCATCTCCGCTGTTCCAGTCACCCGGTGGCTTCAGGGACACCCTGGAGGCTGGGCTGAACCAGCCAAGCTTTTCCCTCTGCTCAGCAGACATCCTTCAGGAAAGCCAGATGCATGCAGGACTTAAAAACTACAGACATCTTGAAACTGCTTTTCCCATCATGGCTACACCCAGCAGTGTTTCAGAAGGAATTTAATCTCCGTGTTGTGGGTTAATTTATACTTGCCTCCTCAAAGGAGTCGTTCCAAAAAGTCCTTTGGTGGCCTAGAGGACTTGTGAGATTTTAAACATAGTTATATCCTGAAGGATTTTTTTTTCCCTTACTGGTCAGGTTTAAAGTAATGACTAAGCCACCTATGAACGAGAGATAACTTAAGTTTTAAATCTGGTTAAGTTCGCGAAAGTGGTTCTGGGAGGCACAGATCTCACAAATCAATCATTGGCAAGGGAAAGCAGGCACCAGTTTACCCGTTTGGGTCTGATAATAAAGGCTGCAGTGTAAAGTGAGTGAGCAGGAGAGAGAGGGAGGATGGAGGCAGCAGGAGAACAAAGGGGAGCTGTGGGCACACAATGTGAGCAGCTACAGATTTGCTTCCTCCCTGGATAGGATGCTCTGTGTTCTCACAGTGAGAGCGGGAATTTTGCTGTCACTGAGGAAGAGATTTCTTGTGTCATAAGTGAGTAAAGTTCTGAGGTGAAGTAGATTATCCAGTTCACACAGGTTGTAGCTGGTATGTCTAGACTAAACCCCTCTGTGCCTAAATCCAAGCCAGCAAGAGTCAACTGAGGTCCGCCAGGAGCCATGGTCTTGCATACCAGTAGCAGCCTGTGCCGCTGTGGTGGCTCAGTGGACAAACCTTCTGGGCCCACACCATCTCCTGTTCTGCTTGTAATGAAGCCTGAGATGGTGCTACAGGAATGGAACTCTGGCTTTCTGACTTGTGGTCTTTACTGGCTTTGTGCCTGAAGAAAATGAAGACAAATACTGTTTTCAAACACTGAATTCAGAGACTCTTGTGGAATCTGTCTTTCAAGATGGAAATGTTGTATGGCGTGAAGGTTTTAAGGAAACTATGTGGTGGGTTATATGGAGGTCATATGTGTATTTGTGTGTAGTGTAGGTCTTTGTGTGTGGTATATGTAGGTATGCTGTGTGTATATGTGTGTAGATGTATGTGTATGCAAGTGTATGTGATGTGTGTAGTGGTATATGTATGTGGTATGTGAATAGTATGTGTAACGTGTGTAGTGTGGTATATATGTGTGTATAGCATATATAGTATAAGTGGTATGCTATATGTAGTATGTGTGTGTGTTGTGTGCAAGTGGTATGTGTGTGGTGTATGTATGTGTTCTGGGTATATGTGGCTGGTATGTGTATGTGTGTGGTGTGTGTGTATACAGATATGTGTGTGTGGTAAGTATGTGTATGGTATATATGTGTATGGTATGGGATGTATATGGTGTATAAATGTGTGTTTGTGTGTGTGTGTGGCATGTATATGTGTGTGTTGTGTATTGTGATGTGTGTATGTGTGTGGTGTGTAACAGTGTATTATAGTGTGCATAGTCTATATGTGTATGTGTATGTAGTATGGATGTGTGTAATGTGTGCGTGGCAGTGTGTGTTGAATGTTGTATGTGGTTTGCATGGTGTGTGCATGTGTGTTGTGTTTTGCTAGATGTGTGTATATATGTGTGGAGTGTGTATGTGTGGAGTGTGCATGTGTGTGTGTTGGCAGTACACATCTCCCAGAACACACTATTGCTTATCACTGTTGAAACAGTAGTAGACGTTGGAGGCTAACTTCCCTTGTTCAGTTCATGAAGTGCTGAGGACCTCTGATGGTGGGACTGTTGTACTTGATATGAAGTCTGTCACAGTTAGGAAGGCAGTGTCAGTCGCTGACGTGGGGTGTGCTAGATCCAGCACTGCTGCCCTCGCACAGTTGCACAGGTAACTCTAGCTATTGCCAGGATTTAAGGACAGGCAAAGGATCCCTAGTACTTCTTTCTTATTTATTTAAATGCCCGAGCATTTGGCCCTCAGTTTCCTCAAATAAGACCTTTCTCTGAGTTACAGTGCGTAAGTTCTAAAAAGACAACACAAAGTGCTAAAATGGGTGCAACCGGATGTGTGGGGTCTGTGAGGACCTTGACCTTAAGCCCCACGGCTCTAGAGGAAGCAGTTCACACAGTTCATCTTGACAAAGGAGAAGCCAGAGGAAAGTGACAGAAGCCCAGACAGAAGCTTTTCTCAGCCTCATTGCTACCTCTGGGCACCAAGGTCTGGAGGAAGACTCGCCTCCATGTACACCTGGGAGTTAGGGCTGAAGAGCCTTTGTGAGGGGAAGATGCCAAGGGGCAGCAGTCATTTCAAAGAATTACAGACAGATGAATCCAGACTGCTTCTGTCTCCCAGCAGCTACTCTGGAGCTACAGGCAGCCCGTCGTCAGCAGCACACTCAGGGTTTCCTGTCTGCTTGTGCTTCTGTACTTCATCCCCTTTTAAGAACTACAGTCTTCCAAGCCTGTTCCCATAGACACAGAATGCCTTTTCATTTCTACAGTCAATGTTTCCTCCATAATATACACCGATCCTGTGTTCTTTTAGCCTATCCATTTGCCACACGCAGCGACTCAGTACTCGCTCTGCGAGGAATGAGGATTCCCCAACTATAGAGGCTTTGGAACCAGAAAGTCATGGCTAATGGGACTAAGGTCACTGGTCCAAGCCACTCCTTAATAAACACAAGTTGAGGTGTTCTGCATCCAAACCTCTCAGGCCTTCCTTCTTTGGAATGCTATTCTTCTCTCTCTTGACTTGACAGAGACTGACTCTGCTGCTAGGGCCCATGTCAAATTCTAGCTTATGAGCAAACATTTCATAGAGCCCCACAACTCACTTCTCTTTCCACTGAGTCTCAAGGAGCCTAGGGTTGCCTGATGATTCAAATTCAGGAGTAAGAATAGAGCAGGCTTGAGTTCAAAACCTTATCGAGATATCAACCAAACTGGGTGAAAGTTACCAACTCCTCTATGCTTCAACTTTCTAGAATCAAGAAAGGAGTCCATTAGTAAACTTCCCTCTAGTGGAGTTGTAAGTATTAAGCAAAGTTTATGTATGTGTGTAATATGTTGTCCCATATGTTATACATTCAAGTTACATATTAGCATATATTTAATAAGTGTTACTGTAATAAGTGTCGCTATTATTTGGTGTCTTCACTTAAAGTGTATTTGTTGGGTGGCTTCCATATGCCTGTCCTGGTCCCATGGAACACTGAGTCAAACAGACAAAGAAATCCACAACTATTAAGACACTTCAGCTAGAAGGGGGAGGGATGCATAACAGCAAACAATGAACCACGGCAGACGGTGATAGCTGCTAGGACAGTAAGGCAGCAATGGGGGAGCAATGGGTGTTTTTTTTTCTTTCCAAACAGGGTTTCTCTGTAGCTTTGGAGCCTATCCTGGAACTAGCTAGTGTAGACCAGGCTGGTCTTGACTTACAGAGATCTGCCTGGCTCTGCCTCCCGAGTGCTGGGATTAAAGGTGTGCGCCACCACCGCCCAGCAAGCAGTGGGTGCTTCGCGTGAGAGTGAAGAATGGGTGATGGAAGCAGAGACTTGGCAAATGAGATGGGTGGACCAACCTGGCAGAGACCTTAGAAGGGATGAGCACAAAGTCCTAAGGCTCAGTGCACCCAATCTGCTTGGAAAAGTGCTATAGGGACAGAAGAGAGAAGTGTGGCAGGAAATGACATGGGAGGAAGGCAAGAGGGATAGACCATAGAGAACCCCGTGCCTGATGGAAGGGCTGTAGCGGGCACCTTGTATAAGGAAGGATGGCATCAGAAGAGCTGTGTGCACAAGGGTGGCATCAGTATGACCGCTGGGTTGAAAACAGACACAGGTGAGCAAAGGTGGTGACAGGAAGACCCATCAGAAGTCTTGTCACAAAACTGGTGGGACAGCTTGGTGAGCTAGACAGGGTTTTAAAAGTGAAGGATAAGAGAGGAATTAGGTATGGGTTAGTTTGGGATGAAGGTTCAATAACTTAGCAACAGACAGTGCCCAGAATGACAGGAAGGCTGTTGTCCAAGGGCATCTGGAGTTGTCATTAACTGAGATGAACAGGTCTGGGGTCATCTGGGCTGGAAGCAAAGTTTAGCTCTAGAGAAAGTAAGTGGGTGTTGCTTCCTGACCATCCACAGGAGATGCTATACCATGTTACCATAGTGCTTCTCCCTTTCCAGTTCACATCAGAGATATCTAGAGTAGTTTGAAGGAGACTAGATATTGTTGGGGTGAACCAAAGCCTCTACGTTAAGTCCTAAGTACTGATATCATTATCTTATCAGAAAGTCAGATTCAGCATCCCTTGCTTTCCCCTCAAATCCTCCCCCATTCTTAGCACAGGATTTAGAACAATAAGTCCCCAGTGTGTATGGAGTTCAGAAAATAGAAAGTATAGAACAGGACCCTAGTATTTCCTGACCCCTTTAAAATAAAATCCTTGTGACTCTAAGCCCTGTTCATAAAAGATCCTGCCCATGCACACATTGGCTTCCTGAGAACACCTAGTGCATTCTATGGTCTGGATGAATCTTGGTGAGCACCCAGGCACACCATGTGTGGTGGCAGAGACCTGCCCTCTTCCAGGATCCCCACAAACAAGAGATTAAAAGGCAGAAGATGAATGGCCTTTGCCTCAGAAACAGCTGCTGCTGCTCCAGCATCTGCATGGCCAGTTGATTTAGAGATTTGTGAAGAGAGCCTCTGAGCCCCAGGCTGCTGCCAAGTGGCTCACCAGGAGCATCCCTGTGGCAGAAATTATCGCTGCACACCAGGTGCTGCAGGACAAATGCCTTGGAACTGGAAGATGAAGTACACCTGCTGCCTGAAGAACCTGCAGAGGAGACCTGGGCACAGCCCTGAACAGGAAGGTCATCCTGCCCTGAATGTCACTACTAGTGACTCAGAGATAAGTCAGTAGCACTCATCAAAGACTGTTCCAGAGGGAAATGCCAGAGCCCTGATTCTGATGGAGGACCCCAGTGGTATTACTGATTCTCTGCTATTGATGACACTATGCCTAGAGACGCAGGTGGGTACCAGTCAATCCAAACAATATAAAACTAAAACCATGTCCTCCTAACTATGAATGATAGCAGGAATCTTTCCCCTAAGCAAGGCTTTGCAGATATTTTAAGTACTAACTCACTAGCCATAGGTCAGTTCCCCACCACATTCCTGCCAATAAAAAATAATGTGCTAGGCGTTGGGGAGATAGCTCAAAGGGAAAAATGCTTGCTTCACAAGAACAAGGGATTGAGTCTGAGCCTCAGCACTGACAGAAAGAGTCAGGTATAGTGGGACGTGTGCTTGTGATTATAGTGCCAGGGAATTTGAGGCAGGAGGATAGAGCTCATGGGCCAGCCAGACAAGCATAGTCAGTGAACTATAGGTCCCTGTGAGAGACCCTGTCTCAAACAAACAAACAAACAAAAAACAAAGTGGTTGTCTTTGGAGGAACATTGCATAAGGTTGATCTCTAGTCTCCAAATATGTGTACATGAACTCCTTCACACAGGTGAATATGTGTGCACGCATGCACACGAGCACACACACATGCGTGTATAGGCACATACACACATGAACCAGTGTTCTGAAAATCTGGTAGGATCAAATACATTTGAGAAACTCTGGGTTAAAACGCAGAACACATCTCTTTGTGTAAGGCTGCTCAAAACTTCCACTATGCTGAAATTTTACTGTGCACTGGAATTTTCCAAAGGGGAAGCATGCACGCAGCAATATTTGAGCACAAGGACCTCTTTACCAGAAGTACCTATTAAGGCAAGTGTTCCTCTAATCACACTTTGGGAAATGCTTCCTCAGGCTAACATTAGAACGGTTTGCATTCTCTGAGACCAAATGATGCTTGGGGAAAGAGCCCAGGAGGATGCTGAGGACTGGATTTTCAAGTGCCACAGGAGGTTTAGAAAGAAGGAGGGAGGAGGGAGGACTCATCAGCCTAGAGCAGGAGGGGGAAGCTGACGCTCCTGCCTCGCCTTTGCTGACTCCAGAGCTTCTGACTGAGGGATTCCAAGCTATTGGAAGAGTTTTGCCTCCAAAGTTGCAAACAGGGCATTTGCTTTGAGACTTGGCTGGTGTTATATAGTGTTAAAGGAAGAAAAACTAACTGAACAAATGTCCAAAGATTCCTTTATTTGAGGGTAAGGGGTGGTTAGCAGAATTTAAATTTACCAAATGTTTCCTTTAAAATGTAACATTTGGTGCTAGAGAGATATGGCTCAGTAGATAAAGTGATTGCCATACAAGTATGAGGAGCTGAGTTTGGATCCCAGAACTACATAAAGTCAGATGTGGGAGAGTGCATTTGTAATTCCAGCACAGGAGAACTGTGGAAGCTCTCCAGGCAGCCAGTCTGGCCTATACATTGAGGAATGAGAAGAGGGCTGTCTCAAAGTGAAAGGTAAGGACTGGCATCTGAGGTTTTCCTCTGCCCTCTACTCATGTGCTGTAGCAATGCGTTCCTGCACACACACACACACACACACACACACACACACACACACACACACACACAAACAATCATGACATAGAGAGAGACACATACATACATACATACATACATACACACACATTCACAAACAATCATGACACAGAGAGAGACACGTACACATACATACAGAGAGAGAGAGAGAGAGAGAGAGAGAGAGAGAGAGAGAGAGAGAGAACAACCCTTAAAAACTTTCGGGCTGCCAAATGGACAGTTTTATCCAGACCCTTCCACAACCCTTTCATATAGTGAGTATCACAGTTGACTGGAAGTGTGGGGGTTTACTCTTACAACCTACCCTCTCCATCAATTCTTCTGGCAACACCAGAAGCACATCTTCTTGCTGTTTGCACCCCTCCAGTACAAGCATCTAACTACCTCCTAAAGCAGTGCATCCTGTTGTTAGACAGCTTGAAGTGTAGGGAATCTAAGGCCAGAGACCTCGCCTGTTAGTAACAGGATCACGGGCTTCCAGCATACCCCGTGCTTGCTGTTTTGATTATCACACTGTGCATTAGTCTCTGCCGGTAAGTAGTGCAGACTCTAAAATAGGCATCAATAAGGAAGGCAGACTGCGTGTCTAGGAAAAGCACAAATAAAGCAGACATGCCCTGGTCTTTACAACTTACTACCAGGGAAAAGCGATTCTCCGTGTGTACCTTGTGGATTAAGGAGGAATGCTGTGTAGAGAAAAATTAGATGCTGTCTGGGAAAGGGTCTGGAAGAACTTGAGCATTCCTTAACAAACACACTGTGTCTTGTTAATCTCAGTAGCCACTGTGAGAGTCATAGCAACACAATGAAGGTAAGCTGGAGAGCAAGAGTCATCAGGTTGCTAGGAAGCTGGGAGGAAAGACAAACATACATTTGGGGAGGCAGGGAAGTGAGGGACCCAGGGGCTCTGTCTGGAAGGTCAGAGCCACTCAGTCAGAGAGCGAAGGTCCTGAAAACCACAGTCCTGTTCATAATAACGCTACCCCAGCCACTACACACCTTCCGCTATGTGAGGTAAATCTGGGCATCACCCTTAATTTTGTCCCCCCTCCACTCCCTCCCCATCTGTTGTCAAGGCTGTTAAGCCTCTCTCTTAAACCCGAGGAGGCTCTATGATGTGAACAGTGCTCATAATTTTTTAAATTAATGAACTAAGAGGCTTTTAACAGGTAAAGTGATGCGAAACCTTTGCCGTGAAGGTCTCTCTGTGTCACTGGGCATCATTTACCAATTCAAGGGAAGATGCACTTCTGAACAAATGAGGTGTTAAGACTCAATATCTGGATCATTGGTGCTACCAGGAATGAACTAAAGGGGAGACGTGTCCTTTTCTGTAAGGACCCCGTCTTCCTGGATGTTTGAAGGATAGCCACCCCCTCAAGATAAGTCCTTTACTCTTTAACTCCCATGCATATGGTTCTTGATGACCTGATGAGGTCACCTGTCAAGCACGACACAGAAACTGATTTCAGTCTTGGACAACAATGAAGCCATGCTGAATCTCCCTTTACAAGATAAAAGAGCTGGGTGAGGGAGGTAGCATATATGTACAAGGGGCAGGAATCTGGTGAGGGCGTGTGCTTGGAGTGTGTGAATGTGTCTGAATATGCTTGTCTGTATTTGTGCATGTCCACATATGTATGTTTGAACATGACTGTGTGTGTTTGTGTATGTCTGTATTCATGTTTGTGCATGCTTGTATATAGTTTTGCTTGCTTGTGAGTATACAAATGTTTATATTGCCCGTGTATGCATACGAAACAGAAACCAGGTGGCTAAACTATAGCTTGTCAACTCCCTTCACCCCCAGGATCTAAGCCTGGAAGCTAGGAGACTCTCTGGTGCCCAAGTCACAGAGATCATCATTGTGAGTACTGGGTGCCGAATTCAGATCACACTATTCATTTACAGGGACCAGAGGGCTCATAGTTTGCCCATAGACCTCTGATGACTGACAGTCTTTTGTCTCCAGTGCCGATCACTGCAGCCCAGCCCAGGGTCACTTCCCTTCTGCAACAGCCCCTTCTAGTGATCTGGAAGCTTTATCTGCTGCTCTTTGCCCGCTCCTAGACATGCCAGGTGTCTGCATTAGTCTACCCGAGAGTCTATGTGTATTTCTGGAATCCAAATTCAAATGTCAGCTTTGCTATGCAAATCAGTAATGTGTGGCCTATGGTGAATTATGAAATGCTATTTGTGGCAATTTAAGATTGTGTTTTATGTGGGCTCAGTAGGTGATGCGCTTTTTGAGCAAGCCTAATGTCTGGAGTTCTATCCTGGAAAACCACAAAAGAAGGAGAGAATTGACTACGGAACTGTCCTCTGACTTCCCTGTATGTAACATGGCACCTGCCCCTCCAAGATCATATATATATCCATAATGACAATAATTACAATTTTAATTAGTCTGCATTGTGAAACACTATCTAGGGGTGAAAGGCACTAGGTGAGTAAGTGACTAGAGTCTTCTCATAAGCATTTGCCTTCTTGGTTCCAAGCTGCTTCCCCTCTCACATCCCCAAGCCCTTCCTCCCAGGTCTCCACAGGCTGCATGTTACCCTTCTTGCTCCGTCCTGGTGAGAGACTCCATATATGGCCACAAGATAATGAGAGCTTAAAGCTTAAAAATCAGAAGTTTTCTATTTGGGGCCAACTGAACTCTCCTGGTTGCCAGGCAGGCATCTACCTAAACCTGGTGCTCTTTCCGCCTGCCGTTACATGGCTTACGCTCACTTTATATGTCCAAGAGAGACAGTGACTCTTGATTTGAGACTAGAGGAGTGAAAGGGAGTCTGCTCTTTTCTGGGGCTACAATACTTTAGGTGTAAACATTGTGTGTGTGTGTGTGTGTGTGTGTGTGTGTGTGTGTGTGTGTGTGTGTATGGTGTGAAATAGAGAAAAGCGTTGGAATAAGACCCAGGCCCCATGCTTTCCTCTATAGCAGTGTTTCTCCGCCTGTGGGTCACGACACCTTTGGGGGCTGAACGGCCCTTTCACAAGGGGTCACCTAAGACCATCCTGCATATCAGATGTTTATATTATGATTCATAGCAGTAGCAAAATTACAGTTACGAAGTAGCAATGAAAATAGGTTTATGGCTGGGGGTCATTGCAACATGAGGAACTGTGTTAAAGGGTCACAGTATTAGGAAGGCTGATTAGCACTGCTCTGTAGGAAGGCTCAGTCTTTGGACGTGGTGTGCATAGCTGCCTTTTGTGAGAACAGCATGAAATACTGTGTGTTCATATCCAGTGCATCACTTACATATAATAGGTGCTCAATAATGGCAAGTTTTAATTATGATTTATGAGTACCCCTGAGATGTGAGGTGCTAGGTGAGGTATGACATCTATAAAAATTTATTTCACATTTGGGCCCAGAATTCAGACTCTTAATCACCATGCCAACAGCTCTCAGCCCTCGCTGACTCCAAAAACCATCCAGAGCCTTACTTTTCCCTAATTACAAACTTCAGACATTACTTGAAAGGACCCTGATCTGATGATTTAGGGCAGGACCGCGGGATCTGTAGTTTGTGAAATCTGCACAAATGACTGTAATGGTCAAGCAGAGACCAGAAAGGGTTACTTACAGAGCCACCTACCAAGTCAGACATTCTTAAAGAGGCAGTAATAACAAAGTCACTGGCAGGGCTGGAGAGGTGGCTCAACAGTTAAGAGTAATTATTGTTCTTGCAGAGGAACTGGGTTCTGATCCCAGTACCCACATGGTGGTTCACAACTATCAGTTATTCCAGTTCTGGGAATCCAACACCTTCTTCTAGCCCTTAAGGGCACCAGGCACTCAAGTGGGGAACAGACACACATGCCCACAAAACACTTATACACATATAAATATTTAAAAAGTCACTGGTACAGTGGCTGATGACATAAAGGTTTCCAAAATAAACATATGATACACAGTCACAATCTGACACAAGAGTGGAGGACCGGTGAATGTCTTTGCAAAGATCCCAGGTCTCTCTTTGGAATATCTTTTCCGCAGCTCTGCTGGGAAGCATGGCACCGAGGATGTCTTGGAACTTGAAGGCCAGATCTTAGAAGCATTTAGAAGTAGGATAGCACCATCCATGACTCTTAGAGCTGAAATTTAGAAGTCCACACCCTTGCCCAGAATCCAACTTAAGTCAACAGCAAACAGCTTTGGTAGGAAACGCTTTGGTGTCAAGAAGGGTAACATCCAGGCCAGAGGACTTGTCCTGAATTGGGAGATGTTATAATTGATGATAATGAGAACTAGGGGTTGAAAGACCGGCATTTATCTTTTTATAATTCCTTAGCAGGAAAATGGAGGTTATTAATTAGTTGTCAAGGCTGAAGATAAGGCTCCAAGGACTGAGAGTTTAGGCAAGTGAGTAATCTTATGTTTAGGTTATGGAACTGAAGAGTCAGAATGTCCCCTGGGAGTGCTCAACTGAGAGGTAATTGCCCCAAGGGAAAGAAGACAGGTGCAGTCCCTCTATTAAGTGACAGGCCTGCTGGTGGGTGCAGCCACTTCCTTCTGACGGCAGCTCTTGTGGGTCTGAGGGACTCAGAGCTGGAATAGTCCTCATCAGGGGTGGGAGGGTAAAAGAGAAGCGAGATTGAAGGCAAGTTTGCTTACTGATTTGAGGCAATGGCAAAGACTGTGGATCCTTGGGAACTGGATGGTCTAAACATAGAGGAACAAATTCAAAAGTAGTGTTCATATCGAAAACTTCAGGAGCATGTCAATGCCATGAAAGCAGAGACTTTATGTCTGCAAGCCCTCAGTTCCCATTAGAATGAACCTGTTCCACCCAGACATAAACAATGGAGCACCATTCTTAGCTAGTCAGAGACGATGTCAGATGCTTCATCGTGGGAGAGAAAACAAGGGGGAAAACCAACAGATGCCAGATGCCTACTCTGCACCTAGTATTGTAATAATGCCCTTGTTTCCAAACCTTGTTGTACCTCTGAGTTACCTGTGAAGCTGTAAGCACATTTAAAAGACTTTACTGAATATGGAGGAGGGATGTAGGCACGAGTAGTTTTAGAAGAGTTCTAGGTGATTCCTCAGGGTGGCTGACTTGGGAAACAACCAACTTCAAACGTTATATGTTTAAAGAACAATCCCGTGAGGCAGGCATAATAAAATTTAAAAGCCTTGTTTTACAGACGAAGTGACTTGGATTGTAAGAAATAGTCATTTGTCCAAGGCCCACCAACAATTGGGCACTCAGCTCTGGATTTAAGAGCAGCGGTGAGATCCAATACTCATGCCTATTCCATGGTGGGTCGGTTGGGCTCGGGGTGCTATAACAGGAGATTGCAGGCTGGATGGGAGGCAGCAGGAAGGTATTTCTCACAGTATTAGAGGCTGAAAGTCCACACCAAAGTCTGACAGTCTGGCTTTCTGGTTAGGGCTCTCATCCTGCCTTGGAGATTGCTGCCTTTATGCTGCGTCCTCACAACGAGAGGAGAAACCAAACAGGGATGAGAGCAAAAAATAATAATAGGGGAGAGGGGAAAGGCGAGAGAAGAAAGGAGAGAGAGAACACTAATTTGCCTTTCCAGGAGACTTGTTGGGTCAAAGCCTTGTCCTCACAACCTCGTCTAACATTATTAACTCCTTATAGTCTGTGTCTCCAAACACAGTCCCACTGGGTGTTAGATCTTCAGTGTAAGCTTCTGAGGGAGAGAAGATTCAGGTTGTAGTAGATGGAGTCTGGATACTACTTGCTGTACAGCAGGTAACTAGGAAGTACCCTTAACTTATAAGGAGATTCTCATATCACACAGCAGTGGATCAGCTTATACAAGTTATCTCCACCCCGGTGAAGAAAGGATGAGACCAGCTGAAATCTCTAGTTGTATAGTAGAAATTCAGGCTTAGATGCCAGAATGCGTTTCCTGAAAGAAACTGCTCAAGCATACTTAATGATTAAAAAAACAGATTATTTTCAGCCTCTGCTTTTGATAGGAACAAACAAGAGTTTGCAGGAGATGAAATGATTTTCATGAATCAAATCTATTCCAGGGCAGATGGGGATGACCTTAAAAATGACACTCAGTTGTGCCAGTCGCTCTGAGAATAAGAGACAGGCACTTTATCTTCTCATTCCATGCGGACCTTGGCACTGGCCAGGCCTTCAAGCACTCACAGATTTCTCACGCCCTTTACCAAAACTGAAGAATAATTCTTAGTCTTTCACTTTTCTTCAAGGGTCAACACCCCCTCAGCAGGAAGTCATTGCCCAAACCAGTTTTGAAGATGGTGAGAGAATACCTCCTACAGGAGTCCAGTGCCCAGGAGTAGATGAAAAGACTTTGTTTTCCTTTTTAAATAGGGCAAGAGAACCACGATCATTAAGAAACATATCAAACATGATACCCGAACCAATAAATCCAATTTTAGATTGCAGCAGAGAGCATCTGGTGGAAGGGAGATAATGATTAATATGGAAACTGAATCCTAACAAACAGGGTATGCCTAGTGTGGAAAGAGTTTACAACAGAGAATTAACAAATAATGAGTGTTTTACAAGAGTAATACCTAGAATTAGTATGGATTTGCTATGAGTAATTCTTGTACTTTGAAAACGGAGACAGAAAACAAGTCAAGAAAATTCAATATATCTATTTTGGCAAAACATTTGACAATTATAAGTGATATTGAGATAATGAAATAAGAATTTGCTCAAAATTTGGATATAGAAATGTCTTTAAAAATTCCAACAAAATATGTGTTCATTGGGCTGATATTAATAATGGGAATGTCTCTAGCAATCATAGTGATAATTATAGCTGATACTTGTTTACTGTGGTGGTTTGGAAGAAAATGGCCCCCAGAGGAAGTGGCACTATTAGGAGGTGTGGCCTTATTGAAGTAGGTGTGGTCTTGTTGGAGGAAGTGTGTCACTGTGGAAGCAGGCTTTGGGGTCTCATATATGCTCAAGTCACACCTAGTGTTTCAGACCACTTCCTGTTGTGTCTGAATCAAGATTTAAGAACTCTCAGCTCCTTCTCTCAAACCATGTCTGCCTGCATGCTGCATTGCTTCCTGCTGTGATGATAATGGACTAAACCTCTGAAACTGTAAGCCAAGCCAATTAAATGTTTTTCCTTTATAAACGTTACCATGGTGGTGTTATCTCTTCACAGCTATAGAAACACAAACTAGGACATCTGCTGACAGTGTTTGCACTGCACATACACTTTTTAAACATCGAGTGTCCTTTGGTAAGTCCCATCTCATTAGATTGTTTTGGTCATTATTTGTTTAGCACCAAGTAAATATTTATGGTGACATAAAACTGGAAGGAGCAATGCTATGTTGAGTTAATTAGGTCATAGATACTGCTGAGGGTTCAAGTGACCTTCAAACTTTTCTCACAGCCCCAGAAATTCCTCCTGAAGAAAATCTTTGGAAGATAGAGTCAATGTAGAAGAAGAGAGTCTCCACAACTGAACAAGGTGTAGAGGATAAGTGTCGCTGGAGTATTCAGATGCACACAGAACACACGCCACATCCCCTTCCACAGACTCAAGGTCTGTTTTAGAAGAGGGGACAGAAAGAGACAGGGAGGATTAAGTGAAGTTGTGTCTTTTGGACATGACAGGACCACTGCACGGATGAACTCACAGCAGATGTGGGGGTCTTCACAAGAACTGTGCAAGACCAAGCCTACCAGGCTTCTAGCATGGAGTAGGAATGCATTCACAAGCTCCTGCCATTAACTGCGGAGCTATGGCCAGTTGAAGACTTCTGGAGGAGGGAGAATCTGTTTTCTTTAAGGGTATGGCCCGTGGTAGGTCAATCTTACTCCAGTCCATGTCTCCACACTCAGGAGTAGATGTCCAGCACAAACTGGAGATGATAGAGTATTAAGGAATAGGGAGGTAAAGGGAATGGGTAGGTATTATCAAAACATATTCTTTACAAAATTCTCAAAGACTTAATAAAAATACTTAAGAAAAGAAGAGAGCTGGCTGAACTTAAAAGTCTGAAGCACTGAAGATGGTTGTATCCATGGAACTTGAGTAAAAGACTAGAGGCATTATGGGAGATAAGGGCATCCTTTTTGTCAGCCCAAAGACAGCCCTAGTCAAACGGCCATACGACAGTGATGGGTTATAATGAGTTGAGATTCTTAGGTGATGTGGGAGGAGAAAGCTGGTGGGATGTGTGCATCCCCATGTGAATTTTCTCCATGTGCAGTGGGGAAAGGCAGAAGATGAGTGTTTCCATAACAACGGGAAGGACAAATCCTCCTTTATACTTAAGAGAAATAGACAAGTCATCATGCTACCTGACTCCATCCTCAAGCGGAGGCTCTCACTGAGCAATGCTTCTGGAGACAGGCTGCCCCTCAGCGTGAAAATAGTTTGCTTCTTTCTGTAGCACTCACCCACAGGCAGGAGATGCAGAGTCTGCCTTCAGTTCATTCCTCCACTGTCTAAAGAGGTCGAGCATCAAGACACTGCAGCTGTACTGAGATCTAGGACAGCACTGAGGGCCAAAAGCCTTGGAGATGAGAAGCAGCACTCAGGTGATAATTCCAGGAGCCCTTGATGGGTCCTCCTCACCATGCCCTGAGGCAGGACAGCTACTGCTTGAGCCGTTCCTGGAGGAATGAAGAGGGTCAGCCACCTGACAGGAAAGTGAGCCTGTCCTAGGCCATCTGTAGTTTCCCCAGTTAGATGTTCATCCTCAGATACTCACCCCTACAGTTCATCCCTAAATCTACTCCAGAGGCTCCCAGAACACATAGAGATACTCTATAATAGTTTCTAAGTGCTTGAAGGTTCTCTCATTTTCCTTAGCTCCTTCTGGAATTTGAGGCAAACACGGAGTCCTGGAAACCTTCTCTGACATGACTACTGAATCAGGATTGCCAAAGGATGCAGAATTTGACTACCTTAAAAGCTTCCTGGTAGGAACACAGGGGTTTGTGAGCTATGAGACTCTAGCAGGATTTCCAGTCATACATGGATCAAGCTGGATTCTGGAGCCAGTCATCCTTGCTGTGCCTCATGGTACAGCAAGTGACCCATAATTCTGAGACATTGTTTCCTGTTTTTAAGACAGGGCTCATAATAATGCCTGCTGTAAGAGCCACAAAAGTTTAACAGGTCTGAATTTGTAAAGGATTTAGAGCGATGACTAACATACAGGTCTCAAATACGCAACCAACTATTGTCTATACCTGCTCAGTTTTCAGAAGAGAAATGGGAAATCTAACTGGCATGCTCAGCCAGTTGACAGTGCACCATGGAGGACCAGAGGCCAGACTTCTGAACTCCCCCTTCTGGGGTTATCTCTGGTTTTGTTTCTTACAGAGTCTCTGCTGGGTGGTTCAGATGCTTGGTGCTCAGTTGCTTAGAGGAGCTGAAAATGAATTTAGAATCAGGGAGCGGGGGAAACAGAACGCATGCCATCTGAAGAGTTGGTCAGGGAGCTACTAGAGCAGGGGGCAGTGTGTGCATAAGCAGTGATACTCAAAGAACGCCATGGAGGAACTCTGTCTGTCTCCATCATGGAGAAAGAAACAGATTCCCCAGAGTCACTGTGGTATGCCCAGTCCCAGGTTTTCACAGGGGCAATTCCAAGCTCTTTTCTTATAGCAGGAAACAAGTGGCATGCAAGGAGGCTACTGCTTCTCCCTGCTGCACTTCACTGAGGCCTCTTTCAGGGCCAGTTCTTCCAGCAAAGCCTCCATCAACTCCTCTGCCCACTATCAGTAGCCGTTGAAAGGCCTCTCAGGCTCTCGGGCTCTGAGGAGAATTTGTGCTGTGGGATAATGCTTTGGTAGACCGTAAAGATTTGTCACTCATATGGTTTAATAAAATACTGATTGGCCAGTAGTCAGGCAGGAAGTATAGGCAGGGCAACTGGACCAAAAGAATTCTGGGAAGAGAAAAAACAGAGACGGGGTTGCCAGCCGGACTCAGAGGAAGCAAAATGAGAATGCCCCACTGAGAAAAGGTACCAAGCCACATGGCTAAACATAGACAGGAGTTATGGGTTAATTTAAGTTGTAAGAGTTAATTAATTAGCCTGAGCTAATAGGCCAAGCAGTTTATAATTAATATAAGCTTCTGTGTGTTTCTTTGGGACTGAACAGCTGCAAAACCCGGCGGGACAGAAAATTCCGTCTACAAATTTGAGAATAGTCAGACTTTGATGGACAAGATCCTCTCTGATTCTTGAGGTAGAACAATGTCTTTCTTCAGATGAGAGCCCCATATGGAGAAGGAGAGAAATTAAAGAGGTATCTTGATAGAGGGAGCCATTATGGGGTTAAGGAGAAACCTGGTGCTAGGGAAATCCCCAGGAATTCACAGGGATGGCCCCCCTAAAACTCCTAGCAATAGTGGAGAGGGTGCCTGAACTAGCCTTTCTCTATAATCAGATTGGTGACTACTCTAATTGTCATAATAGAGCCTACATCCAGTAACAGATGGAAGCAGATGCAGTAATCCACAGCCACTCACTGGGCTGAGCTCCTGGAGTTCAGTAGAGGAGAGGGAGGAGGGGTTATATGATCAAGGGGGATCAACATCATGATGGGGAAAACCACAGACAACTGACCCAAGCTTGTAGGAGCTTATGGACTCTGGACTGATAGCTAGGAACATGCATGGCACTGAACTAGGCCCTCTGAATTTGGGTGACAGTTCTGTAGCTTTCTCTGTTTGTGGGGCCCCTATCAGTGTGACCAGGACTTATCCAGGGTGCATGAACTGGCTTTTTGGAGCCCATTCCCTATGGTGGTATACCTTGCTCAGCCTTGATGCAGGGATGGGGGAGTGGGGAGCTTGGTCCTGCCTCAACTTGGTATACCAGGCTTTGTTAACTCCTCAAGGGAAGCCTTACCTCCTCTGAGGAGTGGATAGGAAATGGGATGGAGGGGAGGTCGAAGCATAAGGGGAGGGAGGGGGAACTAGTGTTGGTATGTCAAATGAAATAAAATTCTTTAAATAAACAAAAGAAGATGACAACCCCACCTTGTCCTGTAGTAATGAGGTGAGAGCGGGCTGTGTCCTGCCACCTGGCTCCCAGCCATCCGGCTAGCCTGTAGTAAGAGGAATGGGCGGTCTGCGTTCCCGACGCCCAGCTAGCTTAACCCCCGAAATAATTACACAGAAACTGTATCCATTTAAACACTGCCTGGCCCATTAGTTCTAGCCTCTTATTAGCTAACTCTCACATCTTGATTCAACACATTTCTAATAATCTGTATGTCACCATGAGGTCGTGGCTTACCGGGAAAGATTCAGCGTGTCTGACCTGGCAGCTTCATGGCGGCTCTCTCTATCTCTCTATACTTAGCTCCTTCTGCAGCCTGCTTGCCTGCTACTACATTGTCCTTCATTTTCCTTCCTTCAAATGAATAGAAATATTTACACAGAGTGTCCAATGACAGTCCTAGCCACAGCCTAAAGATTTCCACAAGGTTCCTCTTTCCCCTTTTTATGAACTTGTAACCCAAGGGATATGAGCACTTTTCACCTAATAAGGCCTATTCTGCACAGAAACCTTCTCCACACTCCATTCAACCACCGTTGGCCTCGTGGTCCACATTTCTGACTGAAACACGAAGGAAAATAAAGACTGTTACAAGCAGGCAGGAGAGAGAGGGCCTGGGTCTGGAAACAGCTCAGCATCTTGCCCTTGTTACTAATAATCCTCCCAAAATCACCAAATGGTTTCTAGGCATTAAAGTTATCGTTTGCCATAAACCCCTTGTCTGTTTTCTGGAGAGTTTAATATATTGCAGGAAGTTTCACCCATAAAAGGTGATGGCTGTGCTCCTGTGAGTGAGCCAGGCGTCGGTAACTTATGACCTTCATAAATGTGAGTGGGTCTCACGAGCGAGTCCATCAGTCTTTGGAGTAATTCTGCTTCGTAGTAAAATATTTTACTGTGCACGCTCCTGTCAGTGTTTGCCTCACTGATGTCGAGGCTTCCTCCTCGATGCCTCTTGTTTGCTCCTCTTGCTCCGTTTTCAGTTATCACTTCCAGGCTCCAGTCTGAGACCCTGAGAATAACCTCTGTTTCTCAGAGCCACGGTCCAGCTCAGTCTGTGCCCTCACTGGGTTGGAACAGCAGCAGAGACAATATAGCATTGTCTATCACCATGACGTTGGTGATTTTCCCCATTCTAGAGGGAGAGGGCAGCTACCGAGAAAGCCATTCCTTTAGCCAGGGCAAGGCCTTCGATATCAAATGGGACTGTGTCTGAGCGTATTTCCCAGGCTGGAAGTGTTCTAGATGGGTCAGCCATCTTCATTACCTGCCACAGCATTAGCACAGCAGTTAGCGTCCACTTCATTGCCCCAGAGATCTAAACAGAATTTATTGGAGTCACTGGCTTAAGATTGGCCCAGAAAAGGATCAAATGCTTTTCAGGCATTTTGGAGTAGTGGGGGAATATCTGCTGTCAGCGAGTTCAAGTCTCATCTCCACCTCCAGATACAACTGTGGTGCTGGGTAAATTATTCACTTCCTGTATAGGGGGCATACCATGTTTCTATAACACTGCATATCAATGTCATAGTAATATGCAAATTCAGTATGTTACACTCAGCAAAGTTTATAATGCATGCATAGGTCCAAGAGGCAAGAAACAAGCACAGTCATTATTTGTCAATTAAAGATAAATTTTAAAGTGTTAAAAAAATAAACCAACCCCACCCACCCACCCCAAAGAAGTGTTGGAAATGTTTTAATGGTAAAGAATATTGGAGTGTTGAAAGCTTAAAGGGAGTAAAGCCATGTGAGCAATGAGAATTAATAAAGGATTCTTAGAACAAAGGAACAGCTGGGTCTAAGCAGAGCATGTGTCTACTGCTCTCGGCTGTCACTGTTATCATGGGGGATACGGGCAGAGCTGGGAGCTACGAACTGCTGTTTGGCCGTGTTCATGTCAGACAGGCACAGCAAGGGTGACATTAGGGATGGTTTGTAAGCCCAACAAACTACTGCCTTCG
This sequence comes from Ondatra zibethicus, assembly GCA_004026605.1. Lineage (NCBI taxonomy): Eukaryota > Metazoa > Chordata > Mammalia > Rodentia > Cricetidae > Ondatra > Ondatra zibethicus. The sequence continues at coordinate 203,581 of PVIU01000879.1, forward strand.
GAAACTTCCTGGAGCTCTGGGGAATTCAGCTCAGCTTTTCATTCAACAAATATGCTGAAGGTCTAGTATGCTCCAGACATGACTGTGCTGGAGAACAAGGCAAAAATCTCCATGCTTGAGGACTTACAGCCTAAGGGAGGAAGTTTTCTGGGCTAAGGAGTTCTTCAGGGTGGTGCCTAAAGTAGGAGAGGTTCTATCTGCTCGCTGGAGCGCCAGAACTGAGGCTCTACAGACTCCAGGTCTCTGTAAATCCATCATTCTCATCTCCTCCCATTTCTGTCTTACCATCCTCGTGTTCTAGGATGGGGTGTGCCCTAAGACATTCCGGTACAGAACATCAGTCACTAGCATGACTTCGAATTCACTTCAGACTAACTACTAAAGAATTTTTAACAAGTCTCTTGGAATGTTTTTAGTTAAAGCAGAAAAAGAGTAATGAAAAAATTAAGGAAAGAAACATGGTAACTATATAAGTAGTAGAGAATTGTTCTGAAGAAAAATTATTGTTCCATGGAATTTTCAAGACTTCCAGAGACTGTCTATCATCTATTCAGAACTTAAAGTTTGCCTTGTGCCTTGCTCCATAAAGTTTGGTTATCAGAAAAGCACTCATATGTTCCAGAATTTATAATTCGGCTCAGCATTTACTTACACTGGTCAGCTACTTCTATGTAATGAGCACGCATTGTCAGTGTGTCTAGAAATAAGTATTTACTTTATAAATAAGCCTTACATCCCAGGACTGTATGGGAGTTGGCTGAAACAAGCTGGGCTCCAGTGGGAAGTTCTAAGGCAGTGGTTCCCTGGACTCTCCCCCTGCCTTCTCAGTCTCTCTCCTCTCAATTTTGACATTCCTAGAAACTCTTTAAATGACTCTCAGAAACATGCTCTAAAAATCCATGTTCAAGGGGCTGGAGAGATGGCTCAGAGGTTAAGAGCATTGCCTGCTCTTCTAAAGGTCCTGAGTTCAATTCCCAGCAACCACATGGTGGCTCACAACCATCTGTAATGAGGTCTGGTGCCCTCTTCTGGCCTGCAGGCATACACACAGACAGACTATTGTATACATAATAAATAAATTTAAAAAAAAATCCATGTTCAATTCAGTCATGTTGCTTACTGAAGGGAGCGTCTTCATATTTGTCTATTTTAGAACCTTGATGCAAAGATGACGCATCCACAGAAAGGGATGAGAGAAGGGAAAAAGAAAAGGGGAACAGCCAAAGGGGGAAAAAAGAAAAAAAAGGAGAACAGATGGACTGACGTCATCAGCAGCCCCAGGGAACTCACTACAATGCAATGACTTACTCAATGGGGTTTCTGGGAAGTGTGTTGTGTTTTAAAGATACTGAAGTTGAAGGAATGCTCCTTCTAAGTTCTTGTCTTCTGTGGATCATCAGCTAGCCAGGAATCTTCTCATGACAAGAGTAGAGATGAAGGACACACATGGTACCTTTCATGGGTTAGTAAAGGAACTGGCAGCTGATAGACAGTCTTACCAGATTCCATTGCCAAAGCAAATCATATGACAAAGATCAGGAGTTAAGAAAAATCTACAGAATTGAGACCAAGCATTCAACCAACCAGAGATTTAACCAAATATTAATACAGTGCATGGGGCTTCCTTCTCAAACTCCATCTCATTTAAGTCTCACAGCATTTGAGGTGGGTGTCTTCACTTATCAGCTGCAGGAAAACAGCTGCCTGGGTGTTGAGGTTGGGGTCATGTCGATACTAAGAGTTAGCTTTCTAGAATCCAAGCTTATATCTGCTCTATTGCATCAGATGCTAATGCAATAATGGTAACCCCGACTCCTGGATCTTTTTCATGATCCAAAACCATTTCCATGTACAGTACTGTGGAGTCCTTGCAGTCCTTACACACCCAAGGAGAATGTGAGAAGCCAAAAACAGTTGAGTTTATTAAAGAGTCTCACATAGACCACAGACTCTATTTTCTGGTCCGTTCTCATGCTTTTTATGTACTTAAGTTATAAAGTCTATGAACCTTGCTTTTAAATATCAAGTGTCCTCAGAATTCCATATAGGAGGTATTTCTGAAGAAAGCTTCCTTAATCTAATTTATAGTGGCAATGTCTTTCCTGGAGTGTTGGAAGCCAGCAGACAATGAGGTTCTCTCGTGAAGCTGAAGATGCAGACAGTGTTGGGAATGAGGGTGAAGAAGAGAACGAAGAATGAGATTCCAGAAACGAGACCTAGATGACAAGATGTTTCTCGGAGACACATAGCCTATAGCATTATTATTACATATTTTATCAGCCAAAGCTGAAAGAAAATTGTAGTGTCTCTGATGGCTGAAAAACTCATACTGAAAAAAAAGCTAAATCAAACCAATACACATTTGAAGCATTTTCACAGATTAAATGCAAGATAAATGTTGTAGGATATATTGGAAGAGAAAATGGCTCTAAGAGAAGATGCTTTGTGCTGGAGAGATTCTAAATTAGTGTGTGCTCACCACATGATGATGAAGACTGGAGTCTGCATCCCCAGGACCCACGTACAAAGGCAGGCACAGATGCATGCACCTCTATGCCCGGCACTGGGAAGGCAGAGTTGGAAAGTTACTGGGGCTTCCTGGCCAATCATTCTAGCCAGATTGTTGAGTCCCAAGTTAATGAGACTCTCTCTCAAAAACAAAGGTAAAGAACAATTAAGGAAGACACCCAATGTAAACTTTTTCCCCATTCTTTTTGTTTAAATTGTTTTTATTGAGCTATCACTCTCCTACCGTCCTCACCCCTCCCCTTCTATCCTCTCCCATGGTCCCCACGCTCCCAATTTACTCAGGAGATCTTGTCTTTTTCTACTTCCCATGTAGATTAGATCCATGTATGTCTCTCTTAGGGTCTTCTTTGTTGTCTAGGTTCTCTGGGATTGTGAATTGTAGGCTGTTTTTTCTTTGCTTTATGTCTAAAAGCCACTTATGAGTGAGTACATATGATATTTGTCTTTCAGGGTCTGGGTTACCTCACTCAATATGATATTTTCTAGATCCTTCCATTTGCCCACAAATTTCAAGATGTCTTTAATTTTTTTCTGCTGTGTAGTACTCCATTGTGTAAAGGTACCATATCTTTATCTATTATTCAGTCAAGGACATTTAGGTTGTTTCCAGGTTCTGGCTATGACAAATAATGCTGCTATGAACATAGTTGATGTATACATGTGCACACACCCTCATGTACACATGTATACACATAAACATGCACACACATGCACACACACACACACACACACACACACACACATACCACATAAAATTTTAAAGGAGTAAAAAGGACAAGATGCCCTGAAAACTAGAAATTCCTTTCCCTTTCTCCTTCCTTTTCCAGATCCATTTTGTTCCCTTCCCTTAACTATTTGTTAATTTAAGACACCTGAAATGCTATAGGAGAAAAATATGACCCTGACTCCAACTGTGTTCTATAGGGAGCCCTGGCTGAACACCTTAATTATTCTTAACAAGGTAACATTTTAATAGCTTTAGGTTGAAATTGATGAGCCCTCCAGCTCCCTGGAAGCCTTACAAAGATGCTACACCTCATCTCATAGGAGAAAATCAAAGGGTGCAGTGGTGCTAGAGTGTCTGTGTGTGGAATACTTGGTCAGTGTTCACAACAAGCAATGTCCCCACCCAGGAACTTTCCCTAAGGACCTTGTCGGTACCTGGCTTTGTAGGTAGACACTTTTTGAGCCCAAAGCATCTTCTTCTTATGGCCACTTTTGCTTTGAAAGTGTCCAAGAATACTCAGCTGAGATTTAATCTATGAAAATACTTAAAATGAATATCTCGCTGCCAGGAGCCTTAAAAACAGATCAAGTTATACAACTGTCACACCCATACAGAGGGCCTAGGTTAGTTCCATGCAGGATCCCTAACTGTTGGTCCAGAGTCCATGAGCTGCCATGAGCTCAGATCAGCTGTCTCTGTGGGGTGGGTTTCCCTGTCATGACCTTGACACTCCCCCATCCCCCCCAGCTTATACAACAATCCCTCCTCCCTTTCTTCAGCAGGACTCCCAGAGCTTAGCCCAGTGCTTGGCTATGGATCTCTGTATCTGCTTCCATCAGTTACTGGATAAAGTCTCTCTGATTACAGTAGATGGCCAGGTCAGGCACTCTCTCCACTATTGCTATTCCATAGTCCCTTTCTTCTATCCTTAACTCCAGAACCAGGTAACTGAAGTTACCAAGTTCTACTGCTTGCTGAGGCTGGAACATGGCTCCCTCATTCAAGTGCATCTTTGTCAGCTTTCTGTCTTTCACTGCCTAAGCTTGGCTGTCTTGAAACCTGCTCTGTAGACCAGGCTGGTTGCAAACTCAGAGATCCTTGAGCCTCGCTTGGCCTTTCCAGTACTGGGATTAAGGGTGTGCACCGCCATACCCAGTTCTAAGCTTTTCTTTAGTTTCTTTCACTAGTTGGAAACTTCACTGGGTGGGACCTTGCCCTGAGGTCGCCACTCCTTTTATTTCATTTCTTAATCCATTGATCTCCTTGAGCATAACATTCAGCTCCATTCCACTTCCTACTGCTCTTTTATTTTCCTCAAAATTTGTTTTTTTGTAATTTAACCTGCTCAACTTGTTCCTATGCATTATAAATCTTCATTAGAGTTAGCACTAATATCCACATGACAGAGTCTATAGTAGGCTGTTTTGAGATTTCTTCTGCCAACAGAATTAATTCAAAATAGTTCATTTTAGCTTCAGGCAGACTCTTAGGACAAGTTCAAAAGGTAGTCACTTTCTTCATCAAAATATCACAAAGATAATCTTCAGGCAACTAAAATTCTTCTCCTCTGAAACCTCTTGAGTGAGCCCCAACAGTTCAAATAAGTCTTAGCACCTGTCTTCCATGTCCCTACTAGTATGGCCAATTAAGCAGCTCTTAAAGCATTCCATTGCTTTCATAACCCAAAGTACCAAAGTCCAAATTCCTCCAAACAAACACATGGTCAAGTCTATCAGAGCAATACTCCAGTTCCTGGTGCCAGCTTCTTAGTTAGGGTTACTATTGCTGTGAAGAGACATCACAATCATGGCAACTCTTATAAGGAAAACATCTACTTAGGTGGCTCACATACAGTTTCAGAGGTTCAGTCCATCACCATCATGACAGGGAGCATGGAAGCATGCAGGCATGCGTGATGCTGGAGCTGAGAGTCCTTACATCTTTAGAGACATGCAACGGGAAGTTAACTGACTATCCCACTGAAGGAAGCTTGAGCAAAAGAGACCTCAAAGCCCACTTCAACAGTGACATACTTCCTCTAGCAAGGCCACATCTCCTAATAGTGCCATTTTTGGGGGGACCATTTTCTTTTAAACTACCACAAGAGGCAGACAATATCTTATAGCAAGGGCAAGGTGAGCAGCTAATATGAGATTATATTCTTCAATGCCAGTGATAGCATTTCCTATTTTTAAAATTAACAGCCCTAGTTGAAAACAGTGAGAGGAGAATGACAACCTCAAAGGTTGATGAAACTGTGTTTTGGGATTGAGAAACCCAAGATGCTCTCTACATTAATTGCACTATTAATCAAAATCCTCAAAAGTTCCTGATGGATTGAAAACCTACTATGTGGCCAAACTTTGTCTGAGCCCAGATAGTCAAAATCACTCTATATAGATTCTTTATCAACAGAGCTCTCTGAAACATGAGGACAGTTTCTCTTTTCTATGTTTCATCAACCTGTGAGGTTGTACTCTTGTGGTAGTTTAAAAGAAACTCTCCCCCTGGTCCACTCCTCTGTTTCCCTTCAGAAAAGAGCAGGCTTCCCAGGGATATCAACTGAACACAGCATTAACAATTTGCAATAAGACTGGGTACAAAACCTTATATTAAAGCTTGTTGATGCAATCCAATAGAATGAAAAGGGTCCCAAGAACAGGCAAGAGTATCAGAGACACCCCCACTCCCCCTGTTAGGAGTCCCACAAGAACATCAAGCTACACAACCACAACATCTATGCAGAGAATCTAGCTAGGACCATCCAGGCTATATGATTGTTGCCTCAGTCTCTGGGAGCACTTATGAACCTTGCTTAGATGTTTCTGTGGGCTGTGTTCTCATAGTGTCCTAGACCCTCTGGCTTCTACAATGAGGCAGGCAGTATTTAAATCTAAGATTTCTTCATATTTTGTAGAGAAACAGCTCTTACGGAAAAAAAAACACTGAATAAGTAAGTTGAACTTCTACCAAAGAAATATGTTGTCATCCACATTCAAACCATGGTCAAGAACAAGTCACCAAGCACGGCAGGAGCTTTGAATGTGCAAATATACAAACGCAATGTGAAAAAAAGTCAGTCTCAGTTAAAATGGAAAACTGTAGATTTGGTTGTAAGCTGGGTTCCCCACAAAACAAGACTGGGGCAAAAGCCTGGGCAATGATACTTCATTAAGGATTGCAGCCCAGGAGAAGTGGAATCAAAGAGAAATGGGACTGAGGCAGTGAAGACGGCCAGGCCAAGGTAAAGCCAAATACCTTGCCACAGACACACAGCAGTTAAGTGTTTGATCCATGATCCAACTCCAAGGAGTCTGACTCTCAAGCAGAGACTTAAACTTTACATTGTATATATACGTGTGTGTGTGTGTGTGTGTGTGTGTGAATTTAGCATATGCATATATGGAGGATGGACAGATGGCTCAGCAGGCAAGAGCATTTGGGGCTCTTTCAGATTAGACTTTGGTTCCCAGCACCCACAAGAGGTGGTGCACAACTGCCTCAAACTCCAGCTTCAAGGGATCTGATGCCCTTTTCTGGCCTCCCTGAGTACCTGCATGTACTTGCATAAAGACATACACATAAGTCAAAAAATCTTGCTTTATAAAAAAGAACATGCATATTTACCAAACGATACTCAGACACCACAACCTCTGAAAATAAATTCATCTACTGCAGTTATAATTTTAAAAAGGGAGGCTACATCATAACTTAATTCTGGTAGTGACTGCAAGGTGATCCATCACCCCCATGATCCCACTGAGTGACACAATGACTCCCCTGGAAAAGGATCTTGGTGACTAGAAGGCATCTCAGGTGGGTTAGGAAACAATTTCTTTCCCTGAAACTGTGCAGACATCAGTCCATGAGTCCTCTGAGATTAATCCGATAGGGAGAATTCAAGGATTTGAATAGTGTATAAAACGGTCCCAGTATGAACCTGGGCCAAATCTGAATTTCTAGTCCAGAAAACATCCCAAAGCAAATGTCTTTGCCCACTTTGAATGTATTTCCTTTTCAGGCTCCACAGATGTCCTTTATCATAAATTCAACGGTGTGTGCACGTTCCAAGGTGAGCTGGGAATCTTCCTTTTATTGCCAGCAGTTTGCTGGCAGATCCGACACTAAAAATAATACAGTACTCACTTTCGAGAGGGTGACCCTCTTTCCCAGTCCTTCCTAAACTTCCTCCAATTCCATTTGCTCTCTTCACCTCTGTGTTTATGGTTAGTATTCCCAGGGGTCTCTGAAGACCCTTCTAGATGTTAAGACTTCTTGTTCAGATGGCTAAGGATGCATTCTTCCCTCCAAATTGCCTCATAGAGAGACAGCATCTGTCTAAGACTAAAAGAGACTCTAGAGAACTTATTTGAGCCGTGTGCCAGCTATCCCATTTTGCATGCTTCCTGGGAAAAACACAATACACCCCATCTCTGCAGGAGGAAGCAACAGAGAGATTGGTTCCATGGAAACATCTCAAAGGAAATTTATAACGCTGTTGGGAAATTTCAGCTCTTTAAAACAAGCTGGTTTGTGAACGCAGGAATAAAATTTTTATCACTTTGTGTCTATGTCTTCTGTCGCGCTTTTATTTTGGAAGGACGGCAGTCATAGGTCTAGTGGTCTGACTCCCTCCTTATTGGCATGTGTGCGAGGGTGTTTTGAAAGAACATTAGTTCTTGACCTTGAACAGAATATGTACTTTCCAGGAGAAAGCCCTTGCACATGTGCGAGCATCCCTACATGCATTACATGACTTGCAGAGATAGTTAGTTCCCTATCAATAAGCCTTCCCCTACTTTTTTCTTTATCACTGGGGCCAGAACCAGAAATGCCCCAGTAAAAATGCATCCCTCTCCCATAGCTGCTAGCAGTTAGGAGTGGCTATTAACCTAACTCTGAGCATATACATGGGATCTGGCAGGAGCAGACAATCTTTGGACATTCCGTTTTTCATCTACCGAGTTGAAAACCATGTAGTCCACATTCCCCAAAATAGTTCCAAAAAGATCTTATAATGTTCTAAGTAAGCTTACAACCTTGTATTTGGCACATTTGTGGCAGGCGTGTGACCCACAGGCCACAAGTCGGATATATCCGGTAGGAATTTCTGTGACACCAAGAGAGAAATAGACGGAGAGCTTCCTCTGCTTTGTTATTCTTCCTTCTTTGGACCTGTGGGCTGGAACTTCACCCATCCTATTGAATGGTCCATGAGTCAGTTCAATGTCCTTTTAGCTAAAGGTAGCAAAGAAGAATGACAGAAGGAACCTTGTTCACCAATGGCCAAGAGCTGTCACATCAACCTTCGAGCCTTGTTTGAGAGTGAAGGTTCTATTTTGTTTTAGCTAAGGTTGTTTTGTTTCTCTACCCTTTGCAGTAGTATCTAGCCTTAGCAGATATGTTCCTAATGAGAATGTATCTCTTTCTTGTGAGATGATAATGAGCCACATTCCTGATGACTGCTGCATGTTTTAGTGCTTGTCAGGTGATGACCAACAAAAGTGAACAAGAACCAGTTTATACAGGAAAGGAGAACATACTAAGAAGGGCATATTTGTCTGGTCCACCCCTTCACTCTTTGGTCAACTCTCTTACACTCATCATAAGTAGTGTCTTGAGGACATATCTGGCTCATTTCACTCAGCATGATGTCTTCCACATTTATATCCGTTATCACAAATGACATCATTTCCTTCTTTTTCTAATGTTGGCTGCTGAACCATGCTTTTCACCATTCACCTCCCTGTGGACACTGAGCATGCTTCTAAATCCTGACATTGTGAATATTGTTGCCACAAGTGTGACGGAGTTCAGCAATGTTTCAAGGTCTTGCTCTCGGTGCCTTCAGATATAGATCCAGCAGAGAGACTGCGCTAGCTTGAAGTTTTTATTTTCCTGAGGACCCACTCTGTTTTCAAGGGTAGCTGCACAACTTTACATCCCCAACAGCAGCGCGCAATAGTTCTCTTTTCTCCACATTTTCACCAACATCTATCAGTTTATCTATGTAGTAGACACACTAATAGGTGGGAATGTGACATTGATGTAAATTCCTCTTGAGGATTGGTGATGCTGAGCATGTTTAATGCATCTATTGGCCATTGTGTTTATTCTTTTAGAAACTATCTGTTTGGCTCCTTGCATATGTTTTAAACCTTTGTTTTGTTACATATATTTGGTATTCAGCTGTGTATATTATGAATATCCATGCTATGTCAGATATATAATATATAGTTTGCCAATAGTCCTTTCTTCTTCTGGTATTGAACTTCTCTGTTGAATTTTTCAGCTCAATTGTTTTTTTCTTTGGCTTCAGAATTTTCTCTTTTTGTGGCTTTATCTGCATTGACAACCCTAACTTTGCTCACTTATTATTTTCCTGATATTTTTGGGCTTTGCCTTAGTTAGGGTTTCTATTACTGTGAAGAGGTACTAGGGCAATGGTAACTCTTATGAAGAAAAACATTTAACTGAGGTGATAACTTACAGTTTCAGAGGCTCAGTCCATTATCCTCATGCTGGGGTATGGTAACGTGCAGGCAGACGCGGTGCTGGGGAGGTAGTTGAGAGTCCTACATTTTGCAGGCAACAGAAATGGTCTGTGACACTGGGATTAGCTTGAGCATAGGAGAACGCAAAGCCCACCCCCACAGTGACACACTTCCTCCAATAAGGCCACATTAGTGGCCTCCTAATAGTACCACTCTCTTTGGGAGCCATTTTCTTTGACTCCACCACAGACTTTATCTCTGTTTTTTTACATCTCACTAGCCTCCCTAAACTGGTTGTCTGTCTTTGTTTATTTATTTGCCTGACTGCTGGTAGGTCTCAGATTTTTTCTTTGTTTTCGTTGTGTGTGCTACTAGAGAATCATTTTGTTCCTCTGGTGGAGCCTTGTTTCCTTAGGCCCTTGTGATCCTGTAGCTTCAGGCTGGTGCCTGCATCTTTGAAGAAGCTGTCAGCACTGTAAGGACTGTCATAGCCACTTCATTACCCAAAGCCTTTCATTGTTTGCCACAGCCAGAGATTCTGCATGTGCCGATTGCTGCCAGGGACTGTAAGTTAGCAGGCTTGCTGATGAGTCTACAGATAAACATCTCAAATGGGCCCTATTTGGGTGTCCACAGAGAAGCCATATCTTATTGATGACAAGAGTTTCTCCTGGTGCTGCACTGCACGACCTTTGAGGGGAAGTAATGTAGGTAAAGTGAAATGGTTCTTTTCCTCTCTGGTCCCTGAGTTCTCTCTGGGAGTTGTGATACTCGCACCCATTCCAGGGCTCTCCCAATGGCGATTTCATCAAATGATTGCTAACTCTGTGTTTTTAGTTCTTGAATAATGTACCATGTGTCACACTCTAATTGTTTAGGCCATTCAGATCCACATTTAAAGAACACAAATTAATGTGTGAATGAGAATATATTAACTGCAAAAATTACTTCGGGCTGAAATGAATTTATTGAACTTAATTTCATTAGCGAAAACACTAGTGTTGAGTAACGTGTAGTATAAGAATATAAAATAGAAGGCTAAGGCACAACTGGGGAATTAGTCAGCTTGTTTTCTGTGCCACTCCCTGCCCACCACCCCCTGCTATAAACTTCCTGTCAGCAGGCCAAGGTCCATCAGCCTTGCTTTGGCCTCCCTCTCCCTCTGGCTGCTGTGCAGGGCAGCATCCTTGGTCCTAAATCTGCTTCCTCAATGTCCTCCGTTTGGCTGTAACTAACAAACTAATTCAGGTCCAAGAATTAAGAACTGATAATGACTAAAGGCCTTATTTGTCCCTGAAGACAATTTGACTTTCATTTTGAATTTTTCCAACTGAAACTATAGAAATGAAAAACGGGGGAATGGCATGCCCTTGGCTGGCTGCTAGAGGCTGTGTCGTTGGAACGCTGGCCACGGCTGGCATTCTTTAAATCACAAGACACAGGCAGCTAATCATACATGGGCTCGTCCTGAACGTTTTGTGACCTCTCTAGCTCTGTGGGTTAGGAAAACTAAAACAAATATAGACACAAACAATTAGATTCCTTTTCTCCTAATAACAGCTATAACTTCGAAGTCACATTCTCGTTCCTGTCTTCAAAGCCCCTGATTTAATAATATGGTGATTCCATTTAGCTCAAACATTCGACATCTGAAGCCCAGAAATTGAGAGGAGGACTGGTTTTTATCATGTTCTCCACTGTAGTCCAAATGGCAATGGGACATATTTTGACCAGTCCTGGCTTGACATTTCTATGTAATCAACAAGGCATCTAAAGCAAGATGGACTCAGCAGCACTTTGCTCTTCCTCGAAGTAGAGTACTGAATAAATGCCTTTTTCCCATTGGAAAAAAAATCCTATGAGTAACCATAGCAATAATAATTCCATCTCCAAGTAAAAATTATTATTGTTATCCTCGTTGGCAGCTCTGTTTCTTTCTTGTCACAAGTAGACAGAAGGCAGACAGCATCTTGAAGTCTATAAAAGGCTCACCTAAGCAGGATGGGGAGCGGCTGTTTTCTCTCTCAGCTGAGCACAGAACAAGGGAGCACTGGCTTACCCATAGAATGAGGGGCTCACACTAGATGCGAGGAAATGGTTCCTGGCAGTGTACTCGATGGCTTGTCACGGGAGTTTACAGGATCATCTTCTTTAGGAGCCTTTAAAAATCGCTTAGCTGATCTTTTCCTAGAATGGCAGAGTCTAGCTCTGCCTTGCCTGTATTCACTGCATATTTAATATGCTCTGGCTGGGGCAGTTGTGTCTGTGTGACCACAGAAGCAACGAGCCATGTCTCTTGTCTTACGCACACCAGGCTTATAGTGTGGGCTGTGTGAATGCATGTGAATGAGTGGGATTGAGAGCGGGAGAACATAGCTTCACAGTGATCGTTTCAGTTCATCCATTTGGGGCCAGTTAGATGTCGGCCCTGTTGTTATTGTCCAACATTAAAACAGGATTTGAGGACTGAAGAGGTGGCTCAGAAGTTAAGGGCATGCATTGTTCTTACAGGGGACCCAAGTTTGGTTCCCAGCATCCATGCTAGGCAGCTCACAATTTCCTGTAAATCCAGCTTGAGGGGATCCAATGCAGTTTTCTGGCCTCTGTGGGCACCTACACTCGAGTGCACATTACCCCTTTCTAAGCACACACATAATTTAAAGAGTGAAAATAAGTAAAAGAAAAAAAGGAAGGGAGGAAGGAAAGAAAGAAGGAAAAAAGAGAGGGAGGAAGTGAGAGAGGGAGGGAGGGAGGAAAGGAGGGGAAAATACAGAGAGAGAGAGAAAAAGAGAGAGAGAGCAGACTCAACCAAAAGCCCTTTGCCAGAAGTCTCTGTGAAACTGATGGATCCAGCTTCTTCTTGTGGGTTCTCCAGTTTGTCTCCTTTCTAATTCTCTGCATATCTGAATATGGATTTGGAGTTCTTTCTCTGGAGTGCAGTTTTGTGCTAGTATAGGCATTATTCCAGCATCCGCAGAGAAAGGGATTCTTAGGAAGGACTTTAACTGTTAAGTCTCGCCTCCTTTCTCCTGGCCAGGCTGATTATCTCTCTCTTTGGAGGACTGTGCTCTCATTTAAAAAGCAACGGTCAGAGCCCTGCTCCGTTCCGTTCTTCAGCGGCACTAGTATTTTACCTCAGAGCTGACATTTATATGCAGGCAACTCATTTGTTACAAATTCTAATTGCAGAGCAACAACCCAAAAAAGGCAATGCAAGAGGCGAAAAGAAAAAAGGCTCAGAAACCCTTTGAGATCTCATCTAATTAAAAATGCAAATGAAGAGAGAAACCTCGAGTCATAAGTCCTGCTCAGTCTTTTCAAAGGCACCAATTACCAGTGACTCATTGGGAAAGGGACTGTCCTTAATTTTAAGACACATTTCTCAACAGCATCCCATTGACAGGAAATTAAAACCACTACCAGCTTAGAGGAATTAGCACTTCAACCTTTGTTGTCCAGACTTCGCCTGGCTCTTGTTGTTCTGTTTCTTTAGCAACCACTAATGCAGATGACTTGCCACTGACTTTTCCTGAGGTCTAAGAACATTTTGTTTCCCAAAGATAAGAAATCTCATCTCTGGTCTCATCCAGCAGCTTCCTACGAAACCACACTGAAGGACATTCCAGAAAAGAACAAACTCGTTGAAGAAATCAAAAAGAATACTTTAGAAGGCAAGTCAGCAGGGAAGCTTTTGTGGAATAAATGTCATAGACGAGAGATGAAGATTATTGCTGGCTCTGAGTCTGGCCATGCTTTAATATGAATCTATAATAGTATATGCCAAGGGCTTCACTATTATGTCTTTTGGAATTAATAAGGCATACATTGTACTTTCTTTTGTTATCGGGAGAACTAACATGTTCCACACCAGAGATTTTCAGATCCTAGAACTAGATGACAGAAATACAAGAGATTTTCCAGACCGAAATCTTCTGTCTTGAAATCACCTAACAGGGACTACGTGCCTGTATCAGTTGAGACCCAAGCAGAAGACAGAGGTCATATGATAACTCCACAAGGACAGTTTTAAAGGAACTTATAATTCAAGCACTCGGGAAACAGAGGCAGGAAGATTGCCCATGAGACTGAGGCTCAGTAGGGTCTACATAGTGAGTTTCAGACCAGCTAGTGCTACATAATAAGACTCTTGTTTCATAAGACAAAACAAAATAAAGCATAAACAAATTCATTTTTTAGTTACAGCAGGGGGCTGAACAAACAAGGACTGGCTATTTAGAAGCAAAGAGATCTTGGAAGAAGAGAAGGCTTCAGATAACAGGGCGATCACCACCACTCTACAGAACGCTCCGGAAAAGTCCCTCCCCTAATGCCCAAGTGGAGAGAAGAGTTGAGCACTGTGGTTCCCAGAATAATGGATTCAGCAAGGTGGTGAGCAGGTGATCTTTGCTAGGAACTGATTGTCCTCCAAAATGTTGAGAGAAGCTGTCAAGGGTCAGGTCCTGCGCCTGAGACTTGCTGGAAAATTCCACAAAGAATCAGGCAGGAGCCTTTATGCCACATAGGTGCCTGGGCAGAGCACTGTCCCAGACACTTGAAGCAAAGGGAATCTGATAGACATTGGGCCAACTGCAGAAGTAGGACGCTGGAGAATCTATTCACTGCAGGAGTGGGCTCAATGATAAGCTCTCGGGAGCCAGCCATTGGAGAAGCTGTTTATGCTGTAAGCTCCCCGCTCTGAGGAAGTCGTGCTCTCTTTGGAAGCTGGGTGTTAGGGTGGCTATACACCCAGCAGTAACCTTGCCCTAGGAAAGACTTCTGCACAGCAGGAGCTGAACACTGCAGGAGCTGTGCATGCTAAACATACTGCCACAAAGCACAAAGGAGCCAGGGGGAAATATCCACCCTCTAACAGTGTTCTTCTAGCATCCTCTACTGACAAAACATTGTGTTTGCTGGCCATGGAGAAACGTTTAAAGGCCCCATCTTCATTGTCAAAAAAAAAGGCAGGATTTAGAGTGAGAAGTGATCTATCAATATTGGTACATTGCCTGCCGTATCCTAGTCATTTTATATATGACGTCACTCATTCTCCCTATTATTCTGAGTTGCAGGTATCTGTGGCACATGGTATACAGGGAATGAAAGACTTTAAGGGTGCATCACAGAGCTATGACACAGCAGAGTGTGGGTTTATTTCTAATTGGGGCTAACTTGTTTTCTTTCTGTATTAAGTCTACTCCAAAGGGACCCCATCTTCTTGTTAAGAGTAGGGGCCTAGCAGTCTAGGAGCAGGCAGGGGTGGAGAGTGAACGGTGAAGGCTGACGTGGCTTCCGGTGGGCTAGAATGTTGGTAGAGATGGGATGGGATGTCTGTGAGTTCTGAATGGCGCAGTATGGAGCAAGACTGAGGCTATAAATAAACTGAAGTCCAAATGGGCAGGGCAATGAAAGAGATGAGTTCAAGGCAAAAGGATGGAGCAGGCAGGTAGAAACATACCGGAAACAAACACATTAGATGCAGGCCCAGAATTTCTGAAGGTCATTATTACCACCATCGGCTCTAGGATGGCAGGGGCCATGTCTGCGGAAGAGAGGGGATGGCTAGGGCCCTGGTTCTGACTAGGTTGAAGCTGGCAAATAAATGGCTAAACTAAGACTAGAATCAGCCTCCCGATTTGCTTTCCAGTGTTCTGTTAACACTTGGATAGTGACAAACCAAAGGGAGGGCAAAGCTTGAATGGCAACCTGCAGAGGTGGTCAGAGCACGTTGCTGCAGGGATGCAGGAAGCATTTGATGGTTTCAGGCCACTTTGCATGTTTGCCTTTCTCCTTCCACGGCCTGTCACATATGGCTATGTGACAAGCATGGCAAGCCTTCCTCACAGACAAATCTTGATGTCATCACTGGTGGTGTAAAGGCCTTCCAATCAAGGGTCTTCAGCCTTGACCAAGGTTTGCCATCAACAAGAAAATTGTGAAAAGGTAAAGTAAATGCTTGGGATAATGGCAGTATATTTGCCATTTCCTCAAGTGATTAAAATATAAATATAGAACCAGAGATTACTGGCTTCTTCTGACTAGTAGGATGATATAGGTGATATTAAAAACATAATTTATCTCCCCTTTGCTTTTAGTCTCCTATGAGATTCTGAACACAATCCCTTTTGAGAGCAGTAGCCCGTTGTGTTGAATTACCATTGATGTCTCAGTAGAGATTTGTGTGTGCGTGTGTGTGCATGTGTGTATGTTCTATACATATATACCCCCATGTATGTGATTGGATGTGTGTACAAGTATGTGGTACACATGCCTGTGGGGAGGCTGGAGTTTGATGCTGGGTATTTTCCTCAATTGCTCTCCACCTTATAAATTGAGGCAGAGTCTCTCAGTGAACTCAGAGCTCATAGTTCAGGTGCTCTACCAAACAACCTTGATCTCAGTTTATGTTTCTCTACATCTCTGCCTCCAGAGCACAGGATTACAAGCAGGACACCACTCCTGCCTGGCATTTATGTGGGTTCTGGGGCCCAGAACTCCAGTCCTCCTGCTTGACTGGCAAGTAGTTTACACCCTGGGACACCTCTTCTGCCCCTCAAAGATTTTGCATTCACAGTAAGAGGACGAGTGACTGCAGAGGAATGCTGTGGAGACGGGCAGGTTTCTAGAAGTCTTTCACTCCAAGAACCACAAGCCTGGAAGAATGGCATTGTAGGAAAGAGAAGCTTCCTAGGGGATCTAAGCTGGACCCACCCACTGGTCTTAAGCAAACGATGAGTGCTCTCCATAGCTGCCAAAGGCTAAGATGTTCACCAGGAAGCCTTAATCTTCAGTGCCATATGTGACGAGGAAAGCATGAACATCCTTCTATTGGTGATGGGTGAGGCCCTAAAGACTCAATCTGGTCCTGATGAACATCCAAGAATCTGGATGTGTGCACCCGCTGAGGCAGGGGCTTCTGCCAACAATGTGGGTAAGGAAGTCTGCGGCTTCTCACAGTGTCGGGTTTGTTCAGTTTGGGTTTAAACAAACACTGTAATTTCTGTCCTGGGGTACAAACAAGTGGGTTTCACTGCTGCATCCAGATGCCATTTCTGCCCTGGGAACTAGTGCATTTCATTGAAGAATTTTTAATATAACCTTCAATTTTCTCTATATCTTGTCACCCCATATTTACGATGCTGTTCACCAAGCTATTCAAAGAATAAAACTCAATGGCCAAACTAGATAAATACTTAAAATTATTATGAAAAACTTCCAGCATATTCAAAAAATAGTATAATAAACTGTACAATGGACTTCACCCAGCTTTAATAATCACCAACTCACAGAAAGTCTTATTTTACTTATGTTCCTGCCCACTGCAACACCTCAAATAAATCCCAAATAGATTATTTCATCCATAATAAATATGTTGGTATGTAACTATGTATGTGTGTAGTAAGGAGGCCACTTGTTCATTTCCTGGTTGCCCAGACTCCCGAAATAACCACACAAAAATTGTATTAATTAAATCATGGCTTGGCCAATTACTTAAGCATATTGCTAGCTAGCTCTTACATCTATAATTAACCCATGTCCATTATTTTATAATTTACCATGAGGCTAGTGGCCTACCGGCAAGGTCTCAGCATATCTGTCTCTGGCAGTGGCTCCATGGCTTTTCCCTGACTCCACCTCTTTTCTTCTCCCAGCATTCAGTTTAGTTTTCCCCACCTAGCTCTGTTCTACCCTATCAGGCCAAGCCAGTTTCTTTATTAACCAATGGTATTCACAGCCTACAGAGGGGAATCCCACATCACTTTCCCTTTTCTGTTTAAATAAAAAGGAAGGTTTTACCTTTAACATAGTAAAATTACATATAACAAAACAGGTATCAAGCACGAATTACAGTTACAATATTTATATCTACTTTCTCTTTTATCATAGCTAAGGAAAACTATAACTGTAAGTATAAATTCTTCAACTCCATCAAGACTTCAGAAGAATGTAATATTATCTAAGTTAACAGGAAGTGCATTTTAAGCACCTTCCAAAACTCTAGAATTGACAGAGACATCTCGCTTCCTGGACAGTCACCCACAGTTCTTTTGTATCTTTGGGGCATCCAATCTTCAGCCTACTGGCCCATAGTATCCAGCAGACTTTTCCATGAAGCAGGAAATTTCAAAGACATGTTTACCTATATTGGCAGTTTGTCAGTCACTTTCTTCTGTATCCTGCAGAATATCTAGCAGACTCTTTCTATTCTTTCATGAAGCAGGAACCCCCAAAGGACTGTCTTACCTTTAGGCAAGTTCAGCAGTCATTTCTCTGTGGGTCCTGCATGTCCAGTTTATATAACATACCATCAAGCAGTCCTTCTTGCCCAAATGACTAACAAATCTCATAAGAAGCCTTTTCAATGCCCATCATTACATAGCTCCTTCACAGTCAAAAAATTTAAAGAAAACACAATAATATACATACTCCAGACCCTCTGTGAAATTTCCATCTTTATGTTGCTTATTTGTTTTTACTCTATTACTTTTTCTACAAGTTTAATATTTATTTTATTATCTTTACTCCTTTAATCTATGACTGTCTGTACTCTTTTATATTACATTTACTGTCTCTTTACTCTTTTTCTTCTCTCTCCCAAGTCTACGTATATTTATCCAATGCTGTGACCCATTTGGAGGTCTTTTCCATCTGAATTTGCCTTTATTGTATATTCGTAATCCTTTTCTGACCAGGGTTGAGAGCTTCTTAAAAACCTAAGCAGCATCATTGCTAGGGGTAATATGGCCCTGCCTGCTTGCTCCACCCAATCCAAAATAGCAGAAGTCTGTTAGTGCCTTAGGCTGCCAGGTAGGAGCCATTCTCATCACCTCAACTCTAATAACCAGTTGGCCTATGCTGCCACCAAGTAACTTGCAGTATGCTGTCCACAAACTCCATTTAAATGCTTGGCCTCCTGAAAGAGTCAGTTTTCATACTAGCAGCATGGCCGGGAAGCCACCATTTCAAAATCACACAGCTGTTTTTCTGCTACTACTGAATCAGGAAAACCTCTCTTAAAGGAGCCACAATGTCAAAGTCATGATTAACTCTGTTTTTTTTTTTTCTTTCTAGAATTCCTTCCCAAACTCTTTCAGGTTTTAAGGGGATTTTAGTTGGCCACATTGATGCCAATTACACAAGTGTATGTGTGTGTACATGCAAAGGTTAGAAGAAAACTTTATCATGAGTCAGTTCCTGCTTTCCACCACGTGAATTCCAAGAATTGAACTCAGGCTGCCCAGCTTAGCATCAAGTGTCTTTACCTGCTGAGTCATGTCTCCAACTCTTATGTATGTAATTCTTAAGATAAACAAATTTTTAAAACGTAGTATATATTTTCACAGCTCAACTATCAATGTTAATCATCTAATATCCTTTATGCCCAGTATCATAGATTAATTTTATAACAATTGCATCTGAGTTTTACATTAAAAATAAAAATTCAACAGTTGTGTGCATGTAATTAGTTGAAACTAAATTTCTTCCAATCTGCACATTCCTTGGCTTGTTTCTCTCTATCCTTTATTTATTGATGAATCAAAGGCATGGATTTTACACAGCCTCCCTCCCCAGTCTCCTTCCAAATCTCCATAGCTTCTCTGGTTCTCTGTGTTTCTCATGATTTAGTTGCTAGCATACAATTGCAAGGTTTTTGTTTGTTTTTTTCAACATTACTTCAGAAATAATGTTATCCTGTCACATCAGGCAATGTGTCAGGGCAGGGCTGGCTCCCACTCAGTGTAGTTTAGTAATCACTGATCAGCAATACCTAGGTCCATTCATCTCTAGGGGTTGGAAGATGGTGAATAGACAGGCTGCTGTTGTTTACTCCTGTAATCTGGAAACCAGTGGTATAGTTCATAAAGTGAAGAGAGGACAAAATGCTCATTTTATTTCCATTTACTTCCTTTCTCTTTGTTGAACAGCTTTAGACATGATGAGTGTTTCCCAGGAGGTCTCCAATGCTCATCCTTTATCTTTAAAACAGCTTTATGTGGGAGTAGGGATGATGCTCAGTAGGGGGGGCTCTGGTTTAGGATGCATAAGAGTTTGACACACACACACACACACACACACACACACACTATACACACATGTGCAGAGTTTTGCGTTATAATTGATTGTATAATAAACGACACTATTTAAAGTATGCAATTCTATAAATGTTGGAATTTATGGATACCCCTGGAGCTATCACGGTAGCACTTCCCTCAGATGTTTTCTCTCTGCCTTAGGGGGATCCTTGCTACCACTGCCAACACCCAGCAGCTTCCCCAGGCAGCCATTCATCCACTGGCTCCCACTGCAGATTGGCTTAGAATTTTCTGGAATTTTACATCAACAATAATACCCTGTGTATTATCTCTCTCTCTATCTCTATCAGCAGTCATCTGACTTCCTTTACTCAGCATTACTCTGAGACTATTCTGTACTTTATTGCCGTATTCATTTCATTACTCTTTGCCTCTGGTAACATTCTACCCTATGATCAGTAATTTTGTTTTTATCAAATTTGACAGAATTTTAGCCACAGATTATTGAGAATTTTTTTATAACACAATTCTGTTTTGATTCTTCGGGAATTTCACATTATGTACCCTAGGCCCTTTTGCCTCCCTGTCCCTCCATATTTTCCCCTTACCACTGCAGCATCCCTCCCCCAAAATGAAATGCCCCCACCATTAAATAAAAATAAAACAAAGCAAGCAAGCAAGCAAAGAATCCAACTCATTTCTCCGTCTTTCCATCTCTCCCATCACCTCTTCATTTGCCCTAGTGGTGCTGGGCACTGCGGTGTGTCATGCAGTATTACCCTTTTGTCCAATCAGCCCCACCTGCAAATGTTCTTTGTGGTGATTCATTGCTCTGGTTCAAGGTTTCTGGGACATCATCATCACTGGACCCTCACTGAAACTCCTCTCAGGCATCCTGTGGTTGCCCTGAGTCATGGAGATCCTGCAGCTATTGTTCTGCAGGACCAGGTCTTTCATGTGCTCCAGCAGGTCATAGATAGTATAGACATTAGGGTGTGCCAACCCAAGGCCCAGGATGTGAGACTGGGTGGTAGCTGAGTTGTTAGTCTTGGCCGCTGGGACCACCCCTTCAGGTGAGGTGTAGAGACTCCTCTCCTAGACCCATTCCATAGGGGTCAGCTCTTTCATGTCGATGGCGAGGGGAGAAGCCATCTCTCCTAAGGGTGGCAGACAAGTTCTCCCATAAGGGGTGGGTCAGTTCTCCAGCTGCAGTGTCCAGTGAAGCCCAGCAATAGCAGTGTTTAGCGAAGGTCAGAACCTGCTCAACATGGCCCTCAGATTTCAAGATGCATGGTTCCTGTGACCCCCTATGGTAATACGAGCCATGGACATCAACACAGACCTCAGCTGCAGCAGGCATGGACCCAGATATGGTCCTTGGCAGCAGCCCACATTCAGATGTCACCATGGCCCTGTGGCAGCACAGGTCACTCAGATCATTATGGTCTCCATGGCAACATGATCTTCAGACACCAACATGGCCACAGATTGTGGTCTATACTTCGAGCATCTGTGTGGCCTTTGGTGGCAAAATGGGCCACAGACATCAACACACATCCCTGCTGTGGCAGGACTATGGAGAATTTATTTCATTTTACTTCATCTGTTAGCTTTCTTGTGGAGCAGGCTGTTCGAAATTGTCTCACAATTCTCTTCTTCCTCTTCATTCCTCTGTGTTTTGGGAGGTTTGTTCTGTGTCTTTGGTAGGTTTGTTCTGTGTCTTCAGGGCCAGTATTTTTTTCTCTTCAGTGTCTAATCCATTATTAATTTCATCCAGTGTAATTTAAATCTCAATCATATATTTGTAAGCCTAGAAGTTCAGGTTGGCACATATTGCCCTCTCCTCTTAACATTTTTACTTTACTTTTCCTCCAAGTTCAACAATTGACTGCAGTAATAACTGCCTTTTGAAATTCCTTATCTAATAATTCCTCATCAGAGTTTTTCTTAATAAATTGGCTATTTTCCTCATTGTAGGTAGTATTTTCTTGCCTCCCAGTGTGCTTAATAATTTTTATTGCTTGAAAGGCATAAATTTTTTTGTCTTGCTGGGTGCTAAATACTTTTAAATCTCTATTCCCGTTCTTCAGCATTGGCATCTGAATGCTGTGTATGTCTGATGGAGTCATTTGAGTTCTCTCTGGTTCTAGTGTTTCAGTCGTTTCTCTTCACCTCTAGTTTGGCAAATCCATACCACAGCCTAAGCCTTTTGTGTGCAGCTAGTTTACCCCCACTATTTCTTTCTCCAGCCTGAGATCGCTTCCTCACCTACATATATAGGGTAGCTCTTAGACACTACCTGAGTGAACCCTTTGACTCATATGTTTGAGCATGCAGAAGGTGTGTGTATGCTGGAGGAGAAGGCATCAACTACCAGGAGTTCCATTTGGGATACACAAAGTTTAGCTGTGTGAGAGCTTGAATGGTGGAGATGTTGGAATGGAACTGGAAGTGACTGTCACATCGCTGTGACTGGCAGAAACAACTCAATGTGGGGATGCTCATAGCTTTAGAGGGCCCAGTCCGTAGCAGAGCAGAGATGGCAGAGAAGCAAAGTTCACAGAGCAGAGGGTGCTATCTGTTCTGATTACATTCTGTTACTGTAACAAATACTGTGACCCAAACAATTTAGAAGAGGAAAGGGCTTGTTTCTGCTTACATTGTTGAGCAGACTCCCGGAAGAAACTCAAGTAGGAACTCAACACAAAAACCTTTAAGGAACAATGCTTGCTGGCCCCCATAGGCTCATACTTAGGCAGCTTTCTTATCCATCCCAAGACCGAATGCTCAGGGAATGGTGATGCCCAAAGTGGGCTGGGCACTACTATGTCAACTATTAGAACACACCGCTCCATAGACATGTTTTAGACCAAGCTGCTCTGGGCAATCCTTTAATTGAGACTCTCTTCTCAGATAACTCTAGGCTGTGTTGAATTGGCAATTAAAGCAAATGAGGAGAGTGGGCCAAGAAGCTAAGAAAGAAATGCAACCACTCTTCTGACACTCTTCTCTCCCCATTTCTATTCAGTCTAAGCCTGTGGAATAGTGTGTTCACAGGCAGGATGGGTACACAAATACTCACAGGACCATGGTTTTATACAGCTTCCTAACATGTCTTTGGGACTGTCTTCTACCTGAAAAATAAAACCCTTCTGGTACAGGCTTTTCTACCCTAGCTGCTACTGCCAGTAAGTAAATATTCCTTAAATTTTCTGTTATAGTGTGTTCATCGGGCAGCCTCTTCTCTCTTTCCATCTTGACTACCAGCATGACAAAGTTACAAAGGAATGGTAATGCCAAGGCTAAGAGCTTGGCTTGGAAGCCAAATTTTAGCTTAGTTATCAGAGCTGATCCTGCATGACCTGTGATTTTGAATAGCTATGTACCCCAGTTCCCTCATCTACAAATCAGGGATGCTAAGAACATCTACCCATGGGATAGTTACAAGGCTTAAATGAGTTTTCCCAGGTATAGAGCATGTAAAACAGTCAGTATCTTAGCTTCTTTTTAGGGGGCTGTGAATCTTTTCAAAGCAGCAGCTCTTTGTTTTGGTGGGTTTTATTTTGCTCTTTTTAAATTTCTAATTCATTAATTTTGGCTCTGATTTTCATTATCTATCTCCTCATATCTACCTTTTTGTGTGTTTATTGATTTTATTCCTTCAGGCATATCATTAAGTTATTAATTTGAGAGCTCTCAATTTTTCTTTTAATGTAGGCACATTACTTCCTCTGACAACTGATTTTATTGTGTCCCTTAGATTTTGGTATACTGTGTTTCCATTTCCATTCAATTCTTGGAATTTAAAAATGTCTTTCTTGATTTCTCCCTTCATCCAGTTTCGGCCCAGGATTGTACTATTTAGCTTCTTGGGAATTTGTGAACATTCCCTCTTTTTTTGTTGTTGCTACCCATGGTAGTCAGTTAGAATGCAGGATGTGATTTCAGCTTTCCTGTATTGGGTGGTTTGAAAGAAAATGGCCCCAGAGGGAGTGGTACCATTAGAAGGTTTGGTTTTGTTGGAGTGGGTGTGGCCTTGTATAAAGAAGTATCCCTGTGGGGGTTGGCTTTGAGGTCTCATATATGCTCAAGCCACACCCAGTGTATCAGTTCACTTCCTGTTGCCTTTTGATCAAGATGTAGGACTCTTAGCTCCAGCGCCACATCTACCTGCACCCTGCCATGCTCCCTGCCATGACAATAATGGACTAAGCCTCCAAACTGTAAGCGAGTCACCCCAATTAGATGTTCTCATTTATAAGAGTTGCCGTGGTCATGGTGTCTCTCCACAGGAATAGGCACCCTACCACAGACACTGTGTTTATTGAGACTTGCTTTGTGTCCTCATATGTGCTCCCACTGTAACAAAGCCTGACAAATGTCATTCAAGGAAGACTGTGTTGAGTTTATTTTCACTGAAGTTCTTGTTACAGTCCATGATGGTGGGGTAGTCAAGGCAGCAAGAGAGTGAAGCCACTTAACATTGTGTCCATAATCAGAAGGAGTGAACAGTGAATGCATGCTGGTTCTCAATTCACTGTCTTCATTTTATACAGTCCAGGATCCCCTTCCCAAGGAATGGTTCCATGGATAATTAAGGTGGGTCTTAACACTAAAAACATCTCTCACAGACATTCTCAGAGGATAACTTTAATCTAAGTAATCCCTCACAGGTGGGCCTGGGTGTTGGCCTCATGGGTAATTCTAGATTTCTGTCAAAATAACAGCGAACACACAGCATGTGGTATGCCTAGTCACACATGTGTTGAATTAAATGGACTAAATGAAATTAAAACACCAGATTTCCTAGTCTCAGATAGGCAATAAATGTGGAAAGCACCATCAGGTGTGCTTCTCCCCAAGTCAAGGAGGAAATAATGAATGGGCTCAAGAAAAGACTGGATCATCAGTAGACACAGAGACTCCCGAGCGTTCCCAAGTTGATAAAGGTCCAGCTTAGCCAAAGATGGTTTGTATTCTGTCTTCCCACTAAAGGGTGATGGAGGAGGCTGATTCCCTGCACAGAATAACTATAAAGTATCTATGGCTGGGGTTAGATCTGTAGGTTGAGAGACTGTAATCAAGGCAATTTCTGAGAGTTCCATTAATAAGGCTTCGTAGAAGCTGCCCAAGTCCAGCTACAGCAATTATCCATATAGTTTGCTGAATCAGCTAATATGAGCTTCCTCAGTCCTGTTGCTAATTAGGCTCCAGTCTCTCATCTCATTAATAAGCTTCCAGCTCATTTGCATGTGAGGAAAAAACTGGTGAGTACAGGGGAGTTTAATCGAAACCCAAATCACCTTCAACATGTGTCTTTTTTATTAAAATATTTAACCTTTTCTTATGACTCAGAAACATCTGTTGGCATTAAGCTCCATGAAAAGACATGATGAATTCAGCATGTGCCAGCAGTTCCGTAGTTCCGCCCCCTCACACCTGGCCTCTTCCTGATCAAGTAGCAAGAAGAAAAGACAGATGAATATGATTAACTTGGTATTAGAAATCTGCAAGAGGAAAAATCTCTTAGGTCCAATTCCTTCCCTTTACAAACTAAGAAACCAAGGGCCCAAGAGATAGACTGGGCTACCCAAGGGGTGAAAGGACCAACCAGTGCTCCTGTTATCATCCTGCCTCTGAGAGTCCTTTCTCCTAATTGTGCCAGTCTTACAAAACATCTGATAATACTAGCCAAGAAATGGCAGCAGCCAGCTGCCTGATGTAGGACTGTAATTTCCCTATGTCTGCATCTGTCTTCAAGGAAAGGGAATGCAATGATGGTCGCCTCAATCCATTTGTAAGAATTGTTGGTTTTAGCTGCTTAATTAATCTCATGAGATAGAAAGCCTGCCAGCCTCGTGTTTTTACCCTGTGCTGTCACATCCGTGGCTGTGTCGTGTACTACATGTTTGAGGAGATATTAAAAGTATCGTTAAAGTTCCTAGTCAGCTACTCTTAAGGTGAAAAGGTCATTCTGTGATTCAGGTGGGGTCAGAGAAAGACAGGAAAAGAAAGGGAAGAGACATAGAAGGGGGAGCCAGAGAGCCTAAGCCATCAGAGGATTTGAAACGCCATTCATACTCAACTTGAAAATTAAGACTCTGTGTCAAGGAAAAAAGGACTTCGAGGAAATTCACCCTAACCGAATGAATTTGAAATAGAATTCCAGATAGGAACTCGGGTTGATCAACACTATAAGCCCAGCTTTCTGAGGTGGGACTTTGGTCCTTTTGGCACCTGCTGTGTTCACCATGTCCTTTCATAAAATTTTAAGCTAGCAGAGGAGTGCTTGAGCAACTGTGCCTTGACTTCTGACCATTGATAAGGCCTGTGCTGGTTTCAGCCACTAAGTTTGTTTTAATTGGTAGTGGCAGCAATGAATGAACACAGCCCTGTTTTGCTCTTCAGTCTCTGTGACCACCACTCCAGACTAAGCCAGTATCAATCTTATTGTAGAAGACAAACTCCTGGTACTGCTGGCAAAGGACTCTTTTCAAACAAAAACCTGGTTGTGGGATTCTTACCTGTTCCCCTGACACATACACCTCCTAAGAAATCCGAAAACCCCAGCACCTGTTACAGTTTATCTTGTCAACTTGACAGGATTTAGGATCACCATGGAAACAAGCCTGTGGACATGTCTGCAAAGAATTCTCTTGATGAAGTTAGTTGAGCTGAGAAAACTTACCTACTTGTGGGTAGTACCATTCCACAGGGTCATGACCTTGACTGAATGAAAAAACTAGGGGCAGGGGAAGCTGAGCATCAGCCTTTATCCCTCTTGCTTCCCAACTGGAGATGCAAAATTCTTCACCAGCCTTCCACTTCTGTCACCTTGTCTTCCTCTGTGGTAGACCTCCTCTCCTTCAACCTTAAGCCAGAATGGACCTCCTCTTCTTTCAAATGCTTTTGTTGCAGCAATGAGGGAAGTAATTAAAACAATGACTTTCAG
The DNA here is from genome assembly GCA_004026605.1 of Ondatra zibethicus. NCBI lineage: Eukaryota > Metazoa > Chordata > Mammalia > Rodentia > Cricetidae > Ondatra > Ondatra zibethicus. The sequence goes on from PVIU01000879.1 coordinate 230,317, forward strand.
TGTTTCTGTTTGTTACTAATTTTTTCCATTTATATATTTTGATCATGTGTTTTCCTCTCCCCAAATCCTCTCAGATCCCACTTCCCTACCCATACAACTTTACATTTCTGTGGGTTGATTTTTTTGACATTGGAGAAAGAGAGAGAGAGAGAGAGAGAGAGAGAGAGAGAGAGAATTTTTCTCAGTGGGAAGGTCTGCAGGTCTGGGGGTGATTCTCTAGCTTTGTTTGACACCCCCACTTTTTCCTCACTCCTCTCTGCCATTCTCTCTGACCTGCCTCCTTTTTTCTCTCACACTCCCTCAGATCACAAGATCCCTGGTGATTTGTCCTCTACTTGAAGCCTCCCTTCCCCTTTCCTCACCATAGCTGGCACCCACTCGGTCTGTTACTCTTGCTTTTACCTCTCGACGGGTAGGTGAATTTGACATTTTTAATGGTCTCACAGCCCGAGAGTTCTTTCTACAGAGCACTTCAAGGGTTTTTCTTCTGATTGTACTTCTTACAATGCAGTACAGGGTTTCTATGACTGGGACACTATTTTTTAAAACTCCACAAGCCTAAAAAAAATAGCCACTTATTATAACAAATACAATAGCAACTCAGTACATAACAAATGCAATCTATAACAAATCCTTATCAGAGGTTTCACTTTTTATAGTTTCAATTAAACAAAGTCAATGTTTGAAAATATAAAATGGAAAACCCAACTGAGTGTTGGGGTACACACCTGTAATCCTAGCACACGGAGGCAGAAGGATTAAAAGTTCAAGGCCACTCTCAGCTGCATAATAAGTTCAATGCCAATCTTGGATTTCCAAGATCCTGTATCAAAACACACAAGCAAACCAAATTTCCAAGGAAAAAACTATAAAATTTCTATTATAACATTGTTCTGGGTAGCATGATAAAATCTCTCCATCCTGCTCCTTTCTGTCCAAGACATATATCACCCACATTTCCAATCTGTGTAACCTGCCTACCCATACTCATTAAGGAGCTTTCTTGGATATGGAATTATGGGATTATAATGCATTTGTAAAGAGGTTTCAGATACCCACTTAAAGACTTAGAGTATGTTTCCTGACTAAAAGAGGACTATAATGTACACACACACACACACACACACACACACACACACACACACACACATATATATCACTGTTAGGCACAATCATTGGGACCATTATCCAGACCCACAGAGTTGAGGAAGCCCCAAATTCAACACTGTATGAAGAATCTGAAAAGAAAAGAAATCCTGGAAGGATTTAAATGATCCCCAGGGTTTGCCTAGGTGAAGAAGTGGTGGGCAAGGGAAATACTTTCCAGTAAAAGCAGGGAATGTGTGAGACCCCACGACCACAGACGATGCAGGATCAATGTGGAAAACTGCTGCTGGCCTTCAGAGCTACACGAATCCCATAACAGCGTTGTCAAAGCATGTGTCCCAAAGCCTGCCTGGTGCGTGGTTTGGCATGTGAGCGTGCCCAGCCAGTGAACTGAGCCTCACCACATGGAATTCCTGGTGCCCTTCTTCCATGCTGGCATCCTCTGCAAGTGTACCCAAGGGACTCATTCAAAGCTGGTATGGGAATTTTGAGACCATGAATGACAGGGTCTTCCAATCTGTGACTTGAAGTTATCTTTTTTCCCCCTTATAGCTAATCAATAAATATCTATTGTGCTCATCTTGGTTGTGGAGAATGCAAAACAAGCCTCAGCTATCCACGTTGTTGAGAGCGGCACAAGAGGAAAAAGACTCTCAGAAAATAGTCTACTATTACCCTTAGCAGGCTTTTTACGAGCATGAGATTAACTGAATCTCTGCATTGCCAAGGTGATTGCTGGAGCAAAAGGTACCCTAATTATTACATAGCATGAGAGAGGAACAGTGTAAGCTGTATGGAATTCCTAGTCAGAAGTTCAAGGTAAGGCGACCTAGTCCAGCTTTGCCATTCAACCTTTGCTGTCCCTTAGAAATAGCATGAGGTGGGCTGAGTCCAGTGACACGCTTCTAATCCCAGCACTCAGGAGGCAGAGACCAGTGGATCTCTGTGAGTACAATGGGAATGAACGGACAGTTGGTGTAGGAGTGTTCTCCCTGTATACAGGTCTGTGAGCCACTTATGCTCCTGGTACCTTCAATGGCCAGGGCAGGAGATCTGACTCCCTGGAACCTCAGTTACAGATGACTGTGAACTGGCCTGTGGGTGCGTGAGAGTGGACCCAGGTCCTCTGAAATAGCGGCCATTGCTCTTAACCTCTGAGCCATCTCTCCAGCACCGCTCCATTGTTTTGTATCCTTACTTTCCCTCATCAATGTTTTATGATTTTCCTAGAAGAAAGGACTTTCACTTCTTTGATTAAACTTCTTCTCAGGTACCTTTAAAGCTGTCAGGAGTGAGATCACTTGCTTTACTTCTTTTTCAGCTAATTTGACGCTAATACATAGAGACACTAATGGTTTTATATGTTAATTTTATACTCTGTAACTTTATCCAACTTGGTGATCTTTTCAGAAATTTTCAGGTGGAATCTGTAAGTTTTTCTGCATATAAGACCATGTTGTGTGTAAATGGAGACAATTTGACTCCTTCCATTTTTAAATTATAATTATTTTTAATCAGGAATAGTACTTATGTTTTCTAACAGAACTATAAAATATAGTATGTAAAAAATCCATACCCTATACCTAGCATCCTCTCATGTTAACATGTTAGATAATTATTTATAAAAGTAGCCATAATATTGTTTAACAAAGGCATAGAATATGTAAATTTTGAAACTTTGCACAAATGAGCCATTATTTATCTTGTGAGTCTGTCTGGACTGCTAGAATCTGGTTAGTTTTCATTTCTCACACCGTCCTCCACACCATGATGGTAACTTAAGTTTCTCCTTTCACGGCAGACTCTTGAAAGTTACTGATCAGCGGTTTCCTGGAGTGTGTCTCGGAACTGGATGCTCTGGAGTGTCCTGATGATTAGACTGAGCATATACACTGCCAGAAGGAGGCCACAGGTCTGATGGAGCCATTGTTTAATGTGTTACGCCAAGGGTATCTGAAGACAATATGCTTTCACCTTGGTCACTTTAGTAAGGTCACGTCTGGTCTGCCACTAATTGATAGGGAAAGACCCATTTTAATTGCGGGCAAGGGACTGTATAGGAATAGGGAAGTGGTACTATCCAGGGTTCTCTAGAGGAAAAGAACTGATAGGGTGTTTATATATTCACCCTGCTCCCGTGATCCCCACTACTGAGGGTTTATGAGTCAAAGGCCAGGACTCAAATTCAACCTCTGCCATTTGCCAGCTGTGTGACTTTTCCCTAGAAGTGATTTCTCTCTATGGTTGAGAATATGTAGCCTGCCTTGCAGATCTGCTGTGAAGAATAAACAGGTCAGCATGCGGAGTATTCAGAGCGATGTCTGGCTTCTAGTGGTTGCACAATATTCTGAGAGATAATATTATCCTTTGGGGCAGTGCTCTGTTGTCTGACACCAGATCTGGAGTCACAACAGTATGAAGTTTTTGTCTGTTTATTGTTTGGGTGTGTGGACAGGGGTGCACATGTATGAGAAAAGGGGAAGACATTAACTTCAGATGTCATTCATCAGCTGCCATCTACTCTGTGTGTGTGTGTCTGTATGACAGGGTCTCTCAGTGGCCTGGAACTTGCTATTTGACTAGCCTGGAAATTCCCAGTCTGCTGAATGGTGGGGGAGGCCTAGAAAACTGTCACCACTGCTTCAGCGCCGAGATTACAAGTCGTATGTGCCGCCATGCCTGTTGGTTTTTTGTTTGTTTGTTTAGGAAAGAAACATGGGTTCTGGGGATCAAACTCAGCTCTTCTTGTGATCATCAAGCACTTCACTGACTGAGCTGTCTCCCTAACCCAGAAAATTCTCGTTATAGTCATCTTCTGAGGAAAGAAGGCCTTTTTCCTCCTCTCATTCTTCCTCATTCCCTACAGAACCTGCCCCCCTAGATCCTGACAGGAACAGTTGACTGATGGTGTTCCTGGAGTTCTGGGGTCTGGTTCTTGGCTTTCTTGATCAGACCTTAGGTTAATTCCTCCTCTATCAAGTCTGCATGCAATCCACCACCTCCACCACATAGGTGGACCTGCCTCCCCTCCCTAGGAAAGAAGGTAGCCAGCCCTTCAACATTCCTCTTAAAAATGGAACACAGAATCTTGGAAGGCATTTCCAACTTTCATATCTTCAATGTCTGGGATATAGCTGTATTTTAGTGAATTCTTATTCCCTTATAGATGAACTAACAAAACAAATCAAAGTAAACATGCATACATGAATACTTAACTTTAAAAGGAAGAAATTTAAGTTTTTAAAAAATTCCTAATTAGAAAAGCTGAGATTACAGGACCTGAAATATCAAGGAGCTAAAAGTCGTGCTGATTATCAGATCCCAGTACGTTCTCCTAATGAGAATGAACTGGTTATGGCAGGATGATGGTGAGGTACAGGGAGGTGATGGTGGTGGTGACAATGACGGTGATGGTGACAGTGTTGTGACCATGATGGTGATGGCAATAGTGACAGTGAGCTGTTGGCGATGGTGGTGTGTTATTAATGCGGATGTCTAGTGCTCACTGAACACTCTGTAAGTGCTGGAATAGGCTTAAACCCATGGCATACTAAATCAGTTACTGTTTATCACTGCTATGAACAAACACGAGATAAACAGCAGCTTAAAGGAAGAGTAGTTTATTTGAGCTTCGGTTTGATGGTTTTACCTTTCATGGAAGGAAAGCAACGGCAGTAAGAACTCTAGGCAGCTGGTCATATCGCATCCCCTGTTGGGAAACAGAGTGATAAATGCCCCTTTCTATTCAGCCTAAGATCTCAGTTGAAGGGAAGTGCTACCCACGTTCACATGCAGGTCTTCTCTCTTCAAGGAAACCTCTCTGGAAACACCCTCATAGATACTTGCAGGGATGTGTTTCTATGGTGACTCTAAATCCCGTCGTCAAGCTGAACGTCAAGATTCACCATCACACATAATTATCACGTTATGCTACGAGACAGGCATTAGTCATCACATTTTAACCTGACGGTCAAAGAGAGTGTGGCCAAGGCACAACTAGACAGCAGGAACTCAAACCAGGTCAGTGTCTGTCTGATGAACTTGCCTGAAGTTCCTCATGCTTTGCTACACGGGTTGTGGGGCAGCCAGAGGTTTTCAGGTGTGCTGTAAGTAGGCACTTGGCATTGTCACCAAGTCCTTGTGGGAAATTCTGCCAATTAGACTTATACGTGAAGTAATATCAGGGAATTTAAGAGCAAACGCATGCCATCAGCCAAGTGACCAATGGCACGTGGGGTGAGAGAGTCATGGGACAAAGCGCCCAAGTGTGGAAGCTTTGGCCACTCCCTGCAGTGGGAGAGGGGGCTGTGACAGCGTCTTGAGCACAGGCCAGGCAGCTGTGTAAAGCTTTTATTTCATGGCTAGGATATGGACCTGATGAGTTTCAAAGCAAAGTAGCAAGATTTGATGGGAGAAGGGAATTTAAACGCAGATAAATGCTAGGAGATGGAATATGTTCCCTGCACAGAGTTTTGCGGAGCTACACTCTGGCTCTGGGAATAGACACAAGGCCAAGGCCAATTAGCTTGAATTAAAATCCAGCCTGGAAATAAGTTACCTGGTATATATATATATATATATATATATATATATATATATATATATATATATATGTGTGTGTGTGTGTGTGTGTGTGTGTGTGTATACATATGTGAGATAGCATGTGCAAAAATATATATGTGTGCTTGTAACTGAAGATGAACACTGAACTGGTAGGTAGCAAGTTATTCCTGTGCTCGCTGCCTCTACACACACCCGTTTAAGTACCTTGATGCTTAGAGGAGCAAGTTAAATGAGCAGACACTTGTGAGTGTGCCAGTTGTCTTTCTGCACTGATGGGTCAGGGCCATTGTTTTGTACAATTAACCCGGGACTCAGAGACTTGCAAATGAATCCAACTGGGTACCGTGGCTTGGATGCCTTCCAGCATGTGGTGTGTGATGGGGGGTTGGGTTTCCAAGCCTTCCTCACACTGGACTGCCAACTTTCCTGATACCTTGTGTTTTGGAGGGCACAGGCAGAAGGGATGTATCAGACTGGAAAATTGCCCAGTGATCTGTTACAAACATATTGTCAACTGCTGGCGCCTCCGGTGCCTGTCCCTGCAGTGATGGGTGGATGCCATTCCCTTTGGCTCTTTGAAAGCCATGTCTACTCTGACTCATACTGCTGAGGAAAAAGCACCACGCCTAGAGAGGGAGGCAATCAAGGGCAAGGACTCATTGTCTGAGAATGAAAGGTGGAATGGGGCGTGAGAGGAGAGAAAATGCAGTTACTCTAGATTACGGGAAGGAGAATCTACCTGTGGATGCCTCTGCCACTACTTCCACTCTCCACCCTATGCTCCCCATCACTGACTAGCATCTCCCATCTGCTTTTGATTAAATGGCAGGTGGTTTGGGGGCCCTGGAGAATCCAGATACAACACTCATCACTATCAGATCTATAAACAAAACTACTATAAATCTGATATTCAAAGGCCTAGACATAACGTCCAGCTGACTCACAATTTGCAGGCCCTTGAAAAGTCATCCTATTTAAAGATTTTTACTTGGGCAGTCTGAGACATTGTTACTTCCTCTGTGGACTCAGCTTTCATATTAGGGAGATATCTGAATTTTTGTTTAGTTAAGAACATTTTATTACTGGCAAAGGTTCCTAATGCATTTGGTTTAATTACTTAACTAATCTATCATCACACTTGGTCCTGTGTAGGAAACAAGATAGTTGGACGTGTAAAGGGTAAATGTTGCTAAGAGTTTGGTCAAAAGCATTGACAGCAATTGGATCGTGTGTGTGTGTGTGTGTGTGTGTTTGCCCAGCTGTGTATGCATGTATGTGCACATACATGTGCATGGGGTACACTGTGAAAACAACTGAGATGGAGGATAATAAGCATCCCTGCTCTTAAAGAGCTTGTATATACGTAATGAGACAGCCACACAGGAACACAAGTGAGATAAGATATACTGGAAAGCAAAATGGTACCCATTTCTGGTGTTGATTGGGTAATGGATGTGAAAAGTTCTAGGCTTAGTTTAGATTCTCCCAGAAGATGCCCTAGGATGACTTTCTAGATGGATGGAAGTAGTCATGAAAATCCAAAATATCATTCAGCGTCACCATGTAGTTATTTCTAATAGTCAAGGAGAAGGCAGAAAGTGAGCCACTTTGCCATGGCTCATTTCCAGACATTTGGGATAGTAGGTGCGGAAAATGAAGAGAAGCGGAGGGAGGAAATGGGGGTTATTGGCTGCCTGTTCCCCCTAGCCCGGGAACACAGAGCAAAAGCAAACAAATAATTGAAATGGACACAAATCAATTAGATGATGACAAATAAAAATTTTCATAGCCCAGGACGAGGTGTTATTAAAAATGACTTGTCTGAGTCGGATGCCTTTAGATTTACATTTCAACATAATTAACGCTGAGCGGCACTCGCTGTTCTTCTCACCCTGCCGGCTGACGGTGCTCGCTAGAGTGCTGTGGAGATGCCGGCAAGCATTATCTTTAGAAAATATTCCATTCCTGTTTTCATTCATTTGTAGTTTAACTTCCTTCATTACATGACATTAGGAGAAAAGAGCATTCTGTTTCCTGGTGCATCCTCTCCTGCGGCTCATTTCCCCCCGCTGAGATCATCATCAGCTTGAGACATCACCGCCATCTCCACAGCAACCGGGCCCATCCCCAGAGCGCACACTTTGGCTCACGTAGCCTCCATTCCCCTCATTATTTATTACTGAAAGGATCTGAGGTGAGAAATAGGCCAGGGCTTTCTGAAGGCATTGGGGCAACTCATCCCTTCTTCTCTCCCAGAAAGATAGCCGCAAAGCATGGAAACAATATGTCTTGGGGTGAGAAGGACCTGGCACCTTGAAGCCTGTCACCAGCCCTCCCTTCTTTCTTCGATGACAGGCTTCTCGATATGAAAATAGGGGTACTAGAACTGGTGAGATGGCTCAGCTAGCTAAGGTCTTTGTCACCCAGCTTGCCCACTTGAGTTCAATCCCCAGGACCCACACAGTGGAAGTGGAAAACAGATTTCTATTGTTCTCTGATGTCCACACACATGCTATAGTGTCTCAAAGCACACACCCACAAACACACACACATGCACACGTACACACACCTACAAATTGTGTTTTACTATACACTTTTTTTATTGTGTGTGGGGGTGGTATTACATGAGACATTTGTCTTGTGTGGCGTCTGAGCACATTGTCGAGGGGACCAGAGGAGGAGGTGATGTGTCCTCCTCTATCACCCTCCGCCTTATATCCTTGAGACAGAGTCTCTTGCTAAACTGAAGCTAGGCTAGCAACCAGCAAACCCCACGATCCCCCTGTCTCCACCCTCCACAGTGTTGGGGTTCTAAGCATGTGTGACCTTATCTGGCTTTTTAAGTGAGTATTGGGGATTCGAACTCAGGGCCTCATGTTTGCTCAACATGTGTACTTACCCATTGAGGGAAATCTCTTCACAGGAGCTCTGAGCAAGTCCATGGTCTACAGCTATCAGACAAATGCCAAAACGGGATCCAAAATTACAGGAAACTGACTGGCATTCTTCTCAAGGACAGACTGATTTTAACATAAAAACTCTCTTTGGAGGCAAGTGTTAAGGTACAGGGAACCCAGAGGTTCACAAGAACAGGTCCTGCCACATTAGACATGCTATGGGGGGAAGGTGTTGGTAGAAAACAAACTAACAAAAGTTTTAAAAGGATTTTTGTATCTTCAACAGAAACAAAAGCTGCAAAGAGGTTTTCTGGTTTTGGTTTGGTTTGGGTTGGGTTGGGTTGTTTGTTTAGTGGAAATGAGATTCCTCCATGGAACTACTTAAATAAAACATTGCTCAGGGGCATTCAGTTCAACACTAATTAAGGCCAAGTCAACCAAAAGTCTTAAAGCACAAAGCTTTTAGCTTGACTTTGCAGACTCAGCATCTCCATTGGTCCAGTTCTGAGACACCAAATGGTCACCACTCAGGGATGAAGCTGAGGTTTACAGCAGTGAAGTCAGTGGTGGCGATCTCCTTTATTCTCCTTAAGAAAAGCCTGATGTTGTGGTTCCAATCCGGGACAGAGGGAAGGCTTTGTAACAACGATATGCGTGTATTGTATACACATATGTAACTTTGTAACTGATGTTCTCTGTGTTCTGATGTGCGCGTGTGCCACCTCCGCATACTTCTGCACTGTTTCCTACACCCCTACTGCAATTTAAAATCAAAATGGAAGAGCAAATTTTAGATTTATTCGTTTTAGAAATAAAACTTTTAGCCTAATAGCTATTTTAAGGAGAATGTGAACTTTCAGGTAAATAGTGTGTCAACAAAACACATTCTTTGAGTGGTAGAGAAATAAAATCTGAGAATTGGGAAGGGGGAAGGAAGGGGGGGAAGCTATTGAAGGGAAGGGATTAGAAAAGAGGGAAGAAAGGGAAAATCAGAGAAAGAAAAACAGAGAGAGGGGAAGGAAGGAAGGAAGGGAGGGAGGGAGGAAGGGAGGAAGGAAGAAAAAGGTGAGGAGAAGAGGAAGAGAAAGGCTAGCTTCACGGCAGTTTTATTTGCTCTTCTTCCCCACCCTTCCTCTTTACACCTTCCTTTGTGAGACACTGTTCTATAGGAGGGGTAAGTTGTACCTTTTCCTTCCTTGAATCAGAGCAGCAGAGATGATAATAGTCTTAACAACATTCTAACCTATCTGGGTGCCTCATGAAAGATGGGCCTGTCCCATTCAACTTGGAACTCAGGTCAAAGGTAATAAAGCTGCGGCTAAAAGAAGGGAGGGCTAGGGCCCCACAGATGCTGTGGTGACACATTATGGTTGAAGTCATTCAAGGGACTATGTGAGGCTCAGGGAGAAGTGGGGTGATACACATTAAGAAATGAGGCCTGTGAGTGGCAGCCACATTTAAGGGAGAATTGGAAAGTCAGCCACAAGCCCAGTCAAGATATGGCTCAAATAAGACCTGGTTAAAAAAAAAAACCTAGGCTTTTGATAAAGATTAAGCCAGTCTACAAATACTAGGAGAGGGGGTTATTTTATGTTTAATAAGACATCACAAGACATATAAAGTCACAGTAAAATATGACTCAGTCAAAGGAAGAAAATTGATTATCAGAAATCATTCCTGAAGAGTAATTTGAACTTATTACACAAACATTTAAAATAACTATTTCAAATATACTCAATAAAGCTGAAGAAAACTCAACAAAGAGCTAATGGAAACTGAGAGGTTGATATAAGAACAATAAAAGAATATCATTATTTTTTTTCTATTCATGCAATGTTGTTATTGTTTATGTATATTTCCCACATGAACTTTTATAAGTACAAAATTAAATCTCATACACTACAAAAATAGTCTAAGCTGTGTTCTTTGCATCTTGGTTTTCTGGGAAGCCCTTCAGAATTGAGTTCTATTTCAGGGTATTTACAGATTTCCTAGTTCCCACTCACAGGGTACTGTTTTCCAATATTAGGAACATTTGCTTTAAGCAACACTGAGCATTGCTTCTTAAGAATGGCAAGAAGTGGGCCCCTTGAGGTGGTTCCCACAGCAATGAGGCACTTCGTTTTAATATACAAAAGCCACACCAAATTATGAGGCTGAACATGAAAATGTAGAAGCCACAGCAGGTCCTTGGAACCTTGACAGAAACTGCACTGGAGAACGTACAGCGAATAGAGATTCTACTGTTTGGGGGTTCACCTATAGTTTCCATCAACATTGTATCTCAAAGAGGTTGATGTCGTATTCAACTTGCCTCATTAATATTTCTCTCGCAAAAAGTTAGATAGATAGATAGATAGATAGATAGATAGATAGATAGATAGATAGATAGATAAGCAGGAAATTGCAGTTGCTGCTCCTCCTGTATCTAAAGTGCATAATGACAGCAAGTTTGGAAACGGAAAGGGGCTAGCCTGCCTAGACCTCTCCAGAGCATTGTAGGCTAATACATTAAAATTAAAGAGAAACAGAAGCCATCACTACAAATTGCAACATTATTGTTCAAACCAAGATCGTGCTAATTATAAACTAGCACTTTTATAGATGTCACAGGGGCTGTTTTAGTGCCGGTTTGCTGATGCTAAAGAGATAGTGTGGAAATGTGATCAGGGATCCTCAGACTACTGCCTAACTGAAGGAAAAAAAGGTAATTAGACTCTTTCTGGCATATTAGTGAAGGCAGCCTTATTAGGCACATTTACAAGCTAATGATGTGCCTATTCTCTGCTATCAAAAAATGCATTTAAATAAACTGATTTACAGTTCAGCCATTTTCATCTGTTTAACCAGTACATTCACAATTACATTACCCACACCTAATTGGCATGCAATTGAAGCATTTCTGAGACCCGTTCTGCAAGGTGGGCATGGTATGACATTCTATGCTCACCTTACCTTCCCCTTAAGTCCTGGGGGTAGGCCCTACCCTGCTTGGTGTCCATTTTCCTTGATGAACAGCCTAGATTTGTTTAAAGACTGTTGAAACTACAGTGATGGATTTTAGAGACACCCCTGGTGAAAAGTGAGATGCAGGTGGATGGAGACGGTGGCAACACAGGCAGAGGCAGGAACCGGGTGCCTAGAAAACCAGAGCCATTCTGCTTCTCTGGGCTTTCTGGGCAAGGAAGTGAACCTTGAAGAAGGACATTTTCTCCTCAGTCTCAGAAACGAAGTGGGGGCCTGACTAGTACTGTTCTCTATTGAGGTTGACTTTCCACAGTGCTGCAGTGATGTTTCTAACAAGCATAACCCTATGAGGCCATCAGAGCTGGAGATCCTAGTTCTGCCACAATCCACTGCAACACCTCGTTCCCACCCTGCAAAATAGGGTTCATAACATTTCCTTCTCCAATGTCTTTTCAAGATTAAGTGATTCGCTTACTACATAAAATATCTAGCAAACCTTCCTGCCTGTGGTAACTGCTCAACAAATGTGACCTGTTATCGCATCATTAACTTAATACTGTCTCAATGGTTGTACTTTTTTTGCTTAAAGCCTCTGAGGTCACCTCATTTCCTACAGAAGAATAATCTGTATCACTAAATCTTCATGGCCCTTCAGGAGTTATCCCTGACTGTGATACGAATTTCTCCTTCCACAGCCCATTCTCCCTCCACAGGACCCCTAGTCATGGACCAGCCAGCTCTTCCCCAGCGTCCCTGCCCTTCGCTCCTCCTGCTCTCCTCCTGCCCTGCTCAGCCCTGCTATCAGGCTCTCCTCCCCTCATCTCTCAGAAAGGAGCTCTGCTCCTTAGGAGCCTGCAGTGGTCCTTCTCACTTGGTCCCTGTCTTATCACTGTGAAGAGACACCATGACCAAGGCAACTCTTATGAAAGAAAACATCTAATTAGGGGCTGGCTTACGGTTTCAGAGGATGAGTCTGTTATCATGGTGGGGAGCATAGAAGAAGCAATGGTAGCCTTCAGTAGCTAAGAGCTACATCTTGATCAGTGCAGAGAGATAGGGAGAGAGGGAGGGGGGAGGGAGAGGGAGAAAGAGAGAGAGAGACTTGGCCTGACATAGACTTTTTAGATATCTAAGCCCACCCCACTGCACATTCCCTCTAAGAAGGCCTTCCTAATCCTTCTACTCTTTCTCTAGTAGTCCACTCCCTGTTGACTAAGCCTTTAAATGCATGAGCCTGTGGCAGCCATTCTTATTCAAACCACCATACCTTTCAAGTGGAATAAGAGTTCTTGCCCAGATAATATTCTACATGCCTTTCCTGCATATCAAGCACTTCTCCAGAATGAGAGCCATTTCATCACAGGCTGAGTCTCCAGTCAGAGGGCTGATCATCAAGAACACTGAAAAGTTTTTTTTTTTTTGCATTCCAATAAACCTCTCTGCCTATGCAATAATCCAAATCAGACCCAATCAAACTGAATTAGAAGAAGCCCAGGTTTAATGGATACCAGTGCTCCCAGGTGGCCTTCCAGCACCTCAGAGAGTAAATGGGGAAGACTTGAAAACCATGTGTTTGCTCTTTGGGGGGCAGTTTAAATACCCTGTGGGAGTGGTCTTGAGCATCTCTGAGAAGGGGGTCATCATTTGGCAGGCTTTCTTGGGTTTAGAGTCTAAACTGATGCAACTCCCAGGAGAGGGGGCTTAGAAGGAACTTTCCACACAAACATTCCATACTCTTTGGATATATGGATGCCAGGGGCTGGGGTGAAGCCTTAACCCAAATAGACAGAAACCACAAAAATTCCTATTTTTATTGCCAGGGTAGGACACAATGTTAGGTATAAATAGATACTAAGTCTTTGGTTCTCAATCAGTGGGTCTTGACTCTTTTGGGGGTTGAACAACCCTTTCACAGGGGTTGCCTAAGACTATTGGAAGCCACAGATATTTATACTACAATTCATAACAGTATCAAAATTACAGTTATGAGAAGTAACAATGAAAATAATTTTATAGCTGGGGGTCACCACAACATGAGGGAATGTATTAAAGAGTCGCAGCATTAGCAAGGTTGAAAAACACTTTACTAAGTGAGTAGTATATAATCCAATTGAAAAAAATTAAAGCAATTTTAACTAGAATCTGACTGGATCCTTCCTGAACTACTTTCCAAATTAAGATTCTATAGGTTCGTAATTTTATAAAATACTGGGTTTAGCAGTCTTCTCTGACCTTCAATTTCCTTGTCTATAAAATAGAAATGATAATTCCTAGCTCACAGACCTACTAGGAGAAATAACTGAGTCAATTCACATGAAAAACGCTGTGAGGTTTAACTGCTACAAACATAGTCAGTGGTGGTGTCCACTAGCTCATTCTGTGGTACTCTCAGAAATGACCAGGTAATAGAAAAGCACACGGTCTGTGTAGAGATAATGTCTTTCCCATCCCGATTCACCACAGTGAGGGTGAGCTGAGCATCACTCTTTCTTCCAAGGAATTTAGCTTGATACCCATTTCAACAGGATGAAATGAGGATGCTTGGAGTGTGCTTCCACACACAGCCTCCACTTTCAGTCTCAGATCTTGCAAGAGAGGGTTCAAGGGAAATGCCCCCTCTTCTACCAGCTCCTCCATAATAGCAAAACTCAGCCCATCGTTTTATGATTATAATTATCACCAAGTACAGCATTTGAGTTTAATGCTCGAGAATGGTTCTGCATGCCAGTGACTCACAGCGTAATGCACAATTATTTCTTTTGAACATTACTGTTTCACCAAGGAGGAGAATGCCACATTTGTAAGGTAATAAATGAAATATGTTAATGGTTCCTCTCTCTCTCTCTCTCTCTCTCTCTCTCTCTCTCTCTCTCTCTCTCTCTTTCTCCATACGTGGTGATGCCTTTCTAGTTCTCTGACACAGAACTGCCATTGTGAGATGCCAAAGACACCAGGACCTCCCTAACCTCTGTGTCCTCTCTTCCTACTACTGGGAATTCTGGCCCTGCCCACTGCCTCTGCTTCAGAATCAAGAAAGTCATCCCTCCCCTTGGTCTCACTTTTAACACCAACCCATCAAAAAAAAAAAAAAAAAGATGACCATAGAAGGCACATGGAGCCAGCAGCAGACCTTAGTGTCACCCTTCACTCCCTTGGAGCTGAGCCCCATTTCTCCAGATAGAATTTTTTGGGTTGTTGCTGTTTTACCTCTCCTCATAGGTAGAAGTGCATGAAGTTCACCATCTGCCTGTGAGAGAAAGTTTCGATCTCCAAGGGCATATTGACAAAGCAAGTTCCCGGAAAAGTCCCAATTAGACCTTTAGTGATTGCAAATTAGCCAGTAGCAGCTATTCCTGTGGCTCAGATGCCTGCAACCAGTATTTGCAATGAATTTCAGGATCATCTTTGTGTGTGTGTGTGTGTGTGTGTGTGTGTGTGTGTGTGTGTGTGTGTGTGTATGTGTGTGAGCGCACGCGCATGTGTGTTTCTGGAAAGTTTCTGGAAAGGCTTGTCCCAGAAAGCCCTTTTCAGAATAACTCAGGCCTTGGCCACTGGGTATTTAGACCCAGCACATGAAATGGAAACCACTTGTTTCCCCACCTAAATTCATCAGGACAGTCACTGAAATGACTGACAGACGGGCAGCACTGGGTTGAAGCTGCCTAACTATCTTTGTCTAGATAGTTCAGTCTTTAACAGGTATAAGTGAACCCAATCCTGTGAGACCAGGAAAGATCTGTGGGACACCAAACTCCCCATGGGGAACCACTTTAGAATCATACACATGGGCCAAGGCCTGAGACATATCACTGTTGAGGAAAAAAAGCCATGCTCTGTGAACCAGAGTGAGGAGACGGAATGGAGGGCAAAGCAGGGCATGAGATTTGAACCCACACAGGCAGGCAAGATTCAGGGTTTTGCTATGTGGCAGCACTATGCTCAGTGTATGAGTGTATGTGAATATGACCTAGAATCTCTGAGTGTGTGTGAGTGATGGTGTGTGTTTGTGGGGGGATGTGTGTATATGTGGCTGACTGTGAGTGTGTTTGAGTGTGTATGTATGGGACAATTTGAGTGTGTGTGAATGTCTGTGAGTACATGACTGTGTTGAACTATGTATGAGTATGTACATGTAAATATATGTGTGTGTGAATGAGTGTGTGCACATAAGTGTGTGTATACAGAAGTATGTTGATATGACTGTCTTTGTGTCTCTGTGTGAGTATGTATGGACATGTAGAGGTATGGTGGTGAGTGTGTGTACATATGTATGTGTGTAAAAGTGTGTGTAGTAGTGTGTATGTGCTGTGGGGGCTCCTTCTGCTCCTTTAGTTAATAGCCTTTATGATACCAGTCCACTGGGACGTGATCTCTTTTATTTTAAAAAGTGGGGACAGCCCTCCATTTGCTCTGTTGCTTTTGGCTTTCGTTTAGACTCTTAGACTCTCTGTTTTTTGTTTGTGATGAGAGGACTGTGGTATGAGAGGAGCAGGCCGCATTCCCAGTGCCCGGCTAGCTTATACCCAAAATAATTACACAGAAACTGTATTTACTTAAAACACTGCCTGATCCATTATATCTAGCCTCTTTTTGGCTAACTCTCACATCTTGCTTTAACCCATATCTAGTAATCTGTGTATCACCACGGGGTCATGGCTTACTGGAAAGATTTTAACCTACATCCATCTCAGGCCGGAGATTTATTACGTGTCCCACACTTTCCTTTTTCCCAGCATTCTGTTTTGTCTACTATGTCCACCTAAAGGCTGTCCTATTAAAAGGCCAAGGCAGTCTCTTTATTAACCAATGAAAGCAACCCAAATACAAAAGAACCTCCTATACCATGTATGTGTGTTTGTGAGTATAAGTGAATATGTGAGTGTAAGCCTCTATCACTGTGCATTTGTATGTGTGTCTGTTGGTGTATGTGTGTGTGCACATGTGAATGTATGTGAGTGAGTGGATGAGACCATGTGTGTAATATGAGGATGAGTGTGTGTAAGTGTGAGAGTGTGTTACTGTGTATGAGTTTGTGTGTGTGAATATTTGTGTGAGTGTATTAGTGCAAATACACATGTGAGTATATATGAATGTGTGTTTGTGTGAATGTGAATTTGTGTGTGAGTCTGCATGAGCATGAGAAAGTGTGTATGAATGGGATTATATCTGAGTTTGTATGTGTGTGAGTACATGTGTGTTCTTGAATTGTAAGCATGTAAATGAGTGAGTGCATGTGCATATGTGAGAATATATTTGTGTGTGTTAATGTGAGTGTGTGTTTGAGTACATGAGTGTATATGTGTGTTTGTGTGTGTGAGTATGTGAGTATATGAGTGTGTGAACATGTATTTGTGTCTGCGATATGAGAGTGTGTGTTAGATTAGTTCTCTCAAAAGGTATTGGGTGTTTTTTTGCCTGTGTGAGGAAACTCATTTGTCAAGGTTTCATAGTTATTGTGTATGTGGCACTGGTATTTAAAGGGAAACATTCCAATACCAGGGCCTTGCAAAGTGGGGAAATGACAGTAGAATGCACTATAAAATGCCTACAAGGTAGGGCTGTAATAAAAACACACAGCTTACACATTTATTTATATGCAATATTTTCCATAAAGTAACCTGTAACAAAAATAATTGTGCTCAGAGGGCCACCAGAAGGAATATTAGCAACAGCTCCTCAAAACTGCAATTCTGATGTCTTCAGCGGTGTGGTAAACATACAAAGGTCACAGGAGCTTGAAGGTCGTGGGCTTTGCATTGCCAGTGCCAAGGTCACTATACTGTTTAGCCCACAGACTAGTGCACAGGGCTTCACAGCATAAATCTGATCCCCTCCCCCCCAAGAATCACAGCACTCAGACCCAGGCGTCAGAGCCAGGAGAATGGATCTGCAAGCAGATGTAGATGCTAAACAAGCTAGCATGCTAAGGGGTGAGCAGGGAGGAGAGAAAAGGGTGGGGGTGAATCCTCATCAGCATCTTCCTCAGTCTGGCCTTCTTAACCGTCTGTTCTCTTTCCAACTCTTCACCCTCCAAGACAGCACTGAAACTTGGCCTCTGCTCATGCCCAGAGTATGGCTTAGTCACTAGAAACCTTGTCCTTGTTCTTGGAGCTTCTCAGAGGTGCTCTAAGCCTGGTCTATGAGTAAGATCCCCATGCAGTTTTCTTTGCCTTAGACCGCTACAAAGCAAATGGCTTGTTCCCCCATTCTCATTGCTGTAGCCACACTTGGCATCATTGACAACTCCTGAATCCTTGAAAGAGATCTGTCTGGATTTTACTAAAATCATCTTGGTTACTTCCTAGCCATTTTCCCCAAGCCCCTTTGATTGCTCGCTGCTTTACTCTCTCTGCCTTCTCTAAAATACTTTTAAACACCAGAGTTCTCCCTGGCTTTGTCTTGGGTATTCTTTACTTCTCTATAACTCTCCCAGATGATTTGATCTGCATTCTTCCAAACATTTTTTTGATACTTGTTTATTGGGCACATTCTCTTGAGTGTTTAATGAACACTTCGAATTTAACCAAATTAGAGCATCTGACTCAATAGCCCGCATCTCCAAGTTTACTCTGATCTAATATTGTCCAAGTTAACATTGACTATGAACTTGGCCTAGTCTAGAATTACCTGGGAAGAATATCAATTCAGTAACTGTCTAATCTGATTGGTTTGTAGGCATGTCTGTGAGGGACTGTCTTGATTATTACCGGTAGAGCTGTTCTCTGGGCAGATGGGCCTGGACGGTACAATAAAGCTAGCTAACCATCAGGCCAGAAAATCAGCCAAAGAGCAGCGCTCCTCCACGATTTCTGTCCCAAGTTACTGTCCTGAAGGTAATGCTTGAGAATGGGTGGGAAGGAAACCAGAAGAAGCATCCGCTCCCTCCAGTGGCTCATGCCACAGGTGCAAGAGGCCTTTTCTGAGACTCCTTTCCTGTCACACCACATAAAAAGGACCCGCCCACAAGCCCTGATAACACCACCTCCCAGGGAGCTGCAAAATCCCAGCATCCCTTTCCATCTCCATTTCACAATCCGTCTAACCATAGACTTCCTATTGTCTTACTAAACCACAGTTTTAACCAGTGTCACCCCGCGTACCCAACAACCCTCAGTGGGCTGGGCCATTCCTAGTCAGTCATTAGTTGAATATACAACAGGTATGCCCACAGGCCAATCTGAGGCAGCTCCCTATTTGAGGTTCCCTCTTCCCAAGTAACTCTAGTATGTGTCAAGTTGATAAAAATTAACCAGCACAAGAGGCTTGAAGGTATCTTATGAAAGTCTGGGTGATCAAAATACACTAAACACAGTTTTCCTTGCTTACAACATTAACAGCTAGACTCTTAGCTTTGCTGACCAGCGTGTACAGTTCATTCTCATGTGCATACAGATGATACCATATCAACCTTAATAAGATAAATTAGTCTAAAACATAGCTTTCTAACGTCTCTCCCTGATTAACTGGAGCCCATTCTTCCTATAGCATTCAGAGAAATGTTCAAACAGTAAAAGGACAGCCTTCCCCAGCTTACAGACCTCCAGTGCCTTCCTGTTCTAACAACTGCAAAACCCAATAATCTTGCATATAGCTGATACACAGTTAGAATAGGTTTTTTTTTTTCATTACTTTTAGCCACCAGAGTGTGGCTATTTTATATGTTATGTCTCAATAATCCCAAAGTTTACGTGCTCCAAGCCTGGTTCAAACACTCAGTAATGTCATTGCAAAACTCACCTTTCCTTGTCATTTTTGACCTGTCATTTTCAATGTACCAGTGATATTTTGCTTCATGTATGCAATATGGCAGATGCATCTCCTAGTATCACATCCTCATATAACCACAGACAAGAGTAGGGAGGAAATGAAGGCTTCATTTTATTAGGAGAAGAGAAATCTTCCTCAAATGTTTTCTGAGATTCTATAATTGAGTCTCGTGACAAGCTGACCCCAAATTAATTATTGTTATATAGAAATGTCGAAGCCAGTCTTCTTGGAGAAGAGGATAAACTGTCATTTCCCATAGAACACTGTGGCCCTGTCTCTGGGCAGGCAGGGAGTTAGAAAGAGTGAGAAAAAATTGCAGTAGCCATTACATGTTTGGTGATAACAGGGCCTAGCCCAGCTCCTGCTGCGTGCTTCTGCAGGCCTCCTCGCCTGCTGACCATCTCACATGGCTTCTGTTCCTTTCCAGCAAATCCACCAAGCTTGTTTTTTCTCAAGGTCGTTGCACTCCTTCATGCTTGTAAAACTTTGCCCACAAATGTGTTCATCATTCTCAAAGAGGATGTTGCTAGGTAATTTATCCACTCTATGTCACAATATCTCAAATTAAGGTATTTTATTAAAATACTTTGAGTTTATATGGTCTATTGCTATCTTCTACTGTGTCAACTCACTGGACTTGGGTCTCCAGTCCCTAATGGAATACTTGCTATATTTGTAGGCTCCCAGTCAACTCTTGTTGACTGATGGCTGCAATGCTCTATTACATTCTCCTAAGGTACATGCTTACTTGTTAAGTTCATAATTAAAGAAGAACATAAAAATTATCCAACCAAGTTAGAGAACAGAAGTTAAAAGGATGATGTCTGTGGCCGGTTGAATGGAATGTTTTGCCCACTTCTCCATCAAAGGTGACATCTTGAAGAAACATCCCATATTTTTCTTTTTATTTATCTGAATATTGCTCCATAAAACTACCTTTCTTAAAAGCTTTACATCAAATAGGAAAGAGAAACTGAGCAATTGAGTTACCGTGCCACTAAAATGCTCCACAGTGAAAACCACATCAACAACCACAGAAGAGAAATTGTAATAGGTTGGAATGATGATGAGGGTATCTGATCGTTTAACTATATCGAAATTCCTTTTACCAACATTATCTGTAAGTGTATTACAGAGAAGCACACCAAATCAAAAAGGAACCAGTATTTAGGAAGTAAATCAAGATGGCCACAGGGAACACAAAACCAGCTTCCCAGATTTTGCCTTCAAGTAAACCACGTATCTGTACTTTTCTGTTGTAAAGAGAAGTTTCTCTGATGAAGAGTGAGAGCTACCACAGAAAACCATAGCGACTAAAACATAGAAAACAAGTGATCGTGGGGTAGTGCCCAGGCCCAGCTGAAACACCTGCAACGCAGCAGGAGGACTGCAGAGTCAGAGGATCAGACTGTGTCTCTGGGAAATGCAAACGAAGCTTCACCCATGACACTTCAACAATATTGCTTTCTAAGCAATACCTGAGCAAGGACAACACCAACAGACATGCTAACAGAGAAAGGGAAAATCTTAAAGGACCCTATCTCTGGACAAAGAACTACAGTCAACTAAAGAATGTGGAGAGTGGGAGAAATAGTCTTCCACAGAGATGAGGCTACTATTTGGTTATCTAATACCTAGTAGTCAGTCCTTAAATCATATACATATAGGTGACACTAAATGAACTAAATATGTCATATTTATATGTTTAGGCAAACACCACACACACACACACACACACACACACACACCACTAATTGCAACTAAAGGAAAAGAGGCCCAAGAGGACCAAGCTACACAACTGTAGTATATATGCAGAGGGCCTTGGTCAGTCCCATGCAGGCTCCTGGTTGTGAACCCAGTTAGTTGATTCTTTGAGTTTTCTTGTGGTACCCTTGACTCCTCTGGCTCCTACACTCTGTTCTCCTCTCCTCCATAGGCTTCCCTGAGCTCTGCCTAATGTTTAGCTCTGGGTTGCATCTGTTTCCATCAGTTGCTGAATGATGCCTCTCTGATGACAACTGGGCTAGTCATCAACCTGGTCACAGGAGATGGCCAGTTCAGGATACACTATCGCTAGGAGTCTTAGCTGGGGTCATCTTTGTAGATTACTGGGAGATTCCCTTGCATCAGATTTTTATCTGAACCCGAATGTACCCCCATTTCCAGTAACTCTCTTTCAGAACTCTCCCCTCTGTACCCCCGCAACCTGATCGCTCATGTTCCTATCACCACCCGCCGTTAGTCCATTCACAAAATCTCTTCTGTCTTCCCTTCCCAGGGAAATCTGATAACCCTACTTTTAGAATAAGCAAAGACTTAGAATACATATTTCTCTAAGAAATATAAAATTGACAGCAAGCAGGGCTGAAGAGATGGCTCAGTGGTCAATAGCACTGTCTGCTCTTGCAGAAAACAGGGATTACTTTATGAGCATGCCTTGTCTTCCTCTTCTCCAGCTCTCCAAAGGCTTCTCATTGAACTTACCCTTAGAGTCAACATCCTTCCCTACCTCTCAGGTACTCGCCGCCTCCTTTCCTCACTGCTGAGCATCGTCCCAAGGTCTCCTGGGTAATACTACAGGACTACACACAGGACCTTGTAGATTTTATAGGGCTCAGAAGTGTAAATGAAGTCAAGACCATGTCCAACCTGAACATATTGATTGGATTAATTGTTGACAATTGTAGGCACATTTTTTTAAAACAGGAATTGTCAACACAATGCAACTCTGCTTTTGCAGGCCCCAGACCTCAAAAATGTCCATAAGCCCTGGATTGCTGCAGCTCTGCAGGAAGAGGAAATGGCTGAGGGAAACTATCCACCACCCTCAGATCCCACACATTTGTTCCAATGAATATTGAAATTGGTGGAAGAAAGTTTCTTTTTTACCCATTTCTTTTCTATTCACACCCCAAGTAAAATGAAAGCTATTGTTTGGTTTTATCCTGTATCTAAACAAATTGAAATAAAGCCCAGAAGACTGGGAATTCTATTCCTGCCACACTCATACGCTTTCAATGCTAGTTCTCTTCCCAGAATGATTTTTTAAAAAAAAAAGCAGTTGTTCATTTTTCCCAATTGCCTGTGAATTTACTTTTAGTCCTGAAACAAGACATAAATGATCTGAGTGACAGTGCTGCCTCGGGGTAAAGTTGCTTCTCAGTTTCTATTAATAATTGAACAAACAGCCTTAGCTTAGTGCATTCTCAGGAATACTTTTCTTGCACTGAGCACAAATAACACCTGATGAAACAGCTCACATAGCAGCATTTCAGCAAGTTCAGCTAAACTGTGATCAGGAGAAGCCAAAGAAGTTTCTCTCAGGGTCCCTCAAGACCAACACTGGCAAAGCTCACTGGCTTTTCTAGCAGGCAGTGGCACAGAGGATCCTCTGAGGGTTGGGTACCCTACCAACACTCCATCAAAGCATCAAGATGCAGACAGGAACAAATGGGTATCAAAGACTCAAGATGCAACATTGGAAGCTACAGGGTTTGAAATCAGAAGATTTGACTTCATGCCTTAGCTCTAAATTAGCTAGTTATTAGGAACTGGCTTTTTGTCTCCAACACTCACTTTGCAAGATGAGCTGATGCAAGGCTGTATTTTTTGCTTCGCAAAAACCTGATGAGAATTCCCTATTCAAACCATGTAGAGAAGACTTCGTGAAGACACACTTAGTTATTAATGGTGTAACTTAATTTGTCTAGTTTATTAAACTCTTAGAAATGGGCTTGTTAGCAGGACTTTGCAATGTGACGTGATTGATAACTATGAGCTGATGAGTAATACCTATTGTGTACCCAGTAATGGGCTATGTGGCTCACATGGTACCACATCTTACCACCATTTCCTCCTACTATTTAATAAACCTTCCACAATTGGTCTGGATAGCCCCATTTAACAGATAAGAGACAACACAATTATAAGCCATGGGCCTAGGTAAGATAAGAACTAACCCACAAGCTCACCATGCTGCTTTAGTGGGATCCTGAGCTTCATTGTTCTCAATTTCAGAGGATGAACTTCTGGTCCAGAAGGCATCACCAACTTTGCCAGTTTCTGACCAAGGCATCAAAGAGGATTCAGAATGACCCTTTGACAGGGTTCACCTAAGACGATCCGAAAACACAGATATTTACTTTATGATTTATAACAGTAGCAAAATCATAGTTATAAAGTAGTAACAAAAATAATCTCATTGGGAGGAGGGTCACCACAACACGAGGAAATGTATCAAAGGGTCACAGCCTTAGAAATGTTGAGAACCGCTGTGCTAAAGGAAGATACAAAAGTGCAAACAGTCTTTTCTCCACCTGTCTCTTGACTTGTGGGGAAGCCAGACAGATAGCATCCTTTCCCTTCCATGGAGGTGCTCTGAAGAAGGAGAAAGTGTCTGTACCCTGACACAAACTCTTTCCCTGGGAGCACACCCAATCCCACCTAGACACATGGCCATTCTTATTCAGCAAGGGGCTGAAATCCTGAAATTCTAGTTATGACAAAGGTGGACCTTGATGGTGGCAGACCACAGAGACCCCGGCAGCTGTACACATGCTACACAATGTTTTGAAGGAATACTGGAAAATAAAACCGCCATGGATGTGAGACACCACCTCGGGAGAGCACTGGTACAAGCTTGTACAGCAGCTGAGAAGTGAGGTCGGAGCAATGCTCTTCCAACTGATGCTTCTGTGGTGGGTTCGAAAACCACCCCAATCCAGATGGAAACCACACAGTGCTGCACCATGGACAACACATGCGGTTGAAGTTGCTGCCTTCTGTGAAGACTGTAGAGAATAATTAAAATGGAACTGTGAAGAAAATGCTTCAGGTGAGAAAGTACCCAGAAGGCCTAGAACACAATGGTTCTTACTTTCATTTGCATACTGGGCACCGAGAGGCATCTTCAATTGAAGTATGGAAAAACAGCCCCTTTGACATAGAAGAAATAGCAAGACTCAAACAAGCTGAGAAGGCAAGGTAATGGGAAAAGGGAGAAAGCAACATGAAGCAAAAGCAGATATAGCTACTGTTTTACCCACAAAGCCTTGTTGGACTGCAGCCCCTACTGCGGAAGCAGTAAAGCAGAATCAGTCATGAGAAAAAATGCATGCAGGTTTCAATAAAGGATTCTGATACAGTCTTTTCAGAATATTAAAAAAAATAGATATAGAAAAAAACCCAAAGATCAGCAGTCTGGTGGTAGTAATAGAATGGGTTGTGTGTTTTTTTCCTAGGAAAACATGAACAAATAGCTATGAAGGCAAAATAATGCCCCAGTGAAAAACCAAAGAAATAGCTCCACCCAAGCCTAGTCTAGTGTATCAGGGAGTGTGTTGGGGTGACCCGCAGGAGCAAAGGTGAGAGGGAGGTAGCTTGTAAAAGCTCCATCATCGAGATGCACATCCCAGTATGGGTGTTGACTCATGCAAGCTCCAGCCCTTGGGGCCCTCTGCATGACAGACAGGCAGTTCTGCTGTTGTAAGAGCCACCTCTTTCCAATGGCTGTTACTGTTTCTGCAACCTTAGGGAGGAGCTTTATGGTTCCTGCAAGTTTCAGAAGTTTCCCGAGCCTTTGAAGTTTACTTCCTGAGTCTTAGGAGGCTCCCTTCTCCCTCTGGCAAAATGGTTCAGTTCAGTGGAAATAGCTACCCAGACTAGAACAATGCCTGCTTCTGTGTGATTCTGAGGTATGGATGGTGGAACAAAAGCAGACATCCCTCTCAAGGAGGCAAGGAAAAACTGTCCTGGGGCTAGGCAGGTTTCAGGAAAAGAGAAAGGACAGAAAGTGGGGTGAAAACTCAGGGAGTTTGTGTCCCTCTCTAAGCTAAGCACTTTCTCACACATCAGCCCACCTCACAGTCTCTACCCTGCTGCCCCATACTGACAGTGTTACCTGGAGATTCATTTGCCGAAAAGGAAATAACACAAATGCACACCTTCCTATGTCCATACCCCCAACCTCTGTGCTCACAAATCCTGAGTGCACCACTGACTTTGACCCTGCAAAGCCCTTTATGTGCATGCGCAGGACCCTTCTCCCCCATCCCTGCTCAGAAACCTCACTCTCATTGTCCAGTCAGTAGCCTCCCTCTTGGCCGAACCATCCCAGTTACCATAAAAGCAGACTTTAAGGCAGAAGATCTCATTTTCAACACCCCTCCTTGACACACAATTGACCAATAATCCAATCATTTTATCCTCTGCACACTTGACGGTCTCCAACACATGGCAAGCACGTGTTATTTCCACTCCCTCACTTTTGACTCATTCTTAGGCCCACTGCAGTGTGGCCTGCATTTTCACCACTCCCTAGACCTGCCTTTCCTTCATGTTTGCACCACTCAGAGCTGGAGAGCTCAGCTTCCAACTGCAGTGCCTACCTTCTACACCCAAGCCTTGCTCTGGCCATGGGAGCTTATATTTTCTCTACAGCATATACCGAAAGTTCCAGCAATTCAGTGTCACCTCTCTGACCCCGGAAAAACCTCAGTCAATATTTGGCAGGGTCTGATAAACAAATGATGCTCCTTGGGTGGGGTGATCTTCTGAAGACTACTTCACATGACCTCCAAAGTTTTCAGTTTTAATATCAGCTGCCAGTTCTTGTAGCTGTCATGGTAATGTGCTTTTTCTCTCGATCTTCCCTTTCCGACTCTCCTACCGTGTGTGTGTGTGTGTGTGTGTGTGTGTGTGTGTGTGTGTGTGTGTGTTCAAGACAGGGTCTTAGCATGTGTCTTGGACTGGCCTATAACTTTGTAGCTAACCCTAGTTGGTCTCAAATTTGTAATCAGCCTCCAAAGTGCCAAGATTACAGATATGTACCATCATGTTTGGTCTTTAATCTCATAACTAAGCCACTTTGATTTGCTTTGTAGTTTCTAGGTTTTCTTAGGAAGGAATCCTAACTAGTATAAAGTTTGCTATGCAGACTCTTAACGTAGTTCCCTGTGTCACACCACCTGCCACATGGACAAGGACATTCACTCCTTTCCAGAAATTGTAACATGTGGGCCTGCTTTGTTGGGGTTTCTGTCCTGCCCTGTCCCTCAGCCGTTTAGTCCCAGGAAAAATCACACAAAGAGTCTACATTAATGATAAACTGATTGGCCCATTAGCTCAGGCTTCGTATTAGCTCTTATAATATATATTAACCCATTATCCTTATCTATGTTAGCCTCATGGCTCAGTACCTTTTTCAGTGGGGCAGGTCACATTCTGCTTCTTCCATGGTCTGGGCAGGATTGGGAAAGAACTTCCTTCTTCCCAGAATACTCCTGTTCTCATTGCCTCACCTCTACTTCCTGTCTGGTTTTCCCGCCTATACTTCCTGCCTGGCTATCGGCCAATCAGTGTTTATTTAAATCATGATTGACAGGCTACAGACAATTCTCCCACACCACTTCCCCCTCTTTTTTTTTAAACAAAGAAAAATATCCCATAATCATCTTTCTGGGTTTGGGTTACCTCACTCAGGATAGCGTTTTCTATTTCCATCCATTTGCATGCAAACTTCAAGATGTCCTTGTTTTTTACCGCTGAGTAGTATTCTAATGAGTATATAATCCACACTTTCTTGATCCATTCTTCCATTGAGGAGCACCTAGGTTGTTTCCAGGTTCTGGCTATTACAAACA
>PVIU01000880.1:0-257169 GCA_004026605.1 Ondatra zibethicus
AACATACACACACACACACACACACACACACACACACACACACACACACACACACACACACACACACACACAGAGCCATGTGAGTCTGCAATCCCAGAGCTGGCGAAGCAGACATAATCAGTTCCCTGGGTCGGCCAGCCAGTCTGCCTGAATTGGCGAGTTGTGGGTTCAGAGAGGAACCCTGTCCCTAAAATCCCTTTTGAAAGGTAGAAAGGAACTGAGGAAGGCAAGCACGCTAATCCTGAGCCACATCATCAGCCCAAACAGAACCTCAAAATCATCTAGATATCAAGGGAAAGTCATTTGCCAAGGAAATAAAGCCCCTAATTAGGCAAGTTCTTTTAAAGATTAGAGAATCATCTGTGACATGAAACCACAGTACCTAAAGTGACATTCTGGTTACACAGTGCAGGGGCAGACGTCCCTTGTCAGTGAGCCAGCACTTGCTTTATTATTGCTCCAACTCCATAAGGTTTTGATAAGCCTTAACATTTCAGAAATCCAGACAGTCATGTGATGGGAGCTCTGAGCTCCACTCTCCCGGAGGATTTAGAGGACATTTAAAGCCTGAGCAAACCCAGAGGCAAAGTGCACGATCAGAGGACCCTGCTCCATTTAATGGGAACTCATTTGCATTACCCTGATGCCAAAGGAAAAGTGGGTTCATTTCACAGATCTTTTAACATTTTTCAACAAAAGAAGTTTTTATGCTCTACATCCTTAGGAAAAAAAATTTATGATGATCCCAGGATAAACAAACACAGCAACTCTTGAGTGTTGTGACTGTTTAGACCTCCCTCCCAGAGTCCCATGGTAAAAACCGGTAGCAGGAATACCGGGACAGACACACAAGCATGGGCATGGGGTGGAGATCACCTTCTGATTTGCAAACACGTGCTACGGGTGTTAAGAGCCATGGGAAATGAATGGTGAGGACACATTCATTAAGAAATGTTTTCCCTAAATTGCTCCTTTATAAAACCTGCTCTTGTTATGGCATTACTAAAGCAATATTATAATAGCAACAACGGTAGAATATGAACCGATACAACTGTACTAACTTACACTGTGCGATTAGAGAAACCGAGTTGATAGGTTAATTTGACATATAATACCTAGGGTCTATTGTGCACAAAGCCTTTGACATAAAAGAGTCATAAACTTATGGCAAGGTTTTCCTGCTCCCAAGGTATGAATATAAGAAGATATATAATTAGGATAGGCAGTTTAATGCACATACAACTACTAGATCTTTATATACTATGTATTATTCACTGTTTTATTTGAATGAAACTTACTTCTTAGGGAAAAGGCTTTCCTAGCTACTGCCCCCAACCCTGAGTAAAGGTCAAAGGTCACACACACATAAATCTGTTGGTTGTGGTTGGTTATAAAATACCTGCTGCCTCAGCCATTTCACTAAAACAATGAGAGGCTGAAACCTGTCCTGCTCATCACGTTCCCAGTACCCTCTGCCGGGGAAAGCAGGCGCAGAACAATCCTACTGGGCAATCTCTATATTCTGGGGTACGGTCTGCAGGCCAGGCTGGCAAGGACAATCTCTATATTCTGGGGTGCGGTCTGCAGGCCAGGCTGGCAAGGAGCTCCACTGTGTGTGCGAAGCCAAGGAGTAATGGCAGCCCTCCTGAACGCTGGGGTCACAGGAGCCACCAGGCCCAGCTACTTTCTTTCTTTTGCATTTTCTATTGTTTTTTCAAGGCAGGCTTTCTCTGAGTAATAGCCTTGCTGTCCGGGAACTCGCTTTGCAGACCAGGCTGGCCTCGAACTCAGAGATCCGTCTGCCTCTGCCTCCCGAGTGCTGGGATTAAAGACAGGAGCTACCACCGCCAGGCCTGGCCACGTTCCTAAAGGTGAAAGAGCAGGAGTCCAGTAAGAAGGGAAGGCGAGCAGTACTTGCCTTGTAGTGCAAGTCTAATGTCCTGAGTTCCATCCTGGGAATTCACACCACGGTGGAAGGAGACAACTGACTCTATGAAGTCGTCATCAGAATGCCACATGCTCACGGAGGCACACACATGTCCACAATACACACAGCACGTGCGTGCGTACAATAATAAGAAGAAGCAGCAATATTCAAAAGAAAGTAAGGTCTCAATTGATAAAGTTTAAACAATTAACTATCAGTTGCAAGTGGCAGTTTATAGCATACAGAAAGTCATTATTTTGTTATTTTCCACATTATCAAGACATTAGGAAACTTCCCAACCTTTCTCAATGACAGATTCATTGAATCATAAAGCTACTAATGCTGGTCTTTAAAAAAAAAATAACAGAGACACCAAATAAGCCATGAGCCTTTCCTCCACGTATGCCTAATGATTTCAATTATAACCACTGGGTAAAGCCAGAGCATTAACTCTAAAATATGCTCCAGTGGGAGAAAAAGAAGGGAGAGAGAGAAAAAAAAAAACTTTGCTGAATCTAAAAAGAAATAAACACTGCTGAATTTCAGACCACCCAAAGAGAGCTTTATTTTCTGGCCATTGTTAGCTGCTCAGTTGAGTCAAGTCTCCCAAATTCTCCCAGAGTACTGTGTACACCCTGTTTCAGAGGGGATGGAGAAATTCTAGGATCAGGATTCCTCGGAAAGCAGTATAGAGTTGAAAAAGATTTCTTCTGTTTCATGAACAATTATGCAATAATTTGGTTATTTCACAACAATTTTCTCCCCCAGTAAAACAAAGAGGAACAAAATGTGAGAAATCAAACAGAGAAAACTCCCTCCTTTATTCAACCCAGATGGCTCTGCTATGGGGTTTTCTCAGAGCTGTGCCAAGTTAGAGAGGCATGGTTGAAAATAAGCTAGTGCAGTTAGATTTTATGTGGGTAGAGTCTGAGCCTGAATATGTGGAGCCTGTCTGTTCTTTTCGCTCCTTGACATGGGCTCCTGTGATAGAGCTAAGTCACCTGCAAGGGCATTTACCTGCTGAGCCATCTTGCCAGCCATGAACATCATTTCTGAACAGACAGAATGCAGGTTTAAAAAGGTTAGGGTTGATCTGGGCTCCCTCTGTTTGGAGGTACATCTCTGCCTGTCCTGTCTCATGTGAGTGCTTTAATTGCCGCCGCTCACCTTGATTCTGTGTCCCTCATTGAACTCAAGGCAGCAAGAGGAACCTGCAGTTTCTGGTTATCACTGCCCCAGCCTCACAGAAGCCCCTGATGATTTGAAGGACGAAGCTGGAGGTAATACAGACACATCTGGAGCCCAACCGAACCAAGACAGACCAAGACGTTTCTGTCATCTGATTGCAATGGCCTCTCCAGGTCCAGTGAATTACAGGACCCCTGTGTGCTTCATCCCCATCCCCTTAGAGCCTGAGAAACTCAAAAGCAGGAAAAGGTTTCAAAACTAGATGACAATTAATTTAAAAAGTGTTGAAAACAAGATGCAAAATTCAGAACAGCTTCAGGAACCTGCTCCCAGCAGCACATGGGAAGCGAAGGATGGCTTCTCAGCCCCAGGATAACTCATTCCATCCACGCTGGCTGGGAATTCACACTTCCCTTTTTATTCCTTTGTTTAAAGTCTTCTTGACTTATTTGGAATAGTATGTATTTATAAGCGTAGAGACACCGCTCTGTTGAACACTGTACAGAATTTCTCAGGGTTTTTAAATGGGGAGCAACCAATCCCACAGAGAGGAGTGGAGTGGGCCATCTGGCCATCCCTGGCTCTCACGTAGGCTGTCACCCCGTGCTCCTCTCTTCTTTGGCATTCTAACATCTTGGACCACTACTCTTCTTATCTAAGTCAGCCCAAGGGGTGGTGGTACTCTACAGGCATTTGTAGCTCAGAGAGAGTCAAGGACCACACTGGAGCAGGGCCAAGACTCTAGCGCAATGGTTCTCAACCCTCCTAATGCTGTGACCCTTTAGTATAGGTCTTTGTGTTGTAGTGACCCCCGACCATAAGATTATTTTTGTCGCTACTTCACAACTGTAATTTTGCTACTGTTATGAATCATAATATAAATATGTTTTTTGGAGACAGAAGCTTGTCAAAGGGGTTGTGACCCATGGGCTGAGAGCCACTGCTCTAGAGGCCACAAATGTACCCACAGACATTGAGGCCAGCCTCAAAACATGAAAACCAGGGGGAAGTCTGACTCAATTTGTACTGTGTGGTTAACTGTGTTAAAATATGTTTATTATATTCCGAGTTGTTAATCTATTCACACGTTTGTAAAACAAATAATTCGTTAGTGCCCATTTGTACATATGAACTTATTATAGCTCTAAGAAGCGCAACTTGGGGAATGGCATGTGGTAGAAGGATGTCTACAGCAACACCCTTTCAAAAAACTATGTTTCATTGAGATAGAAAACAATGGGCTCTACTATGACACTGTCATATACATGTATATTGGGCTTTGTGCACAGAACTCCCATCAGCTCTTTCTGCCTCCTCTCCCCCAACATCTTCCTCAAAAACCCCTTCTGTTTTCATCACCCCCCACAGCTAAATCTAGATTCTGCATATGAGAGAAAACATACATAACTACACATCACATTTTAAAAATTAATAGTCCCCCCCCACCACACTGTGGATTAGAATCTCCAGAGGAGGGGGTTGGAGAGATGGCTCAGCAGTTAACAGCACTGGCTGCTCTTCCAGAGGACCTGGATTCAATTCCCAGCACCCACATGGCAGCTCACAACTGTCTGCAACTCCAGTTCCAAGAGATCTGACACCTTCACACCAATGCACATAAAATAAATTTTAAAAAAATTACTTAAAAAAAAAGGAACTTCCAAAGGGGATGGTGGGATGGTTTAGAGGGTGAAAATGCTTGCTATGCAATTCCGAAGGCCTGAGCTCAATCCTAGAGCCCACGTAAGAAACCAGATGTGGAGGCGACAGCATTTCTACCGTGAGTTAGGAGTCAGAGATGGGAGAATAAGCCAGAAGCTTACAGTCAAGCCAGTTCACAGCTCCGTGATACAAACAAGAGGCCCTACCTCAGGAACAAAGTGGAAAAAAGAACCAAGCCAGAGAACTCCTCTGACCTCCACATGTCACAATCTCTGTCTCTGTCTGTCTCTCTCCCTCACACCCTCCAGCCATGCAGACTTCTAGACCCTCCTCAGTACAATACTGAGAGAGAGAGTGCCAGGTTTTAAAAAGCACAATCCACATATGCTTTGGACGTGGGGTCAGAGTTCAGCCTATGCACAGAGCCCTGGCTTTACTTGAGAGCTGGCTGGAAATGCAGAATCTCCAGTCTAGGCCAGAGCTACTAAACAAGCATCTGCATCTTAACAATGTCCCAGGGGAGATGTGTGCGGTCACTGAAGCCTAACAGCACTACCGTGGGAGGCCACTCCAGGCAGTTCTCAGAA
This sequence comes from Ondatra zibethicus, assembly GCA_004026605.1. Taxonomy (NCBI): domain Eukaryota; kingdom Metazoa; phylum Chordata; class Mammalia; order Rodentia; family Cricetidae; genus Ondatra; species Ondatra zibethicus. Next base: position 5,365 of record PVIU01000880.1, read on the forward strand.
TACCAACCAGAGCAAAGGGCAATGAACGCTCTCTGTAACACTGAAAGAAGGGTTTCAGGTTTAGAGAAAGGAGAACATCATTTTGGGAGGTAATTAATGCACTCATTTAAAACACAACCAGGCTTTCAGAACATTATTTATGTATACCATCATTAAAATAAAATGAAAAGCCAGGCAGGGTGACTTACACCTGCAATCCCAGACTCTGAAGCCTGAGGCAGAAGTATATCTCCGAGTTTGAGGCTAGCCTGAGCTACATAGCTTACTATGCACACAGACTGGTCTACAAGTTAGATCCTGTCTCAAGGGGGAAAAAAAAGAATTAAGATAACCACTGCTATCATAAGGCTCAAAAAAGTAGGAGCCTTTAGCCTTTAGTCCAGTTCTCAGGGGGCCTGTTCATGGTAGCAGTCAGCAGACAAGAGCTCTAGAGTGGGGGAGGGGCAGCCAGTTGGGTTTCTCTACCCCAAGTCCATTAAGAATATTCTGCTGTCTCTTCAACTGAGAGACATCCAAGTAGTCCAGAGCTACTTGGAGGTGGACAATTGACGAAGGTCCCTTCCCACGGAGGAAGTCTGGGGCTGCGGACAGAACTTATTGGTACAGTGCTTGCCTAGCATGCTTGAGGTCCTGTGTTTAGCACACAGGACGACATAGACCAGGAGTGTTGGTTTATGCCTGTAACCTCAGCACTTAGGAGGTACAGGCAAAGTTCAAGGGCATCCTTGGCTGAGTTTCAGACTAGTCTGGGCTATAGAAGTCCTCCTTGTCCACAAATAAATAAAACCTGCTGACATCAGATCTTTTTTTGAAAGAGACCTCTTGGAAATCTTTGGAAGCCACTGCGATTCAGTGAAACATAGATTTCTCAACTCAGTCCTTATCTGTAGTTTTTTCTTACTTGTGAAGTCAGGATATGCAGTGTTTTTTGTTTATTTGCTTGTGTTATTAAAGTTATTTCTTTGGTTTTACTTACCCATTTTTTTTTTTTTTTGAGACAGGGTTTCTCCGTGTAACAGTTTTGGCTGTCCTGGAACTCACTTTGTAGACCAGGCTGGTCTAGAACTCACTGAGATCTGCCTGCCTCTGCCTCCCGAGTGCTGGGAGTAAAGGCGTGTGCCACCACCACCAGTTTTTTTTTCTTTTCTTTTCTTTTTTTGCTGTTACTCAACCATTCTGATTGCCAAAAGGACACGATTTAAGGGAAAACATATTTTGGTAAGTTTGAGATTTCCAAAGGATTTCCTCTTCTGACTTTCCCATTCCCATGATGCCTCTTGTGTGTCCTTGAAGCCAAAGACTTGTTCTCAGAAGCAGCTCAGGCTTTTGTGTTTTTTAAAGGACCTTTTGCAATGTCAGGTCCATCTGGCTGAGAATCAGATTAACTGCAGTCATAGCTATAGACTTTGTGTGTCTAAAAGAGCAGAAGGAAGCCAGTGTCTTAGTATTCAAGACAGGGTCTGGTATTTGTGTAGAAAAAAAATTTCATCTCATAAATAATGTGACCTTCAGCTGAAAAAACAAAAGTCAGGTACATATAATACAATCAGGAACTATCATTAAAAAAAAGATTTATTTTCATTTTATGGGTTTGCATATTTTCCCAGCATGTTTGTGTTCCCCCACAGAGGCTAGAAGAGGTCCTTGGATCCCCTGAAACTGGAGTTATAGATGGTTGTGAGCTGCCACATGTGTGATAGGAACCAAACCTGGATCCTCTCTAAGAGTAGCAAGTGCTCTTAACTATTGATCTGACTCTCTGGCGCCCACATATCTAGGTTTTTAGGAACAAAACATTTCTGTAATAAAAATTTTAAGCCATTGAGTGTTTTCCAAATTTCGCAAATCTCGCTTACGTTTCTTTCCCTCTTGTCAATCCTCTTCTGGTCTTTCCATCCCCCCTCTTGAAAGTGTTCTTCTTGTTGTTTTGAGAGAAGGTCTAACTATGTAGCCAAAGCTGGTCTTGAACTCATGATTCTGTCTCAGCCTCCCAAGAATCACTTGGCATGTTCTGTTACACCCAGGGTCTGCTATTTGCTTTATTAAGCTTATGCAAGCCAACAATCCTTAGAAATACTAATTCCCTGGATTTTATTCTTTTGTTTTACTGTTTAACAAGAGCCTGCTTTCCTTACAGAGCCTTTTATTTGTTCATTTATTTATCTATTTAGAGACAGGTTGCCATGTAGTGCAGGCTTTCCTCCTGCTGAGGGCTCCTGAGGGCTGGGCACACCTTTTAATTTCTGATAGATATTAATTTCTGATAGATATTTTTTACTTTGTTGGTTGATATTTGTCTTTTTAAAAAAGTGTTTCAAAGCGATCACACTGAAGAAGGAAAACTGTGATGTTTATTGCCATTTCTGATTTTAACCAGTCTCTTCCACGTTGCTCTCTCTCTGTCTGTCTGTCTGTCTGTCTGTCTGTCTCTGTCTCTCTCTCTCTCTCTGTCTGTCTGATTTGTGGTTTTCTGGTGGGGAGACAGAAATGGTTTCGGAACAGAGACAGGGAAGGTAGGACACTGGTTGCCTTTGCATCTATTTCTCCCCGAAGTGAGGGTGGAGGCAGAAGTTTTTTTGGTCGTTAGAGCTTTTGTGATTTGAAAGTGTTCCATCACTAGGGATTAGGGTGGAGGTGGCTAGGCCTCTCTCCAACTTCTTAGCAACATTTCCTTTAATGGAAACAACTGTTTCTGTCTCTGCCTTAAAGTCCGTTTCCACTGACACGACAGTCGGTAATGTCCTGCCTGCGTAGTAGGGAAGGAAATGTGGCCCAGCCTCTAGGTGCACAGTGGCTGCAGGCACTGATCTGCCCAGGGTGCCCAAGAATTCTCCCTGGGAGCGAGGACAGGCTGCAGCTCAAGGGGCGTGGGAAAGCTCAGTTTGCTTCACAAAGGCCAAGAGTTTCATTAATTGGCATTGAAAACTGTAGGAGAAACTATCTTGAGTCTTCTGTGAGAGCAGTAAGTATTCTTACCTCGGAGCCAATGCTGCAGCTCCAATTACTGAATCTTTACACTTAACAGTGGTCATGAGTATAAGACACTTGATTATGACAGTATCAGTGTCATCAGCAGAGAAGCTACACAACACACATCTTCATATATAGATTAATATACATATTGATATGTACTATATATAAGTAAACCTGACACATCAAAACTTAGGTTTGAAAAGAATAACTGTCATATAATTTAAATAGATTTAATTCACTGAAGGATATTGGGCTGTACCAAGTTTACTGACACTGATTTATTTATGAAATCTTAATTTCATAATTAAGGTGGTGGCGGCACATGCCTTTAATTCCAGCACTTGGGAGGCAATGGCAGGCAGCTTTCTGTGAGTCTGAGGCCACCCTGGTCTACAGAGTGAGTTCAGGACAGCCAGGGCTACACAGAGAATGTCTCAAAAACCCAACAAAACAAAACCTTAGGCAGCACAGTGGCAGAGAGCTCGTCTAGCATGTCTGAGACCAAGGATTTGAGTCCCAGCACTGCAACAGTAAACAAGCAAGCAAGCAAACAAAAAACTAGACTTACACACCAGCCATTGGGTATGCACACCTTTAGTCCTAGCACTTGGGAGGCAGAGGCAGGCGGGCCTCTATGAGTTTTGAGGCCAGTATGGTCTACACAACTGACTTCGAGGACAAGCAGGACTATACAGTGAGAATCTATATCAAAAAGAAACCAAAACAAAAAACAAAAGCCCCCCAAACTAGACTTACATCTAAAGATAGTCATTCTAATAGCTAATCTAAAGTTTAAAATAACTTTCAAGGGTTGAAAAATATAGTATGTGTTAACGTTAGACCAATTTCCTAACAATTGATACTTACAAGTGAAAGCTAATGATGTGTCTTATTGGATACCATAGAGCAGCGGCTCTCAACCTTCCTAAGGCTGCGACCCTTTAATACAGTTCCTCATGTTGTGGTGACCCAACCATAGAATTATTTCCATTGCTACTTCATACCTGTAGTTTTGCTGCTGTTATGAATTGTAATGTAAATATCTGATATGTGACCCCTGTGAAAGGGTTGCGACCCACAGGTTGAAAACCACTGTCAAAGAATAATAAAATAGCAACAACTGAGTCACAAAGCCAATTTGAAAATCTGGGTCAAGATGTTAGAATACACACATTTAATTCTCATCCCTCTGAAAAATCTTATTAAGAAAAAAGGAATCATTTATTTATTTGTGTGTGTGTGTTTCTATCTGTCTGTCTGTACATGCATGTCTGCATGTGGAAGTCTGAGAACTCCCCTCCCACAATGTGGGTCCTAGAAAGGGAATTCAGGTTGTCAGGCGTGGCAGTGAGGGCCTTTACATGCTGGGCCTTCCTGTCACCTCCAGTGGACTAAAAGTAAGAACTAAAAGCATATTAGACTGGGCCTGGTGGGACATGTCTTTTGTTCTTGCTACTCAGGAAACTGAGGCAGGAGGATCAGAGTTAGAGGCTAGCCTGAACACAATTCTAGGAGACCATGCCTCTCTTTCTCTGCCAAAAGTGTACAACAGAATGTAAACAGATAAGCACATGACTGATACAACTAATTTTCTCTTAAAAAGGAAAAAGTCTGCCTTAATCAGGAGGCTAGTCTTAAAACTTTCATTACTCAAACCTTTGAATCAAATGAGATATCAAATCCCGAGCTTTGTCCACGCCAGGAAAGCATTCTACCACTATGCTACATCCTTTCCCTCAAATGAACCTCTGGGTTTGCACTGTGAGGCACCCAGCACACTTGAGTAGGTCAGTGGGATTGTTCTGTGCCTGCTTTACCAGGGAGAGTGCCGGGAACGCCAGTGAAGGAGCTCATGAGTATGTCTCCCCCTTTAATCTCTAGCCAAAACGACGAGACAACTTCAGCTGTCACTGAGCTACAAGAACTCTTGAGTTGGCCCTTGGTCTTTCTTCATTTCTATCACCTAAGGATTCAGCTAAAAAATGAGGTCACTATCAACAACTCCATAGAACTTTAGAGTCGTTTCTGGGCCTTTTAATGAGTCATCTCCCACAGGAGTGTCCCTCCTTTGTTCCTGTTCACAATAAATCTCAGGACCAAATGTCTGATTTTAACTGTCAAGTATTGTTTAGCCTGTCTTTACATTGCTGCTCTCTCCAACATTCTAAGAATAAGAACACCGGCTTCCTAGAAAAGCTATAGCAATTACACACAATTTGGACGTAAACAGTCTTATTTTCAAGTCTTAAGATGTATGAGCCTGGAAAACTTTGCAAAAACCATATTAAATCTCCAGTATGCTTGCATTTCAATTACTGCAAGACTGCGAGTGTCTAAGTAGGCCATATCAGCCACACCATACAGGAAATTATATCCCAGGAAAGCTCTGCTTTAAAAATAGGCAAAGGAAGAAAGGAACGCTGCCAAAATCCACAGCGCTCTCCATTTGTTTTGATTTGCACACGGCATCTGTTTTATCAGGTGCAACCTGCCACTTGCAGGCTTTGGGGGAATGGCAGCAGTTAGGGTGGGAAAAGTAAGTGAGCCTAAAATGTTTGCTTTTAGAAAATGCGTTTGAAGTAGATATCAGCAGAATTTAGGTCACAACTAAATATCACAAAGACACTGGGACTGGGGATAAGTGTTGAGAATGAATAGGCTTGCACATGTCCTAACCCAGCAGAACCCAAACCGAGGAACCAGATCAGTCCACCTAGGAACATACAAGCTCTTGCAAGCACAATTTAGCATTTTGCAGGCACTGAGAAGCCAGCTTTCATGCCACATGAGCTCATTTATTCAAAAGTTCTGACGAATTACTGTATACTAGCTACTGTTCTAGGTACAGAATAGTACAATTAAAGTAACAAAACCTTTCCCTCAGGCGCTTATTCCAGCTGGAGACAGACATTAAGGGATACAGAACAGGTTGCATAAACAGGTATTGAGGTTATAACAGAGAAATGTAAATAAGGTTAACACTACCAAGAAACTTCCACACAAAAAGAAAAGCGAACTAGACAGGATTCCTTCCCAGTTAAAACAGGATAGCTATGTTTGGTAAAATTCAGGTAAACACGAGAACATTGTATCAAGCCCCCTACATCCCCATAAGGAAATACTTAAAGGACTGTTAGTTAGGACTTTTTAAAAATTTTACAGAACTTCTCATTATTACTATTATTATTGTTGTTGCTTTTTTTTTTGAGATAGGGTTTCTCTGTAGTTCTGGCTGTTCTGGAACTTACTTTGTAGACCAGGCTGGCCTTGAACTCAGAGATCCCCCTGCTTCCCAAGTGCTGAGATTAAAGGTATGCTCCACCACTGCCCGGTTCTCTATTTAATTTTTTAACCTCTCAGTTCACAGTTGATTTGGGAGCTCAGGGGTCCTGCCTCACTGTCCTTGCTTTAAAAATAGCCAAATTGCTGTGGCCACCAAAGTGTAATCAATCACAAGAATATTCAGGTCGACAATGAGACAGCCTCAATGTTTCTGTGAAACTAGCATATCACCTCTGTTTAAAAAAATTAAACCAATTTATTTACATGATTTTATGTGTATGAATGCTTTATCTGTATGTATGTGCACCATATGTGTGCCTGATACTCTGGGAGTTCACAGGAAGGTATTGATCATCTGGAACTGGAATCAGAGATGTGAGATACCAGGTGGCTGTGGGAACAGAACTGAGGTCATTTCCAAAGGCAAGTACTTCAAACCACTGAGCCATCTCCCTAGCCCCATTGCCTATGTTTTAACAGGAACATTGTAGGTGCTGAGTGTGGTGTGTATGCTTTTAATCCTAATACTTGGGAGGCAGAGGCAGGTGGATCTCTATGAGTTTGAGGCCAGTTAGGTATACACAGAAAGTTCCAGGACAGCCAGAACTACAGAGACTGTCTCAAAAACAACAACAACAAAATAAAGGGAGCATGTGGAACTGAATGAACAGAATACTAGCAACTGAAATGTTTTGGTATGGTACCAATGCTGCTTCACAAGGGCCCTCATGGGTGAACTGACAGTAAGAATGAGTTGCGATATTACTGGGGTTGACAGAATCCTGCTTCCTTTCCTTGGAATAGATCCATGTTTTAATTCTGAAAAAAGTAAGTATGTTAGGTTATATGATAAAGAGAAAACAAGGAGGCAGACAGAATTAAGGCCAAACATCGGACAACCTTGAGGGGTGGGCCCAGTCATTCATAAAAGACCTTACAAGAGGAAGGAGGAGGCAGAGGCCAAAAGCCCAGTGCTGGCAGCATCCAAGGATCTCAGCCCTGAGCACTTGGCTGTAAAGACACAGGGACTGAGCCTGAAGCCAAGGAATGTGGGCAGCTTCCAACTCCAAATGATGTGGATCTTCCATCAGATCAGAGTCTCCGGAGGGAACACAGCCAGGTGGACACGTTTTACATTTCTGAACTCCAGGGATGTTTGAGAATAAACATTTTGTGACTTTATATCTAGAACAGTGTGGTAACTGGAAGGAGCAGAAAGCAGGCACAGTAATATGCAAAGGTACTCTGAAATGCGTGGGAAATAATGAACTGTACATGCATTGCTCTAAGGAGCACACACAACACCTCATACTTGGTTTCTCAGAGTCTTGCTGTTAGTAAGTGGGTGACTGGGAGGTCTGCAGTCTCCTTATTCCCTCCTGGGTCAGGACTTGTTCAGTTTTGATTTTAGCACTCAGTGTATTTTCAAAGTAGACTTGATTACAAAACGATCAATGATTAAACCCGACCCAATCTACCTTTCTAGTTCCCTAGTTTGTCTTCAATTATTCATTACTGTGGCCTTCCCAAAAAAGTGGTTAGAAAAACTCTTTGTTATTGTTGTTGTTATAGAAGCATAGCAAAACTATAAACAAATAGTTTGGCAGTGGTGGTGTACACCTATAATCCCAGCACTCGGGAGGCAGAGGCAGGCGGATCTCTAAGTCTGAGGACAGCCTGGTCTACCGAGCCAGTTCTAGGACATCCAGAGTTACAAGAAAAACCCAGTCTCGAAAAACAAAACAAACAAAAGTTACAAGCAAATAATGAAAACTTATTAGTAATGAATTACCCCTTAGAAATAACTGTGTAAGGTTAGGGGTGTAGGTCACTTGCCTAGAATGAGCAACACCTTGTACTCAATTCCCAACATTGCAAAAGAAGGGACTGACCTGCTAAAAACCACCAAAACAGAAACTTCTTCAGCCACATGCTAAGCTTATATTTCAACACACTATATTGTACATGTTTTAGTTTCTTCAATTCGAATAAGAATGTTAATGGATTCTCTTATGCAGGTTAAGTTATATTTAGCACACAAAGGAGAATTAAAATCTCAGAAGCATGTTATTAATTGTCTCACACATTCATATAATCCAGTAATAAAAATCTGAGTGTAACGGAATAAAAGACATAAAGTTATGTCTTCAAGTGGAGCTGGGTGTGGTGGCACATGCCTTTGATCCCAGCACTTGGAATGTAGAATCAGGAGGATCAGGGGTTCAAGGCCAGCCACAGCAAGCTGCACCATGAGTTGGAGGCCAGCCTAGGCTACGTGAGATTATGACTCAAAAAGAAAAATAATGTAGCAAAAAAAGAAAGCAAAACTGATGCATAGTGAAAGTGGACTAATCTTTTTTAATTATTAGATCAACATCTAAATAACCATTTTCTTTTTTTAAGCATTCATTTACACATAGAGATGATTTATTTATACTTGATACTTTTATATTCTTATTGTGGTCCATTTAGGTTGTTTGCATATCTATTCGCCTGTGTATGTATGTATGATCTGTCTGTCTGTCTATCTATCTATCTATCTGGAACAGGCTGTCTTCTGTCTGTTTACCATCTATCTATCTATCTATCTATCTATCTATCTATCTATCTATCTATCTATCTATCTATCTATCTATCTATCTGGGACAGGCTGGCTGTCTGTCTGTCTGTCTACCTACTCCCCTGTCTACTTGTCAATCTACTGATCTGGGACAGGGCATCTATCTGTCTACCTACCTATCTATCTTCCATTTGTGACAGTATCTCTTCATTCTGTAGTCCAGGCTAACCTCAAGTCCTTAGTGATCCTCCTGCCTCATCCTCCCAAGTGCTAGGACTGCAGGCGTGTCCTTCTACACTTGGCCCTGGAATGCTTTAGAGATGACATAAGTGCTCAGCTGAAAGGCCTACCATCCAGTTTTTCAACTGTACAGTCACTAGAGTAAGGAAAAGAGTCCATTGAATAGACACTGCAAATGGAGATTTGCATTTATTAAACTCTGGCCAGCAGTATACTCCATGGCTCATATTTTCATGGCATTCTAGAGATTATGGGTCATGCATATCTTTTACCATTGGAAAGAGATTTCCAAGTAAAGAATCTCACAGTAGAGCAGTGTTGTCTAGGGAACTGTGCAAGGCTGTGGTATGCTTGGCTAAAAGCATTAAGTTGATGTTCACGAAAAGCACTAAGTTGGTAGCATTTCATGTCTATGGAAACAAATAATAACACTGGTGGTGTATTTCCTATATCTCTGACGGGTTCAACATCTTTGTTTTACTAGTGGCTCATTTTCATTTTATTTTTACAAAAGTAATGGTAAATGACTTCTAGGAGAAACAAAGCAAAATCGTTCTACCCTCAGCACCACAAACACACAAAACAAACATAACCAAACAGGTCCTTCACCGCAGGCAGCTTGAGAGGCGAAGTAAATGAAAAGCAAGTGTTGTTTTAAAAACTAACATACGCCAGCACTATAACACAGTACTTGAAATATTTATTACAGTATATATTGAAATATGTCCCTTCAAGCCATGTATAAAATGAATTTAAATTAGTATGACTTAATAAGCTTCCATGTCTTAAGACTACTACCAATCCTAGATCCAAGAGATCTGTACCATAAAAGGATTTAAAAAGTCCAGAATGCACCTAAGTAACTTCTCTACCTCTCATAAATGTATTTCACCATTACAACTGGGATGTGTGGGTCTATGCATACATACACTTCATTACAAAAATTGGCCCTATATGAAAGAGAAAAATGACTATAAAAGTTCAATAGGTTAATTGCCAAAGTTCCAACTGGTGCTCTACGCAACCTTAAATACCTGGAAACAGACTCTCAAGAATCAAGATTGGATTTCTATCTTTGTGATCGCTTGAAGAGTTAGATGCCAGGCCTGCCAACCAAGGTCCCTTACAAAGAACCACAGTGATACACCTCCAAGAGCCCAAAACAGGCACTTAAGCAGATGCTCATCCGGGCGTGTTTGTGCCAGCATTATTCATAACAGCCAAAGGACAGAAGCAGAACAATTAAAATGTCTGTCAGCGGACGGGCAGATAAACAACCCATTGTTTGGGTTTCCAGTACAATGGAGCATTGTTCCAGCCATCAAGAGGAACGAAACACTGAAACATGTGAAAACATGGATGAACCTGAAACACATTATGGCAGGCAAAAGAAGCCAAACACAAAAGGTCACTTATGGCAGGATTCTGTTTATGGGACTGTCTCCAGGGGGAAGGCATGGGGGAGGAGCACTGCCTAATGAGCCTGGTTTCTCTTTAGATGGAGAGAGCTGGCAGGAGATGGATGGTGTCTGCTGTCTGCACAGCACTATGCAAGTACTAAATGCAACTGGATGGCTCATTTGGAAATGGATATTCTGGCTCCTGAGTGTCACTCAAAAAAAAAAAAAAGGAGCCCCATTTATTAGTGTGAATTATCTCTGTACTGTCTGTTAATTTCTTTTCCTTAACTGCCCAGGGTATACTATTGTTATTCTCTGGCAATGTACTCCAACAAAATAGAAAGCTACTCCAGGGCTCACAGGTAAGAGAGTGCTAGCTGGCAAGTGGGAGGACCTGAGTTCAGAGCCCCCAAACAACACAAAATGCTGGGCACTATGGCACATGTTTGTAACCCTGGGACGGGGGAGACTGGGATGGATGGAGATCCTGGGCTCTTTGGCTCTCTAGCCTGATTGAACCAGTTAGCTTCAAGTTCCCAGAGAGATCCTGTCCCTAAAATAAAAAGGGAATACATTCTACATACCTCTGGCCTCCATATGCATGGGCACTAAGGTGTGCCCCCATGCATGTGAACACACACACACGCAAAGCAAAAAAAGTCACAACCAAAAACAAACATTGTAAAGTTTGCTCCAAGCCTGCCACTGTTTTCAATCAAAAGTGAGAAGAGGCCCAGAAGAGGTTTTGTGCGTTGAGACGTATTCTCAGCGCATCTGTAAAATCACAGGACTAGAAAACGACAGCCCGTCCTCAAAGGCCGCAAACAAACAAGCAGGCACGCAGAACTTGGTCCACCGTGACCCATACTGTCAGGTGCAGCCCAGCACGCCTTCGCGCGCCAGTGCTCAGTCAAGGCTGTTTGAAACGCTATTGTCAGTTGTTTTCAAAGTTAGCTTTTAGACATGATTATTTTCATAACAACACTCCTATCACCTTTTGACCCCAAACATCCATCCAGCTCTCTAAAACAGCAGCAGTTACCCAAGGTTTGTGTACTGTTGCCATGCTAAAGGAGAATTACGGAAATCTACTTACATATTCCTTGACATTTTTCGTCTTCACAGCTTTGTAGGAGTAGTACGCTGGATAGAGCATTCCAAACACCAGCCTGAAAGGAAATGGGTGGATTAATTCAACAAGGAATGCTTCTAAGAGCTCTAGACTTAACTCAGGAAACACGTGACAATGGTGAATTAATGTGTCTATAAGTAGTGATATTTCATTTCCATTTTAATAAATAAAGCTTGCCTGAAGATCAGAATGCAAAGCAGCCACACTAATCAGCCATACAGGCCAGGCACTGGTGGCACACATCTTTCATCCCAGCAGCCGCACTAGTTAGCCATGGAGGCCGGGCGGTGGTGGTGCACGCCTTTAATTCCAGCCCTAGAGAGGATTATAAGGTGGGATGAGACAGGAACTCACCCTCTTTTCAGTCTGAAGATTTCATAGAGGTAAGAGCTCTCTAGTGGTTGGCTGCTTTGCTTTTCTGATCTTCAGGTCAAATCCCAATTATCTGTCTCTGGGTTTTTATTAGTTGTGCTACACTATAAAGTCATACAGAAACCAAACCTACCCTGAGAAACAAATTATAAACATATTCTTACATAAAAAAGAGCATATTAATACCTTAGATAGCAGCTTTCTGGCAATGAAAACTTTGTCTTTTGAAAAACACAACCAACCAACCAACCAAACAAACAAAACAAAAACCAAATAGACCTCCAAACTTTTAAGGTATCCTTTTTTCATTACCAAAGTTTCATTTTTCTTTTCCTGAAGACTACCAAAAAAAAAAAAATAGGAAATCAAAAATAGACATTGTCCCAACCCTACCAGTTGTAGACAACCCCATATAAATTTTAGAAATTATTATACAAAGATCCTATTCTTCCATCAGATAGCAAACTCAACACACAGATACACACACACACACACACACACACACACAAAATATTGTGGTTAAAAAAAAACCCTCAAAGTTTCACTCTCCAAATTACCATCCTGAGCAGCACTGACTTTTACACATGACACAGCTGTGAAGTGGTACTCAGTGTTAGTTATGATATACATTACAATAACTCTGAGCATGGCGAGAGGGATGGATCTGGGAGGAATCAAGAGGCAGAAGTGTGTGTGAGGGTGACAGGATCAAAATACACTGTATACATGTATAGGAAATTCTCAAATACATAGTAAATACAACTCTAAGCATTTATAAAATGACTTTAAATCACCAATAGGACTTGAATGCATATTCATTCATTCACTGTTTTTCAAGACAGGGTTTCTCTGTATAACAGTTCTGGATGGCCTGGAACTCACTCTATAGACCAGGCTGGCCTTGAACTCACAGAAAGCCCCCTGCCTCTGCCTCCCGAGTGCTGGGATTAAAGGGGTGTGTCACCACCACCTGGCTTTGGATGCATTTATTAATACCAGCAAACACACAAGGGATAGGAAGACACGTCACAACAGAACAGGGCTTACAGTTAATTTTTGTGTTTCAGGTGGAATGTATGTCCTCAAATGTCACTCGGCAGTGCTATTCCCAAGGTCGCAGATTCCCACGATATTTATACACTTTGGTTTCTATCTGAGCATTTGCTATTGCAGATAATAACACTGTGGGAAACAGTTCTCTGAAATTACCCTTCCTGAAGTAGCTTTCTCCTACTTCAGTATCCCTCCAGAGAGATGGCTTCATTTTATGTTCTTACATATTCAAGTCATGCTTGATTAAAAATAGGCCATCTAAATAAGAAAATAATAATAACAGTAAATCTGATTTTTTTCAAGTGTTTACTAGCATTTTTTTCTTTACCCGAGATAGGGTTTTTCTATGTAGCCCTGGCTGTTCTGGAACTAGCTCTGTGGGTCAGACTGGCCTTGAACTCAGAGATCCACCAGTGTGCCACCACTGCCTCAAATTATCTGCATTGTTTTAAATGGCCATTTTATCTTAGTTTGTAAGTTTTTCAGAAAAGTTAGAAGGTGTATAAATAATTCCTATATATCCCATGCACACCTGCCCAGCATTATCTCACACTGGGAACATATACCTCAGCCCAGGCCTCCTTTGTGCGCCCTCTGCTCCAGGCACCCACCCGTACAGCACAGGGTCCTCACATGTCTTTACAGCTTTCTTTGGCCTGTACATTTCATACTTTTCTTGATGTTAAGGTCACTGTGACAGTTTTGAGTATTGGTTAAGTGTTCGTAGGATATTTCTCTATTCTGTTCTGTTAGATTTTGCCAACTGTAAAATTTTATTTTGTTTTGTTTCTTAAAATGGAGGTCTTGGCTGGGTGGTGGCGGCACATACCTTTAATCCCAGCAGCACTTGGGAGGCAGAGGCAGGAGGATTTCTGAGTTTGAGGCCAGCCTGGTCTACAGAGTGAGTTACAACCAGGGTAACATGTAGCGGCATTTCATTTGTATTTTAATAAATAAAGCTTGCCTGAAGATCAGAAAAGTAAAACAGTCATACTGGCCAGCCTTACAGACCAGGCAGCAATGACACACACCTTTAATCCCAGTAGTTGCACTAGCTTGCCATAGAAACCAGGTGGTAGTGGTGCATGCCCTTAATCCCAGAACTAGAGAGGATTATAAAACAGGAGGAGACAGCTCTGGTCTGTCTCATTCTGAGATTCCTGGAGGCAGAATCACCATTTCAGACTGAGGTAGAGGTAAGAGCCAGTGGTTGGCTGCTTTGCTTTTCTGACCTTTAGGTTGAACCCCAATTTCTGTGTCTGAGTTTTTAATTATTTGTGCTTCAGTAACGCAGAGAAACCCTGTCTTAAAAAACAAACAAACAAATGGACGTCTTGCTATGTGGCCCAGGCTGATACATAGCAAGCAACTGAGCTTGCAATCTTGAGCCTCTGCCTCTAACTCCCAAGGGCTGGCATTAAACGAGTGCTATCACGTCTGGCTGAGACAGATGTCTACTGTTCTTTATTCTTAAAGGCGTATTTTATATTTAAGCATGTGCATGTGTGTGTAGGTGTACAGGAGTGAAAGTGTCCACTCAAGTCAGGAAAAGACACCAGGCATTGGACACTCTAGAGCTGGAGTTACAGAAATTGTGAGCTACCTGACACGGGTGCTGGGAATCTGGGCTCTGCAAGAGCACAACATGGCTCTATTATTGAGCCTTCTCTCTAGTCTGCCTTTCTTTTATCTCTTGTGATACTGTGAATTGAACCCGAGGCCTTTTGCAAGTGTCCCATCATTGAGCTATAGTCCTGGTGGATGAATCTTTCTTTCACTGAGTAAATATTTACATCTCTATTTTTAGCTCCCTCACAGCTTTTATATGTATTTATTTTGAGCCAGGTGCTTTCCTGGTGGTTTCCTTAGGCCTTGGTTTGTGGCTTTATGTCCCCAGGTCGGAAGAGAAATGGCAAGTTCTCTCCTGTTGGGGATTTTTTCTTCAGCAACTGGAAGCCACACCCCTGAGAATTTCTGCCTCACCCAGCAACAGAACCCTGTGATTGTCACTTACCAGTAGTACAGACCTTGTCTGTGGTTCTGAGACTTTTAGCTGTGCCAGAGCCCAGGGCTTTTAGTTTAGCAACGAACCTACAAAGTTGAATAAAACAACTACCCAAGTGTAAAACAGAGCTTGATTCTCAGGGGGCCATGTGCTGATCCTCACTGTTCACACGAGGCACACACCTGCAAATTACCAGCACAGCTATCTTTTACATAGTCACATAGACACATTTAGCCGCTGTTGTATTTCTCATTAGATAGTGCACACTCTCAAGGTAGTATCTTCCTCACTGCCACAGGATTTGGTATCACCAAACTGGAGCTCGATGCGGCAGTCTTGGTGTCTTTCTGTATGGGTCTGTCACCTCCTGCCCCTCAACCATACAGAGAATGCGTTCCCAGGCCTGCGGGCTCTTCCCTGGTGAGAGCAGACGCACCTACTTTTCCTGCTTTATTTTCAAGCTCATACTTGGGGCCAGAAAGACAGCTTCTTAAGTAAAGGCACTTGTCGCCAAGCCTGAATTCAATCCCAGAACCTACAGTACAAAGAAAGACATGACTTCAACAAGTGTTCTCTTACCTCCACACTCTCACTGTGACTGATACACACACACACACACATACACACACACACATACACACACACAAACAACAACAAAAAATCTTATGGCCAGTAAGATACTGGCCAGGTTCATGCCATCCAGCTGACATTCGGACCAGTCCCAATACACTCTTGTGTGCTGGCAGGTTAGTTTCTGATGGACCTGCTGCACCACTGTGCTCAAGGAAGTCATTAGCTGGCTGCCCCAATCCCTTGCTGATCAGCCTCTTTGGGGACCCTTCAAAATATAATTTGGAAATCACTGCCTCGTACAAACCATCTGTTCCATTGTGGACCCTCACTATGCCTCTTAAGGTTCTATTTGGTCCTGAGCACAGCTTCCTGCCTGGGGTTCATCCTTCTCTAATTTTGTCTTCCCAGCCTTTTCTTTCTGTCTTGTTCTTGCTTAATTACGTCATGCAATTCCCCCCAAGCTCTCATCTTCTTATATGGAACATTTGAATCATGGTCATTCTGAATTTTACAGAAATCTTAGTCTGGCTTAGTCATCCTGTATTTGGTATAATTTTAGATGGCTTAATGTATTATTTAGAATATAATTGGTTTCCAAAACAGATACTTTCCTCAAATATAGTAAAATTTGGTGTTAGTTGATTCTTTGCATACAGGGGCTTTGCCCTTATTTAATTTTGTTTGTTTGAGACAGAGTCTCCTTATGTAAAGGAGGTTGTCCTTTAAGCCAGATATCCTCTTCTCTGTGAGTGTTGGGATTAAAGGTAACTGATTTGTCCTTATTTCTAAATCTCTACATTGAACAGAAAAAAAAAATCAAACAAGTAGATGATCCCTACTGCTTCTCCTCATTGCTTCTCATTTGCAACTTGGGAAAAAGAGTAAGTATCTTTCTATAAGTAGTGGGGTGGGCTTTAGGGACTGAGTCTTTATTAACATGGCAAGTTATTACTGTTCAATGTGAACACTGACCTATTAGTCACATTAGTGATGCTGATTTTGAGGGAGGTGTTGCCCTTCAGTGGGGTCTACTGTGAATGTCTGTAACCGGGAGGTCGGGCATTGAGCCAAGGCAGGCACAGCTATAAAACGAAACAGTGTGTTTTAGGAGGCCACCTACAAGATCCACTTAAGCTTTGGAAAGGGAATATTTACTCCAGATAAAATCTACGTAGAAATTTGAATTGTTTTGAAAGTTATACAGGCAGAAAGAAATAGTTACTCATTTCCTCTTCATCTTATTTCCACCCAAAGAGAGAGAACTTGGTCAAAAAAATTCAGGATAATCTACGCTTCTAGTAAAGCAAAGTGGCTCCTTGAATGAACTGAAAAATGGACATGGTTAAATACCTCTGTTTCTCTCTGAACACCAATATATTTAACTTACCAGGAATATGTGAGAATACACATTGAGTTGAAAGAACTGTTATTCCTAGCTAGCCATGGTGGTATACACTTGTATTCCTAGCATTTGGGAAACTGAGGCAGGAGGATTACTGAAAGTTTGAGGTCGGTCTGGGCTATCAGTCTCAAAAAAACCAACCAACCAACCAAACAAAAAAAACCCAAAAACCACAACAAAACAACCAAACCAGCCAAACAGACAGGTATGAAAATAATTTTTAGATTAATGTTATGTATGTGCGTGTTTTGCCTCTGTGTATGTATGTGCATCATGTGCATGTCAGATGCCCTGAGAGCTCAGAAGAGGATGTCAGATTCTCTTGGGGGTGCAGTTACAATTTGGTAAGCTGCCACGTGGGTGCTGGGAACTGAACCCAGGTCCTCTGCAAGAGCAACAAGTGCTCTTAACTGCCAAACCAACTTTCCAGCCCCCAAAGAAGTAGTTTTTAAAACAAGATAAACAGGGTCTGGAGAGATGGTTCAGTTGTTATGAGCACTGATTGCTCTTTCAAGAGGACCCAGGTTTAGTTCCCAGCAGCCACATGGCTCCAGTTCTAGGAGATCTGACACATTCTTCTGGCCTCCATGGGCACCAGGCATACAAGTGGTATACATACATCAGGCAGGAAAATACTCATACACATTAAATAAAATAAAATAAATCTGAAATAATTTGAAGACTAGGATAAATATATGGATTAAATAGTCATGTAGTCATGTCTAAAAAAAGAGACCAATAAATATCACATATAAGAGTTATCTTCATCATTACATTTCCATAAAATATTTATATTACAAATTACTACTCTGACACTATAAAAAATTTGAGCCACAGACTGTTAAAACATATATAACACATAGTTCATCTAATAAGCCTACATATTTTCAATGTATAATTTTTGGCAAATTCTTATTTCATTCCTTTCAGAATCAAACAAACACATGGTTTCTTATTAAAGGACCAAACTAAACAAAAAAGGAAACCTCAATGAGACTAGAAATGTTTTAACAGGAGAAGTAATGCCAAATAAATGAAATCAACTAGAGTATCAAAAATCAGAAGGATGGAAGACTGAAGCACCAGGTTTGTCTGGAGGAGTTGATACAATCAGCATACCATGCTTAGAAGGCAACACAAAGTGCAACATCCTACACCACTATCAAAGAGGAATTAGCCTCCCAGAGATGCGATTTGCCTGAACACACGTGGGCTGGAGCAGGGATGACAAACTGCAGAAGTCCCTCCTCCAATAGACAGGCTGGAGCAGGCACGGCCAACCCACAGTGCTTCTTCCTCCAGCCCCATTCCTGTGGTAAAGACAGGCCACTAGTCATTCGCCACCTTCAGTTCTGTGGTGTCGCCATGGCTTCTCAGCCTCACACCTAGCTTCTGAAGCTATATAGAGTTGCCCGTGACCCTTACTGCTTTGTTCTAAAATCTTTATTCCTCCAGGAATGGTCATCCTAACATTGGATCAAATGTGATCACCAGGTTATACCCTAGGTTACTTAGCCCTTTGGGAGAAAAAGTATTACATTTTTAATTTTTTTTGAAGCATAGAAATGGCTGTGCACTGGAGGGACAGTGTCAAGAGCAGTGTGCACTATGCTTGTACCCTTACATGTGAAATTTCATGTGTGAGGTTTACTTAGGGAATCAGTACTACAATACAGTGCTTAGCGCTTCTCTCTCTCTCTCTCTCTTCCTCCCTCCCTCCTTCCCTCTTTCTCTCTCTCTCTCATAATGTTCTTAGCTGGGCAGTAGTGGTGCATGTTTTTAATCACAGCACTCAGGCAGGCAGAGGCAGGTGGATCTCTGTGAGTTCAAGGCCAACCTGGTCTACGAAGTGAGTTCTAGGACAGCCAGGGAAACAGAGAAACCCCCATCTCGAAAGACAAAAACAAAACAAAAATAATATTCTTATTTCTATCTAACAAGACCACATCATGCCTTTCTTTTTCACAGACTGCCAGGAAACTGAGAATGAAATCTGTTGTTGTGGCCCCTGTACTGGCATATTTATATTTTTATTTACAAAATTCCTTTGATTTGCTATTCTCTTCTGAATCCTCATATTTTTATTCAAGATATCCACTTGGTAAAAAGATTTCTCAAATTGTCTGAAAGAGCACAGAGGTAGAGCAATGCAGTTATAATGTGGCAGTCAGTGTGGTGAGGCACGGAACCGCTTTCAGGTGCTCAGCAGCAGAGGAAACAGACCGGAAGTAAAGGCCTTCCCTTACACTGCCTCTCAAGCGGAAGACAGTGAACAAATGGGTGTGATAGTCCACTGTAATCTCAGCAGGGGATTCCTATGGTTCAATGGCCAGCCTTCCCAGCCTTCTTTGCAAATTCCAAACCAGTGAGAAACCTTGTTTTAACAAACAAGAACCACAACCACCACCATGACCACGACCAGGACCACCACCATGAGCACAGCAACGACCACAACCGCTGCCGCCACCAAGTCTTTGGGCCTCCTCAAATACCACGCAACCTTCCCTTCTGGCATGCGCACACACAGGTAAATAGGACACAGTTTCCATAATGGAACCATGAGTATATAACCTCAGCTGAACCACACGAGCATCACCGAAGAGCCTCTTTATAAACCATCGGACGTACTGTTGCTATACACGTAACATGGATGGGTAATTTAGGCAGAATTAGGTGGGCTGGAGAGGGGGCCCAGTGGTGAAGAGCACGAACTGTTTTCCGAGGACCTGGGTTTAGTTCCCAGCACCCACACAGTGGCTCTCAGTTGTCTGTAACTCCAGCTCTAGGGAATCCAGTGTCCCCTCCTGACCTCTGTGGGTACCAGCCACTGTGCAGAAAACCCACTCATTTATATAAAAATGAACAGAATAGTTAAAACGCAAAGCAAAAGTAGACAGTGTCTCGGATGCTCTTTTGTTTGTCATGGTGGAGGGAGCCCTGGAACTCCCTTTGTACAGTAGTAGGTCGGCACCATGACACCTGTGTGCTCCCTGGCCACACCCACACACATTTAAGAACTCTATTACTAACCTATTTTACAACAGTAGCTTTTAGATATGTTTTGCAGACTATTTTTCTCTCCCAGGGAAAAATCTTTTCATAGAGCCCCTCCCCCAATCTTCTCTCTCTCTCTCTCACACACACACACACACACACACACACACACACACACACACACACACACACACACTGCCCAATTTCTGAAGACCCCTGAACTGGGAATGCGAGACCCTTAGAAACAGAGCTGAGCACCTGAACTTCTGCATGCCGCGTCTTCGACAGCTGCGTGCTCACTCTCATTTTGGATTAAAACTGATCATGTGGAAATAACAGGGTGTAAGCATGAGTTAAGTCCTTAACTGGATTTACTATTAATTTTTTTTTTGGGGGGGAGACAGAATCATGTAACATAACCAAAGCTGTCTTGAACTCATGACCTTCCTGCTCCAGATTTCCTAGTGCTAGAACTACAAGGGTGCGATTACACCCCGAGGTTAACCCAGAGGTTCTCAACCTGTGGTTTGGGACCCCTTTGGCAACCGGCAACCTCCAAAAATATTTAAATTTTGATTCATAACTAGCAAAATTACAGTTATGAAGTAGCAACTAAAATAACTTTATGGTTGGGGTCACCACAGCATGAGGAACTGTATTAAAGGGTCACACATTAGGGAGGTTGAGAACCACTGAGCTAACTAGATGTAAAAGTTTTCTTTTGAGTTTTTTTTTAAATGTGTACGGGGGGGGGTTGCCTGAATGCTGTTTATGGACCACATATGTGCAGTGCCCCTGCAGGCTAGAAGAGGGCATCAGTTGCCATATTCTGACCACAGCTTGAAAGTATCCTGAAAGGAATTTGTTATCTTGACTTTTGTAAAACTTGATTCTTGACTTAAGAGATTGTAATGAAGTGAGTTACACAGTTAAACCAAAATAGCAGTTTGCAAACTGCTGTGGGACAATGGTCTGTACCCTGTCACTTATATTTTAACTAAATGCTGATTGGTCAGTAGCCAGGCAGGAAGTATAGGCGGGGTGACTAGGCAGGAAGTAGAAGTGTGGCAATGAAAATTCTAGGAAGAAGAAAGCTCTTTCTGCAGTGATGACCCAGCCACAGAAGAAGCAAGATGTGACTGCCTCTCTGAAAAAGGTACTGAGCCACATGGCTAACACAGACAAGAAATATGGGCTAATATAAGTTATAAGATACTGAGATACTGGGCCAATCAGATCATAACTAATATAGACCTCTGTGTGATTTCTTTGGGACTTAACAACTGTGGGAACCGGGCAGGACAGAAAATCTCAGACAACAGCAAACTTTTAGGCAGAGTTTCAGTACCCCTCAAATTCACTCAGGGGTCAAGGATGACCCCCAAGACTGTGGTCTTCCTGCTTGCCCAGCTCCCAAGTGCTGGAATTACAGGTATTTGCCACCGTGACTGATTTTATATGGTGCTGATGAGGCTGGACCAGGGCTCTGTGCGTACTAGGTAAACACTCTTCTAGCTGAGCTACACTCTCAGCCCACAACTTATCAATCTTTTAAAACAAGCAATTTATGCTTTCCTAAGAACAACGATCAACAGCCCGTTCAACGTCAAGTGATACACAGTGTGCTTGTTACAGTCCAGTTATGAACTTTGACCCCTGTCAAAGCAATGTGTGACTTCTATCCTTACAGAGGTTTGCTGATAAAAATCTCCGCTAGGAGAGTTTCTACTAAGAGGCTATAGCCCAAAAGAAAAGTGGCAAAGTAGAGAAGTAGAGTCCATGCAGAAAATATCCCCTAAATCCTGACTTCTAGAATGAAAGGCTCAGGTTTAAAACTGTCAGGGACAGGAAGAGACAGCACCATTCCTCGGGGAGCCTTTCTGCACATTATCCAAGCTGCGAAGCTTGGAATTTTCATGTTGTCAGAGCTAAACTCTAATTTTATGCAGAGCTTCAGATTTCTACTCTAAAAGGAAAGAGAAAGCTAAAGGGGGGGGGAACAAAACAAAACCACACACAGAGCACATCACTTCTCACCTCCCCCACTGCCCACTCCCTCCCCACCCTCTCACTTCCCTAGCTATGCTATGCTCTCACTCCTTCCTCAAGGGTCTACCATGCGGTAAACCCCAGCCCACGGAAAATGCTTCTAAGAACACTGAGGACTTGGTAGTGTAACTTAATTGGTAGAGAGCTTGTTAGCATGGATGAAGCCCTGGGTTCAGTCTCTAGCACAACATAAATGGGTATTGAGGGGAACCAGTATATACCCACAAACCTAGGACTGGAAGAGGCAGGAGGGTCAGAAGTTCAAGGTCATCCTTAGCTATTTATTAAGTTATACACCAGCCTGAGATACCCGCAAGGGACCTTATCTCAAAGGAACAAAAAGGTAGGTAATATAAATATTATGTTATTTCTACAAATGATAGAAGCAAGGTTCAGGGAGACTAAAGATTAAAGAGTTTAAGAATGACTCACTCAGGGCTGGAGAGATGGCTCAGTGGTTAAAAGCACTGGCTTTTCTTGGGGGCCTGGGTTCAATTCCCAGCACCCACGTGACAGCTCACAACTGTCTGTAATTCCAGTTCCAGGAGATCTGATACCTTCACATTAATTCACATAAAATAAAGTCAAATAAGTTAAAAAAAAGAATGACTCACTCAGCAAGGAAAAGTAGACTCTGAAACATAATGAACACAAGACTTCAAGACCTTTGCTCTCCTATACCCAAAACAAAACCCAGACAAAAGTTTGTATTACTTCATACATTGCACAGCTCACCTCTCCCATATTAGCAGATGAAATCAATATTTGGAAGACGTATCTGAGTCATCACAGCTGTGATCTGCTAATAGAAAACTGTCCTAAAAAGACCTGATACCCATTTTTAAAGTGGTATACCCACAGTGCTGAAAGGACCGACCTAAACTTTCTTTAGCCATTATACATCACAGTCCCTGATTCCCATCGAACCCGTCGGGGAGTTGGACTTAAAGTGGTCACGATTACTCATCATCTGGTCGACTCCTGACTCCTGAGTAACTTCCCTCAGGAACTGCAGGCTTTATTTAGCTTCTTAAGCACAGGATCTGTAAAACCACACTTACCATTATCCTCCCTGATTTACAGAGAAGTTAAGAGTTGTAACCTAAGATTTAAAAAAAAAAAAAAGCGAAAAACAAAACACAGCTTCTGGTGAAGAAGAAGAAAAATCACATACAAACCAGTTCTGAAAATGTTGAGAAAATTTCCTTTCCTAAAATATACCCGACTATGCAAATAAAAAGGAGCCTAGCGAGGCAAGTCATATGCAGGGATGGTGGTTTGCTGGGCAGGAGCTCCAGCTTCCCAGAATGAAGTCAAGTCTAAAACTTCTGCCAACACTTCCCATAAAACACTCACCCCTACTGCCACCTAAGCTTCAGTACCCTCCAGTCACCCCAGAAATCTCTGCTAGGAGTCCGCCAAGCTGAAGTGAACTTAGCAATTTGTTTTCTTTTATTATTATTGTTGTTTTTTTCTACTTTTGAGACAGGGGTTTCTCTGCGTAACAGCCCTGGTTGTCCTGGAACTCAGGCTGTAGACCTGACTGATCCTCTTGCCTCTGCCTCCTGAGTGCTGCTGGGATTAAAGGCGTGCGCCACGATGCCTGGCTATTTTTGAGTTTCTTAAACTACTTCCTTCATTCGTTTGCTTAGCTCAGTCTAGTGCCTACAATGTGTCTCCAATGTGGTAACTTTCCCATGCCACTCTCTTTGTATTGAGAGCATCTCTCCTCTCAAACTCTTTCATTAATAAGGTTGGAAGGCTTAGGAGCCTCATTTCGTAGGACAGACCATAGTACAAATTATGTTATCAAAATAAATAGCCAGACACAATGATCAGACGCCATGAAGGCATTTTAAAATGCTCTTGACATTTTCTTGGGCTAACCATCTAACAGAGGGATGTGTAAGCGTCTCCTTTAGTACAGGAAAACTAGGGAGGCAGGTACAGTCTTTTCTGTCTTGGACAACTGAACAGAGAAGACACGAACCAGCCACAAGAAGGAGTTTAGTCATTACAGAGATCAGCGTGCTGGCTGGTTGGCACCACTAAGCCCTCTCCTCTTGGTAAGCCCTGTTCACGTGTTAGGAGGGAAGTTTTGGATGACACCACACAATGACCCTCTGAAGAGATGGTACAGTCTCCCCAATTCCTGACTTGGTAGGTGAAGCTCCGACCCTTCCTGTAAGAACCCTAGAAAAGTAATTAAATAAAAGGTAAAAGTAAGCCAAAATTCTTCCATATGAGGGGTTGTTCTATGTTAATTCTCCAAGTATGAGATTTAGGCATTAATTTCATTTACTTAAAAAAAAATGATTTTTTTTTTTTTTTTGCTGGGCAGTTGTGGCACAGGCTTTTAATTCCACCACTTGGGAGGCAGAGGCAGGTTGATCTCTGTGAGTCTGACACCAGTCTAGTCAAAGTAAATTCCAGGACAGCCAGGGCTATGTAGAGAGACCCTGTCTCACCTCCTCACGCAAAGATTTGTTTTTATTTGTGTATCTGCCACAAATAGGTACCATTAGAAGCCAAAAGTGGGTATCATAGAACTTATAGGCCACTCTGAACCACCTGCTTAGAATCCAACTGGGTTCTCTGGAAGAGTAGCGAATGCTCTTAGCCACTGAGCCATCCCTTCAGCTCCCCCCTCAATCTATGTGTGTGTGTGTGTCTGTTTGTCTATCTATCAATCAGTACCAGAGATTAAGGCATGGTAGGCCAATACTCTACTACTGGGCTTTTCCCCCTGGCCTGTTACCCATCAATTTTAGATATTTTATTTTGTAAGTTTTACAATTTTTAATATTTTGAGACATACTTAATAATCTCTGCCTTACCTAATGGTACCCTGTGGTTGCAATCTCTTCAGAAGCACTGGCTTCTGGGATTTTTATTTATTTGTCTAATTTTTTTCTGTACTTAAAATATAATGACACCATTTTCCCCCAAACCCCTTAGCCTCAGATAGTTGCTACTCAACCTCTCTTGAGCTAACAGGTTTTCACCCCAGCCTCTGACTATGAGTCTTATTAATGATAAACAGAATAATAGAGACTTAAATTTAAACCTACATATCATGGCCTCATGGTCACAGGACCGGGAGCCCCGCTAGACCGTGGGGCCGCAGATGATAATTAAATTATCAGTAGATTCGTGTGGAGCCATTAAGCTGACAGAAAAACATCACTAGGACATTTAAATACGTTATTAAAGACATTTTTTTTAAAACTATGGCTGGGGTGTAGCTCAGTGGGTAGAATGCTTGTCTAGTATGCACGAAGCCTGGGTTCTGTCCTGGCACCACATAATCAGGGTATGGTAGTGTATGCCTGGAATCCCAGCACTCACAGCACAGAGGTAGAGGCCGGATAATCATGAGTGTAAAGTCATCCTGGGCAACACAGGGAGTCTGGAGCTAGCCTGGGATACATGAGACCCTAATTCAAACAAACAAACTACACCAGCAAGATGTGGTATGTTTTGCTCAATTTCAGTAAGGTCCACGAGCCATGGCTCTGCTTTTGTTTCCAAGGCTGCTGGAGATGGGTCTTTAAGCGGAGTTCTGTGTTTACACTTGCAGAAGCTCTGTTCTAAAAGAGACATCCAGAACTGTGAGTCAGTCTCTCACTTGGCACTTCCAGGGCTAGAGGTAGTTGAGAGCTAATACAAACGGAGGCATGCATCCCATAGACCACTGCAGAGCACCAAAGGCCTTCAAGTCTATGGTAAAAAGAATAAAAAACAAAACAAAAAAAA
The DNA here is from genome assembly GCA_004026605.1 of Ondatra zibethicus. NCBI lineage: Eukaryota > Metazoa > Chordata > Mammalia > Rodentia > Cricetidae > Ondatra > Ondatra zibethicus. The sequence goes on from PVIU01000880.1 coordinate 31,156, forward strand.
AATCCCAAACCCAAAATTTTCATGCTCAAGAATATAATTTTTTTCTTGAGCATAGCCAGTTATTTTTTTTAAGGTCAACTTTGAACAATCTTGATTTCTACTTGATTGTAAAGATTTAATAGTTCGAAATAAAAACTCCAGAAGCTTTAATTCTTTCTCCAAATATATGAAGAGGGACTGAAATATGGTTTGGCATTACATAATGTTGCCACCTACTCCTGAAACAGAACTGAGCTCCTAGCAACAGCAGGGGGTCATCTCAGGAGAGCGCTGATTGCTCACTGGAGCATTCGAGACACAGATGCTTTCCTGAGCTTATCCCGCCCAACCCCACGGAACACAGGCTGGGTAACCTGGGTCCCGGGCTACCCCATGAACACTGTCCTCCAATGGCAACAGATAACTGATAGTCAGGGTGGGTCTATCATATCTCCACTACAAAAACTCTAAACAAACTGTGAAGCCTTTGAAGAAAATAGGCATCCTCTACCCAGCATCTGTTTTCCCTCAGGGATATATTTTTAGATTTGTATTTATTATTGTTGTGTGCACGATAAGTGTGAGTGGGTGCAAGAGTGTCACAGCACACGTGGAAGTCAGGTGGTGATTTTGGAGTCTGTGCTCGCCTTCCACCTTTACAAGGCTTTTTAGGTTGCCAGGCTTGCCCAGTAAGCCCCTCCCTCCAGGCTGAGCCCTCTAGCTGGTAACATTGGTCTGCTTTTCTTTCTCCTTTTCTTTCTTTTTTTTTTTTAATGGTTTTTCTAGACAGGGTTTCTCTGTAGCTTTGGAGTCTGTCCCTGAACTCTCTCTGTAGACCAGGCTGCCCTCAAACTCACAGAGATCTACCCGTCTCTGTCTCCTGAGTACTGGGATTAAAGGCGTGCGCCACCACCAACTGGCTGGTATTTCTTTTAAAATGAGAAGGGTCACTACTTTTCTTGGTGTTAGTTTTCTGAGTCTATCTCCCACACTGCAACAAACTGAATCATGACTCTTACTAAGCCACGCGTTAAAGTGCCTACATGTTGGAAGCTTTTCTTTTTCCTTCCTTCTTTCCTCGTTTTGGAGACAAGGTCTCACTGTGTAGCCCCCACCTGCAGATGGGTCCCAAGAGCTGGGATTAAAGGTGTGCACGTCCAGCTTCAGATGCTTTTCTTAAACTAGTGAACTCATGTTCAAGACTAGACTAAAGACCCAGGGTGCTCTGGCTCCCTTTGCAAAGGCATGGAGAGCAGGAACACACTTCAGACAGCACTGCCACCATCTTAGGAAGGCACATGCTTTCTGTGCTCCTTGGCTGTCTTCACGCACATCACTCGGGATGTAAAACACCCTGTCCTGTCTGCATGTCTTTATGTGTTCTGAAAATGAGACATAGCTTGCTTTTTTATTTTTAAGGTAGTAGCTTTTATTAGGTTTTATTTTGTGCACACATAGAGGTTTGTGAGAGCACAAGCACCACGGTGGAGGTGGAGGCCAGAGGTCAACTGCAGGAATTTGTTCTCTCCTTCTATTACTTGGATAACCGAGGACTGAACTCCGGTGGTTGGGCTTGGCGGAAAGTACCTTGACAGTACTTTTTTTTTTTTACCTTTATATGCTACTAATATTTTATTCCATTCTGGTTTCTTTTCCACTCTCCATGGTGTCTTTATCACTGACAGAGAAATATACACTTCAGTCTCTGTCAACTTATCATTATCAGCCCTTCCCTTAGAATGGATGCTGTTGGCCCTGGTTGAGTGCCTTTCCCAGTCCTCAAGTCGTTAAAGACACTTTTTGATAACTAGATGCTTTACTGTTTTATGTTTGCAACCACACTGGAACTGGCTGTGTGTGGTCTGAGATGGAGGCTATGATCAGCAAGACAGGGATATGTAATTAATATAAGGTATCATTATAAACCGCCATCTTTCCATAGTGCCCCCACCTCCTTGTCTGTTCCTGCCCTGATGCCACACCGACACCGTCTTAACTCCTGCAGACTCAGCAGCTCTCATATTGGATTGCGTCCTTTCTCCCAATGGTGTGACATGATCAAAAGTGCCACTATCCTACTACTGGCACTTGCTTTTCTGTTGCCGGACTGTTTGGGTTGCCTTGATTTACATATTTCTATATACTTAGATAAAACTTAGCACCTTTTCCTTGAAGTTGATGAATTCCCTATGTTATGACCTCATGCAATTTATTTATTCTGAACATCCACAGCCAACCTGTCAAAATGTCCTCTTGCTTTCTAATTCTAAAGAATTTAAATCTCAACCTGGTCCACGGCACCATTCCTCTTTACTAGTCTATTACAGAGCCTAAATTGGGTGGTTGGCGGCACACACTGTTAATCCCAGCACTTGGGAGGCAGAAGCAGACCACCCTGGGCTACCCTAGATTGATCCAGTCTCAAAGAGAAACAGAGCCAGGCTGTGGTTGTTCACACCTTTAATCCCAGTACTTGGGAGTCACATGCCTTTAATACCAGCACTAGGGAGATAGAGACAAAGAGATATGGTTGGGCAAAGAGAGAAATATAAGGCGTGAGGAGATGGGAGCTCATTGGATTCAGTCACACACCGAGGCTTATTCTTAGTTAGGGATGCCTGACTTTAGCTTGGTTTGTTTCTTGCCCACTTTTCTTAAATTATCCCTGACTACCTTTTGCCTCTGTGCTTTTTCCTTTCCTTACTTCTGTATATCTTACTTTCACTCTTACTCCGTGGCTGGCTGGGTGGCTGACTGGTCTCCTCTCCTTGTTCTCTTATTGCTTGCTCCTTCTTCCTTCTTTTTCTTTCTAGTTATCCTCTCTGCCTGCCAGCCTGGCCTATTCTTGCTCCTGCCTCGCTATTGGCCATTCAGCTCTTTATTAGACCATCACGTGTTTCAAAGAATCACAGCTTCACAGAGTTAAACAAATGCAGCATAAACAAAGCAACACACCTTAAAACAATATTGTCAACAATTCAGTCTGAGGATTTGTCGGGACAGGATTGCCTCTCTGGTCTGAGGGTGCAGTAGAGGAAAGAAGAGGCTGCTCTGCTCTGATCTTTCAGCATTAACCCCTATATCTAACTCCAGGTTTTTATTTAATAAGACTAATTAGGATTGCGTTACAGTATGCTAAATACTACATGGTGACATATGAAAGTCCTTTGCTGACCAGAGATCTGTTTTTTTCTTTTTTTTCTTTTTAATGTGTGGAGGAGAACCATGTAAGTTAAGTGGCCTTGGCTCCAGTGAATTAATCTCAACAAATACACAGGGGAAGGGGACAACTCCTTGGAATCTCAACCTGTTGGGGGTGTATTCCTGTGGTTTTCGGACTGATGGTCATCTCTCTGTTTCTGATTCATCAGTAGTTTGAGCAGAGACTCTACATTTAAGTGTGTAACTTCTTCTAAGTTTCTTTGCTTCATTAAGACAATTCTTTCCGCCGGGTGGTGGTGGCGCACGCCTTTAATCCCAGCACTCGGGAGGCAGAGGCAGGCGGATCTCTGTGAGTTCGAGGCCAGCCTGGTCTACAAGAGCTAGTTCCAGGACAGGCTCCAAAGCCATAGAGAAACCCTGTCTCGAAAAAAAAAAAAAAAAAGACAATTCTTTCCTTACTGGTTTCTCACTAAAGATTTACCTTTTCCTGCTTCTCTTTTATTAGTTTCCATGACAACACATTGAACCACATTTTAAATACCATATAGCTTTTCTTAGATTCTAGGGGAAGGACATACAAGAGAAGTTGGACCTAGTCCAGGAGTTTCTTTTAGGGCTGCATAGACACATACCAGCTACACGGAAATAGGATCTGGAAAATGAACACCCACTCCCAGTATCACTGGCTGAAACTAGCATCCTGGCAAGCTATGTGTGCTCCTGTCTGTCACTCAGAAAACTCACGACTTGTGAATCTACTCTCCCCTACCAAGTATTTGAACCTTGTAAGAGTTATTTCTTTAAAGATTTATTATTATTATTATTATTTACTTTTTCACTTAGCACAAGTCTCTGTCTGTGTGTGGTGATGCTATGGAGCCTGGAAGAAGGTATTGGGTCTCTTGGAGCTGGAGTTCCAGTCAGCTGTGAGTCACCATGTAGGTGCTGGGGATCAAACCTGGGTCTTCTGCAAGAGCAGCGAGTGCTCCTAAGCACGGAGCTATCTCTATAGCCTTGTAACTTACAGTTTTATATTGTGGCTACTTTAACAAGCAGAAATTGTTTTGATGAATTTACCTATGGATACAAGACCATAAGGCTCCATACCCAGAAGTGTTACAGACGACCCCTTGGGGAAATGTGGCATAAATGTTTCTGCAGCAGGTGGGCATGCAGCCACTGCACACATGAGTGCTTGCTAGACTTTGTTCTCATGCTGCTGGCTGAAGATGTGATGCCCATTTCTAGGTTCCAATTCATGAGGTAATGAGAGAATGCTGTAAGAAACTCCAGATATCCCATTTCCCACATTCTTGCTTCAAACACATTTGCAATTAATACTAAAAGGACCAGCTTTGTCTGAGAGGGGCTTACTTCTTTTTAAACATTTTTTATTACATTTGAGTGTGTGTGTGTCTGTGTGTATGGCGGTGACCAAAGGCATGCGTTCTCTCCTTCTACCATGTGGGTCTTGGAGATGGGGATGGAACTCTGGTCATCAGGCTTGGTGGCAAGCACCCTCACCTGCTGACTGAGTCACCTCGATGGCCAAGGAGGATTACTTCCATATAGACCACTGACTGCTTCTTCAGAAATCTTGAGTGCTCAGAGTGCTTGCTTTAATATCACTAAACAACCAAAACTAACACCATTTTACCATTTTTACTTCCTTGTTTTGAAACAGCAATGTTTGGCAGCTCTATTAGTTTCTGGCACTATTACTGCCAAAGAAATCCAGCCTAAGGGTTTAAAAGTGTGACTGCAGGCTGGAGAGATGGCTCAGAGGTTAAGAGCATTGCCTGCTCTTCCAAAGGTCCTGAGTTCAATTCCCAGCAACCACATGGTGGCTCACAACCATCTGTAATGAGGTCTGGTGCCCTCTTCTGGCCTGCAGGCATACACACAGACAGAATATTGTATACATAATAAATAAATAAATATTAAAAAAAAGTGTGACTGCATGTTCCATTCACGGAGTAGCCCTTGGAAATAACGATGCCCTGCCCATCCTAGATCCACTCAATCAGACTCTTTGGGAATGGGGAAAAGGGCTTTTTAACAAGCTTCCAAATAAGCTTTGGTACCCATGAGTTCTAATGATGTGCGTGTGTCCATCTATGCCTCCTACCCTCTTCTTTGTGACAGGGTCTCATTAGTTGCTCAGGCTGGTTTGGAATGTGAGGGCGCCACTTCCATTCTAATGAGGCATTCAGCATCTGTATGAAAATGAATACCCTCAGGCAGATGCAGGCAAGATCTCCGTGAGTTTGAGGCCAGCCTGGTCGACCTAGCAAGTTCCAGGACAGCCAGAATTACAGAGACACCTGGTCTCAAAACAAGCAAACAAACAACAACAAGCAAATAACAAGAACAAAAGAGAGAAAACAAAGAACAACAACAAAAAAATAGAAAATGGGAACTCTCCTTGAGGAGCACTAAAACACTGAAAATACAGATGCTTTAAGAGGTCAACGTCATCATCCTACCAATGGTATTTCTCAAATTAAATAATGCTAGAACTGCTTTTCTGGTCCCAAGCTGTAATTTTAAACAATCTTATCTTGTAGAATTCATTTTTAGAGGGCGAACAAGGCTAGGACATCTTTTAAGACAAAGACTCATCTAGTCCAGGCAGGCCTGGAACTTCTGATCCTCCTGCCTCTGGCTCTCAAGTGCTAAGACTACAAGCATGTGTGACCATGCCCCAGTTGAAGGTTGGGAAAATCTGTCTGCCGGAAAGTTTTAGACTTGGTTTCCTGGATTAACATGTTAGCAAAACATAAAGACTGATAAAACATATCAAAATAAGAATCTGGCCAGCACTAGAGGGAATCTAGGTCATTCAGAGCCCATATGGAGACAAATTCTCTCCAAGCTGAAAAAGCTACATTTGCAATGTGTGTTTACTTCTGAGTGAGTGCTGCATGGCTGGGGTGGGGGTGGAGTGTAGAGGTGACTTTTAAAATTCCAATCCAGCCATCCTCAAATTACACATCTTTCCAGAGAGAGCTGCAACTCTCCAAGATGACATCTCACATCCGGTTCTGGATCCTCCGATGCTCTCTGTATGTGTGTGTCATTTACTGACCAAATGAACACAGCGCAGGGAAATGAACAAGAGCAAGGGACCAGTATAACAAGCCAAATAAATCCTGGCCACCAGAGAGTGACAGATGTCTTAGTCAGAGCATCCCTATAGCAATAGTGACCCCCAGGAAAACACACACCTCTTCATGTTCTCCTTCTTTCAGATGAAGAGAGCTCAGGGTGGTCATGGAATAACTAGCTACAAACCATGATTCCTATTCGTGTCAGATGCCTTCTTCCCCTGACAGTTCAGAGCCATCCAGAGCCCACTGCTAATTTTTCCCTTTCGCATCCCGCAGAACTGCTCTAAAGCACATGTGCTATGTGCACTCCCTGCCTCTCCCTCTCTCTGCTTGCAGAGATGGGGACTGAACCCAAGACTTCATGAACACAAGGTAAGAACCGTAACACTGAGCCACATCTCCCACTCAAATTAAACTACTTTTATGGAAGCACTGGGTAGTCTCAAGCAATGTAAGATTTTTGGCTACAGTCAGTCAATCAAAACCAGTAACAGCATTAAAACACAAAACAGCCACTGAGTGAAGAACATTAGTCTGCATTTCAGTATCCATATTAGCTCTCAGGGCTGGCCACGTTAATTCACACACTTTTAAACATTGAGTTACTTTTTATAGTGTATGCTACATATCAAAGAGGTAGACAAGAGGGTAACTCCTGCTGGAGAAATGGTGCTGCGGTTAGAGTGCTTGCACGCATGGGTAGGGACTCGAGTTAGGATCCCATGTTTGCAATCCCATCACACCTACAGTGAGATGGAAGACAGACACTGAAGTCCCAGAAGCCCAAAGATCTGCTAGGCTGGTATTCCCAGAGCAAACAAGAGACCCTGTCTCAAACAAGGTGGAAGGCAAGGACCGAAATCCATGGGACATCCTCTACCTTCTATACCGATGCTGTGACACACATATGTCTCCTCCTCAATATTTAAAAAAATTAAAAAGCATCCAACTCTCATCTGAAAATCAATGGAAATAAACAGAACATTGACCTAGCCAGTTATGTATCTACTTCTAGAACCTCAAAAACCCTTTGGATAAATTTGAAGTTGGACATTCTTCCCTGGACTTATACCAGCTTTGAGAAAAAGGACAAGAGACAGCCTGCTCGGCAATTTCTCAAAGGTTCTGGCCTTCTGTTCGAAGACTCGTGATGACAGGTGCGGCTCCTTCCCTGCCTCCATCTGTGGCCTGGCGTAGCACTAGAACCGGCCCTTACACCAGCAAGAACATATGGGCTGGGCCAGGACCAGCCTCTCCTTCCCATGGTATCTGCTCCCTGCTTGCCTCAGCTTGTCCCTTCAGTTGCTGCAAGTCGCTCCTAACTCACTACAAGTGTTAAACGTGTTTCCGACATCAACGTTGATACAAAGGAAAGAACGTACATGCACGCACTTCTATGTCACACAGCACAATAAAGAGAATTATGTGAATCTGTTGCACTCAGGAACAGAATGCCGTAATACCAACCTCGAGATCTCTTGCTGCGTTCACAGCTAACCCCTATCCTAAAGTTTGTGCCAAACACTCACTTTTCCGAGGGGGGAAAAAAAAAGACTTGGCGCACACGTGCAATTTAACTATCAAGGTCTTGCCTATGTGGAGACATTTAAAGATGGTGTCATGCAATCCACAGTCATATCTGGGTTGCTTCATACACAACACTGTAATTCTCTGAATACTCCCCCACAGGAAGGCTCACTACACTCAGTTTTACAGTTGTGTAAATAAGCATCTACTCATTCTTCCTGTCTATGTAAAATGGTATCTTCATTGAATTTTTGCTTTACATAAGCATCACTGAGATGTTTCTTGGTGTACGTATTTAATTTCTTTTAGGGTATGGAACTAGCTATGGGAGTGCTGGGTGGTCAATGCTGTCAGACAGGGCAACAGCTTTTAAATGTAGCCCCAGCATCTTCTGCTCTTATTGGCATTCTAAGGAAGACATGGCTGCTACAAGCATCCTTGCCAACACTTGATATTTTCAGAGTTCTTAATTTTTGCAATCGAGTAGGTGCTAAACAGAATTTCAATATGGTCTCCATTTACATTTCTCTGTACATGAGTCCGTCCTTCTGTATGTCTGTCCATCCATGCTGGTTTCTTCTAGGAGACGCCATGCATTTGTCCATCCTTCTCTTAGAGAGCTCCTGACAGATGCAGGACCATTACAAGATGTGTATTTACATTTTACAAAGCTATGATTCGGTCTAGCACCAGCTTTTCCAGCACTACTTCCTCCCCTCCCCTAAGCTAGACAGGAATTGACAAAACTATGCTCCCAATTAGTTTTAAAAGTGTGTATACTTAAAAGGCTGCTGAAATGATTGCATATTTTCCCACAGAGATTGGAAGAGATAAAATTATTGTCAGGAATGGTGAAGGAATGTAAAGTTACTTATTTTTGGACTTTTTTGTGTGTGAGATAACTAAGCCACCATAACAACATCTGTGAAAATCTATATACCTTCATTTTCCCGGTTGATCCTGCTTTAATTGAGACTGGGTATTGCTATACTGTCCTTCAATTCCTTGGCTCATAAGATCCTCTTGTCAGCCTTTCAAGAAGCCTGGATTGGCAAGCGTGCACCACTCTGGCTGGCTGACTTTTCCGTTCGTTTCTTACGGCATACTAATCTTTCCTGAGCGATTCCGGTGTGTGGCCTGCCAGCCAAGCACCCCCATTGACTCTGACTTCCTTCTCTGTTCCATTAGAGCTCCACACTTGCCTACGATAGCTTCTGTATTCTTTTTTGAGTTACGTTAAGTCTAATGCCAGCCAGTCACGGCAGGGTGAATCTTCCTTTTTCTCAGTGACCTACCGATTCTTGGGCTACTCTGAACATGACACAGTCTACCAGGTTTGGTTACAGTTTGGGTCCCCAGTCTGTAGTGCTGTGGAGGCGACTCTTTGGGCCTATTGTTTAAATGGCCTGTGGGTTTTTCCAAGGACAAGAGTCAGTTTCCTCACTTTAGAGTTTTGAAGAAAGCACATTTCAACTTTTGGAAGCCCCTAAAGCTTGGTAAAGTGTTACAGAATATTATTTTAAGGTGTGTTACATTTGTTTAATGATGCAAAGATGTGTTGCATTCTTTTCTGTTCCATTTGTTTTAACTCTGGGAAGCTGTGTTACTCTGCCTGTCTAAAACTCCTGATGGGCTAATAAAGAGCTGAACTGCCAATAGCAAGGCAGGAAAAAGAATAGGCGGGGCTGGCAAGCAGTGAGAATAAATAGGAGAAGAGAGAAAGAGAGATATCAAGGAGTGAGAAAAGAAGGGGCCACCCAGTCCACCATGGAGTAAGAGTGAAAGTAAGACACAGAAGTAAGAAAAGGAAAAAGCCCAGAGGCAAAAGGTAGATAAGATAATTTAAGAAAAGCTGGCTAGAAACAAGCCAAGGCCCAGGCATTTATAAATAAGATTTATTTGGGAGCTGGGTGGCGGGTCCCCCATAAAGTCAAAAGAGTAAACCAAAAACAGTAAAGTTTGGCCAGGTGTGGTGGTGCTTGACAGCAGGAGGAAGGCAGTGGCAGGAAGATCTCTGTGAGTTCAAGGCCAACTTAGGTCTACAGAACAAGTTCTAGGACAGCTAGGGCCACATAGAGGGGTCTCATTTCAGTTCCACTCCCCCAAAAAGACTGGTTAAGTTTGAAGATGGAAAGTTTCCTGTTATCAGTGTCTTTAGAATAAGACATGTCATTTTAATGTCAACAATGATATTCTTGTAATAAAGCTTAATGTATTCATTTATTTAAACATTTACGTAGAATATACACACAAACACACACACACACCTTTCCCTAAGCAATTTACTTATGATTCTCCAGAGCAAGCAGACAAACAGTACAGTCAAGATCTTCACTGGGGTTTTCTACTGCCTTCTGATCCCAGTGAAGGACCACACGCTTCTTTCACAAGGCCGGCAGTTAATGGTGAACAATTTTAGAGGTTATAAAATCGTCCTTTACGGGCTGTCAAGTTGGTTCAGTGGGTGAAGTGCTACCTGTGCGAGCAAGCCTCATGACCCAAGGTTGATCCCTGGCACCCACATAAAAATCTGGGTGTGTCATGGTGGTTCACGGCTAGCTGTAACTGGACCTAATGTCCTCTTTCGGCCTCTGTGGGCATTAGGCACATATGCACATGGTAAACAGACATACATGAAGGCAAAGCACGCATATGTATTTAAAAAAAAAAAAGGCAAGCTGGATGTGGTGTTGGATGTCTGAAATTCTAGCACTCTGACAATGAGATGTGGCGTGGAAACAGAATTGCCCGGGAGCTCTCGGATCAGCTAGCCTGGAGTACACAGTGCATGCGAGCAGCAACCATGGAGACCCTGTGTCAACGAGGTGAAAGGTGACATGCTTGTTGACTACAGTTTCCCACACCCGTTAGTTCTAGCTTTGTGATTTCTCAGGAGAAAATTAGCACCCTTCTCCCTATAGACTAAAATCATATTGAGACAGCGATTTTGTTACATTTCCCCTTTAACTCAGTCCCTAAGATAGTTCTTATGTCTCTCTGTCACCCTCTCAATGCCTGGAGATCACTGTGCACTGCTGGGGACCAAAGCCGTACTTTAGAAGGTGACCTTATCTGGAGACAGGGTCTTTATGGGGATAATCAAGTTAAAAGGAAGGCATCACAAGAGTTTGGACGGCACACCAGCACACATCTGTGTGAAGATGAAGGGATCCAAGACGGCTCGCAAACCACCAGAAAGCGGAAGCTCCACACAGAGGCTGCCTCAGCCCTCGGGAGTCAACCTGTTGTCAGCCTGATCCCAGACTCCTGAAGTGACCTAGTTTGTGGTGCTCTGCTGTATCAGTGCCAGCAGGCCACACTTCCCAGAAATGTGACATGATAAAAGGTTAATGAAGCTGTCGACAGCAGAGTGATGGGTTTTACTTATGTGTGCACATGATTACTTCCTAAGACTGGAACACCATTACCTGGGAAACATCAACACATTCTATATGAGGTTATCCGAACACTTCCTGAAATGACTTTCTGAATTATTACTAGTCAGCACAAACCTGTATCTAGATTCCTCCCATGACTTTCACTTATTACTTCTTTGCCAGCTCTGGTTTTGCCACATTGCTGACACTGGCAACATAACAGTTAACTTTCAGCTTCATATTTCTATTTTTTTTGGGGGGGGGCAGGGTTTCTCTGTGTAGCCCTGGCTGTCCTAGAACTAGTTCTGTAGACCAGGCTGGCCTCAAACTCACAGAGAAGCTGCCTACCTCTGCCCCCTAAGTGCTGGGATTGAAGGTGTGCGCCATCTTATGTGGAAGAGAGGGAGGGAGCACCATGAAGGAAAGTTGTGAAGTTATGTTTTTAAGGGTGTGTGAGAAATCATAACACATGTGTATGCTCAGAAGAAACATCTGGCAGAAGGGTAAAACAGAACATGCTGGAAAGAGGAGGGGACATTTCTAGAACATAGTTTTTCGGTGTGTAACTTTGTCTCCAAAGATATGTTCATGAAATATTAAAAAGACGATGAACACGTTGATTAGCTTTAACAATCAACTTGGCCCAACCTAAAATCACTTGGAAAGAGCCTTAATAGGGCGCAGTCTACATCAGGTTGGTCTATGGATGGAACAGTCATGACTGTTAATTGGTGTAAGAAGAAGACCCAGTCCACAGCGGGTGGCACCATTCCCTAGGACCTGATCCCTATAAGAAAAGAGAAAGCTAGAGGAAAGCAAGCCAGGACCAACTCCCAACCCCAGCTGTGGATATGATGCCTATGTTCCTGTCCTCATGTCCCTGCAGTAACGGACTGCAGCCTGGAATTCTGAGTCAAAATAAACTCTTCCTTCCCTAAGTTGCTTTCTGTCGGGATATTTGTCACGACAACAGAAATGAAACTAGAACAAAGAGTTAAAGGAAGAGGAGGAGAGTTTTCTCACTACTGCCATTTGATGCAATCATGGTAAATCAAAATATTAGAAAGGGGTTACTCATGAAAGAAGGAAATAGGGAACTCTCCATAATTCAATTCTATATGAGAGAAATGTACTTATCAAACATCTGAATTAATATAAAGAAATCACAAAGTAAAAAAGGATCCAATTGTTTAAGAGCTGGGGACATAGTTCAGCGGTAGAACATTTGACTAGTGTGTACAAGGTCTTAGGTTTCATCCGCAGCACTGCCCAAATAACCGAGGACAAATAAAAACAAATGGAAATGTTATTATAGCGTGGGGGAGATAGCTCAGTGGGTAAAGCATTTGCTCTGCAAGCAAGAGGGCCTGTGCCCAGATCTCCAGCACCATGGTAAAAATCTGGGCAAGGCAGATGCACCCGTGGCTCTAATGCTTGCACGTAGAGACAGGAGGATGTATCTCTGAGGTTTGCTGGCCAGCCAAACCAGCCAGGTGGTGAGCTCCAGGTTCAAAGGGGATCTCCCTGTCTCAAATGATCAGAGGAAAACACCTGCCGCTGACCTCTAGCTCCACATACACATGTTCCTGCCCACACATGTGCATACATATATATCCACACACACATAACACTAAAACTATGAACTGTATAGCTAAAAATAATATCTGGAAGAGAAGTAAAATTAGATTAAAACATATTTCTAGCCAGTATGAAACAGTCTGAGTTTCCCTATCCAGTAAGGAGTTTGGGGAAGACAAAGATGCATCCAGAGGTAAGGAATCAAACATGCAGACTGTTTGCATAGACATTAATAAGTAAATAACTAGGAAACAAAACACCAGTATAAGTATGCCAAGCTACATTGCCTTTCTTATTTATTTGTTTGAGACAGGGCTTCTCTGTGCAGGGAGCTCTAGCTGTCCTGGAACTGTCTCTGTAGACTAAGCTGGCTTTGAACTCACAGAGATCCTACTGCCTCTGCTTCCTGAGTGATGGGATTAAAGGCGTGCGCCAGCACCTGCCCGTATGCCGGGCTGCTCCTTGTGCTTGCATAGAAGACATTTGGAAGACTTTTTTTTGGACAACAATTTGCTGTTTTGGATCAAGGATCATGAAAACATAAAAGTCTGATTCAGATACACTTGTCATGTGTTTATTTCATGGAAATCCTCAAGACATTACATGAAGGATATCCACTGTAGAACTGTACCTGCATTATAACATCCCCTATAAAGTGATATAGTACAAACTTTTGTATGTATAACTTTGTTATCGAAACACAGGCTCGGAGGGGGTTATAAAAGAAAACATAAAACAGTCTAAAATTCAATACGTAGGTACTAGGAGGGTATATGCTTCCTTGATGCAGCCTGGCATACTTACACTGGTGGTTTATTTCCTAATTATTTACTGTCACTTATAGAATGATTATCACCCGTCACATGCTGCATATGGGCATCATATGCAACAACGCATCTTATCTTATGGGGTGAGTCACTGTCGGTAAGTGACAGAGCTAATATTTAAATTCAGATAAGCTGGTTTGAGGTTTGATTTTGTGGACAGTGCTACAGAACATGAGCTAAGAAAAGTTAGGGAAAGGGGGTAGGTATTTCCCTCCATTCGTGAGTCATGCTTTCAGACTGTGAGGTATGGGAAGTGTACAGGAATTTAGTATTATGTGGTACACTCACGTTACCATTAAAAATTGCTAACCTGGGGAGCTGGCTCAGTGGTTAAGAGCACTTTATGTCTCCTGTAGAGGGGGGCCCAGGTTTGGTTCTAGCACTCACATGGAAGGGATATGACACTGTATTCTGACCTCCTCGGTCTCCTGCAGAAACATGGCACACATACATACACCCATGCACACATACACATAAACAAACAGAGGAGACTCTGCCTGCTGCTGAGCCTAAGTCCCTAGTTTAACCCTGGGACTCACATGGTGGAAAGAAAGAACAGACTCCTGTAGGTTGTCCTTTGACGTATATCCCCAAGAATACCCCAAAACAATAAATAAATAAATCCTTTGTCCCTTACTGGTGCCACTAGAGGTTCACGCTGAGAAAACTGTCAGATCTTGTTGAGGACCAGCTGGCTCATTCAGTAGGCTAGGAAGGATGTACAGAGAGAAATCCCACTGCATGGTTCAGAACATGTGCCTAGGTCTGTGTGGACAACAGGACTGCTTTCATGTTTACAGACAGACTCAAGAGCAGATGGAAGCACACAGACCACTCGTGTTCTCTACCAAGTGTGCTTCCAATGTGCTGGGTCTAAAGGCCAGAAAATACATTTCCTCACTCTTGATGAACACCTCTTTAAAGAAGCCCTTTCTCCTTCATCACATCTTCTTGCTTCCTCTTCACCCCAACCTTCAATCCCAGCGGTTGACAATGAGGTGTGCAAGCTTTCTTCAGTGAGGTGCCCTCCTCCACTGGCTCCAGTCAGAGTAGCTGGAGATTACCAACTCTTGAGACAATGGTGACGCTTTCTCTCTCCCTGCTCCCTTGAGTTCACACTGTAATCTACCTGGGCTCTGCTTTACAACAATCCACCTATCAGAAATCTCTTTCCTTCTTCCTCTTTGGCTGTCTAGGATTAGGTTTGTTCTTAAAGGTCTATTTTGAATGTAATCTCTCTTGCCTTCTTTGATGACTCTCCAACTGCATATAATCTCTTCCTTGTCTAACACTGGGTATTACCCTCATAAGGCTTGACATTCTGACCTGTACAGTAGATATCTGAGAATGTGTAATGTCTGTTCCAGTAACATCTCCTACATGGATCTCCTACCTTTGTGTTGGGGGCAGCACTAGGAACATATTCCTTTTCAAAAACAAAAACAAAACTTTCGTGAATGCAAACTTACCCAATCTGTCCCATAATTTTCCATCAGTAGAAATGGTCAAAGAGATCAAAAAACAAATACGGTTTTTTAAAATGGGGGATTTAATTTCAGAGCTTGGGCAAAGCAGTTGAGAGACTTCTGGTAGCCTAGTAGAGTCGACTATACTTCCTTGGCAAAAAGTATGCCTGGATTATGTGGAAACCCAAAGATTGCCCTGGAAAAGGCTAAAAAACAATTTGAAGGCATCCGTGGTATAACTCTATTTATTTTGGGTTTTAAGACGAACACAAGAAGTTCATAGACTTCAAAGCTTGAGGCGTTTTGCAAAATGACAAATTTTGAATGCATTGCAAATTAGGTTACCTAGTTCACTTCCAAATGAAATAAAACCAAGCTAGATAATTTAGCTACTCCGTAGTGAAAAGAGAGGAAAAAAAATGCCCAAGTAATGTTATTTTCTCCCTTCAAATTATAAGCTAATCAGAGAGGCCTGCTACCTCATATAAACATTTCATTAAGGTACTCAGATGACATTACTCCTACATGAATAATGAATCCCCGTCCTCAGGCTCAACCTAAATTACCGCAGTTTACTTGGTGACTTTCTTTTAGAGCAGAGAGGGCTAAGGTGGAAGACGGGGAAAAGAACCGGTTTAACTTGTATTCAAATACCTTTGCAGATTAAACAACACAACTTCCAACCCCCTTCTTTCCGACCCGCAGCTCTGGCAGGTATCAACAATAAAGTGAAAAGACGATGTGAACAAAGAGGACAGACACCTGCGCCTCCTCCAACGCAAATATTTCTTCCCAAACAGGGCCCGAGGGAGGGTTTGGCCGACCTTTCAAGTCCAGGCTCCTTCCTGGGTTAGCGGTCTACCCTAGGACCCCTGAGCAGGGCTCCGCAGTCAGGGCTCTAACAGCCATCTCTCCTCCTACTACACGTGACCGCGGGGCGCACGGCCGCCGGGGACACAGACACCGCAACGCGGTAGACCTGGTGACAAAGGCTCGGGCGCATCCGGAGCCCCGCCGGCCTCCCGCGCTCAGCGTCGGCGGAGCCTGCGCAGGGCGGTGCCGCGCAGCGCGGGCCGCGGGAGCGGGAGCCGCAGCCGGGAGCGCGCCGCGGAGCCGAGCAGAGCCCGCCGCGCGCACCGCCGGGCAGCGGAGGAGCCGAGAAGCCGAGGAGGAGTCGAGCAGCGCCCGGCGCGCAGCCGCCGAGCCGAGGAGCGGAGGAGAAGCCGAGCAGAGCCCGCCGAGCGCCACGGAGCCGCTCCACGGAGCAGAGCCCGCCGCCCGCCCGCGCTCTGCTCCCAGCGCAGCCGCCGCACCGGAGCCCCGCAGCGACTCGGACACGGGTGAGCAGCAGGCCGCGCACGGCCCGTCGTGCTCGGCTCCGCAGCCGGGCCACGAGCGCTTCTTTTCCCTCTTCCCCCCAATCCCCTCCGGCACTTACACCACGGCTCGGGAGATCATCCAGGACACCATCTTTCCGGCCGCTGGGCCGCTGACCGCAGGCCGCGCGCTCCCCGCTCGCGCTCCCCGGGGCCGCGCTGGAGCCCTCGGGAGCCGGCCCGGTGTGTGCGCGCGGCGCCCGGAGCCGCCCGGCGCCCGGTCCCCCGCCCGCCCCCGCCCGCGGCCCCGCGCCCCAGCCGGCCCCGCCCCTGCGCTCCGCTGATAGGCGGCGGCTCCGGGACCCCGACGGGCGCTGCGCTCCACCGACCTGCGCGGCTACCTCGCTTCCCTGCGTCGGGGGACGCCGGTCGGGCGGTGAGAATACGTGGGAGCCGAGGCCGGGCGCGGGGAGGAACCGGGCTGGGGAAGTGCCTGGCTAGGTGCGGCTCCGGTGCTCACGGAAGCCCGGCAGCCAGGGCCTACCCCAAGCCTGGGTTGGGGATCGCGAGGCTCGTGGTGCAATGCAGGGGCCAAGGGAGAGCGTTTGGGGTCATGTTTGGAGTGATGGGCATGCGGTGCTGGCGAGACCGCGCTGGGCCCCCTGGGGCATCTTTTCCGTCGCCAGCAGCCAACTCCTGTATTGCCTGCCACATAACCCGAGTAAAACGTGGACCCAGGATTTCCGACCGGTGGTGCTGTTTACAAGTGTCCTTATTTTTTTCCTTTCCGGTGTGTGTGTGCGTGGGGGGAGGGGTAGATTACTGCTTCCACGGTCTAAAATTTGAAACTCCTGAGTTTTGGGTGACAAGTATCAAATTGGGCAAATGACCTTTAAGTTACTGTTGGTGTTTTTCCCTTAGTCCCCCGGTTGAAGCGGTAGTAAAAGTTCTACTAAAGCTGGGAAGTCTGTAATGTGGTCTTGGTGCCTTTAATTAAAGTACTAGAAAATATGATGGCTCATTTTGTGACATACTGTAATTTAATCTTTTTGTTCCCCAGTTTCCCCATAATAAAAAGAAGCTAATAATACCGTAGCTTACCTCTTGCTTTTCAAGGGTGATGTAAGGTATTGCTAATTAATGTGTTTAGGAAGGTCTCGTATTTGCCTGGAATGGTATCAAGGGACTGGGGTAGATTATCCTCAGTTCCTTTTAATGAATGAGGTCTATAAATTAAGAATTTTGGTTAGTAAAGAAAGGCGCAGGCGAGGCCTGATGGTGAAGGCCTTGTGATCCCAGCACCCTAGAGGCCGAGGCCTGCCCCAGTCTATCCGCAGAACCAGGAAGCAGAGAACGCAAGCTGCCTTCTCCTCTTAGGTTCTTTCTGCTTATTTACATTTAAGAATATGTACTTTTGTTTCAGGGGCTGCAATGATAATTTGTGTTTGTCCTGAATATTTAGTTTGGCCATTATTCAGCGTTATCAGGGGGTCATGTTTGCCATCTAAGCCCCAGGTTTCTGGTATAGTCAGTGTCCTTCGTATCCTTCTGTGGGCACGGTCCTGTAATGTCTCAGCAGCCTTCATCCCTGACCCCTAATATGCCGTTCCCTACCTCTCTTCTCGGAGCCAAGCCATGCTTTCATGCCTTTGACTGCATCTTTTTTCTTGAATGCTTTATTCCTATTCTCTACCTTCCTGACCTTGATTTTCCTGATAACTTGTGTGCTTATTCCCCCCACCCCCACCCCCTGGGCCCCTTGTAACTTATACCTTAAATTTCTGGACTTTTCTCCCTCTTACTTGTTTAGTTTCTTTTAGTACCTTTCAGGCACTGATTTTTTTTTTTTTTGTTATTGTTTGCAGGACACAGCCCCCTTGTTCCTATTTCAAAAAGCCAGGGGTTGTAAACCACCTACTCCTGTGCTGCTATAGTGTTGTTGAGTCATCCCAACACTCCAGACAGCCCTGGAGTGTTGATTCTCTTTGATACCATGGAAACGGAGGTTTAGAGAACTTAACTCATTAGCCAGTGATCACATAGTTCATACGTAATAGAGCTGAACTCCAATATTGTGATTCATACCTAAGTTGGGTGGGAGCTAGTTGGTTCAGGGAGGTTGCTCTCTAGGGGAAAATTAGCAACCTTCCCCCGCCCCCCCTTAGTGGTTTGTAATTGGGATTAACCACTAACATGTGGTGGATGGGGGCGGGGATGCTGTGCTTTTTGCTATGTGCGGGACATGCTGAACAAAGAATGTTTTTGTGTCCTTCATGGCTTAGGAATATCATGCTTGACATTCCTGTAATATTTGTAACTATCTGAGCCTGAAGTTTCCACTTTATAAAGTCATCGTTTTTAACCAAGAATAAATTTTCTTGTATCTGTCTCTGTCCATTCCTGTTGTATAGATTAAAGGAAGGTTTGTTCTGTTCACAACTTGATGAGAAATTGTTTATAGTTTTGGAACATTGCATCATAAGCAGGTTTGCAGTGCAGTCATTATTTTGCCCCAGCGTTCAAATGTTGACATGTTTTTTTATAACTTATTTTCATTTCCCCTTTCCATTTATCATTTTATTTAGGATAGATGAATTATATTTAAAATTGTCAGTAGGAAGCTTATTCGTTTTCATTTCAGAGTGGTAGGGTAAAAATCGAAAAGTGTTTGACAGATGGGTCACGTAGAAGCTGATATGGTTGAGGACTATTGACGTAAATAAGCGGCAGTATATCCAAGGAGGAACCTCTTGTGGAAAGTGCCCAGCTTTTAGAGGTGGCTGTTTTGGTTACTGAATCTCAGATCTGCTAATAGATGGCCATTAGATTTATGCTCCACGGTGTAAGATGAGGCTTAGGCACTATGTGAGAAAAGGAAATACTGTATCTTCTGCCCAGATGTGTGTGTGTGTGTGTGTGTGCGCGCGCCTGTGTGCATGCATGCACGCACTGTCCCAAAGCCAGAGAATGGGGGTCCGGCATCCTCTGTTCTTTGTCTTTGAGGCTGGGTCATTCTGGACTTGGAGAGCATATGTTTTCAGCTATTCTGTTACCCAGCAAATCCCACTGATCCTCCTGTCTTTGCCCCCCTTACCACGCTGGGGTTAAAGGAACATGGGTAACCAAGCCTGGCTTGTGGGGTTTGGGTGGGGGTGCTGAGATAGGAACTCTGGTCTTCTTGGCTGAGGATCCAGCACCTTTAACCACAGCCACCTCTCCAGCTCTGAGGAGCTTTTGACCATCTTTCTTGGCATACTTGCCATCTTCCCATATAGAAGGCAGGAACACACTTAAACACCCTTGTTTTTGTTCTTATACACCTCACCACTGTTTGTGTGTTGTGCGTGGCTTGCTTCCTCCCTTGTGTTATGCAAAGACACTTTTCTTCTGTGGCTATCAAGTTCAGTTTTGATGGGAGGCAGTGTATGTAGGGCAGAGGACACTTTCTCGGGGAGACCTGTTTCTCTTACCAGCACCGAGGTGAACGGTGAGTCAGTGTGTTTTGTTCTGAAGGAATATGTTAATGGTAGTGATCAAACGCGAAGGGTTTTAAGACCCATTTCAAAGACTAGAGATAGTGGAATGCACATCTTTTGCTTGTTAAGGGGGTTGATTTATTAGCAAATCAACAGAGGAGGAAAGTACCTCAGTCAGAGAGAGAGAGATCCCATTATATGGAGCAGAATTACAGGGTACAGAGATAGTGTCTAGTCATGTAATTATTAATGAATATGCTAATGAGACTGAATACTAGGTCACCTTCCCATTTCTAAAAGGAGAGTGTTTTTAAATAATTGAAAATACTTTCATTTGTAAAGAGTCTCAAATTACCAAATAACCTTAGTACTAATTTAGAGAATGGCGGTAGGGGGAGACTGACTTGGAGGAAGAAACTTCATCTTCCTCTATGCTGCAGATGCGCACCCACCTGCCTGCCCCTTTCTTCACCATTCTCTTTGGGTGTTAGATCTGTGGCAGAGGTAGAGTTTGGCATCCTGCATGGAAATTGACTTATACAGAGCTGATGCTGAAAGTCCGATAAGATCGAATTAGAATAGACAGATTAGATTTGGAGTTAGGTAATCAGGACAGGTATCGATAAGAGGCGCTTACCAGCTCACAGTAGGGAAAGCAAAATGCATTGGATGGCTAGTTCTTGGAAGCCTCGCCGGGCGCTGGCATTGTTTTAGGTCTTTACATTTAGGAAATAGCCTCACCGGAAACCTGGATTAAGACCAAAGAGCTTTCTCCATCTTCCTGGTTAAAAAAAAAAAACAAAAAACCAAACCACTATGTTAAGTGGCAGAGACACATTTGAGGCACTTTCAGCAGTCATTTGAAACACAGGAGATTAAATCACAGTCCCTTATTTTAAAACTTAGATTTGTGATTTTAGACAACTGTGGGGTTTATGATCTCATTTTCAGAAAGCTAAAATACGGGACAGTCCCATTCTATGGCTGTTTAGCCTTGAAACAGAAAATGTAAAAATATTTATTGATGTTGTTGTGTTGTAATTTGAAACATAGCAGGTGAAATTGAAAATGAAATGGTGAAAAATCGTCTTTTTGTACCACTGTCTTCAGCCATCATCTAGTTCCCTTCAGAAAATCTAATTTTTGCTTAAGTTCTATCAAATACTGAAGGAACAAATTAAGTGCTATCTTTTAATAGAGAGGCTTTTGTTATGTCTGTCTTAACACACACACACACGAGGACCATTCCTAGGTAGAAAGTGATTTAATGGACGGCTGCCTGCCAAGTAAACATAAGGTAAACAAGAGACCACCATTTTGTGAACAGAGATGTAAAAATTTTTAACAAGATACTAGCAAATGGAGCCCAATAATGTATGAAAAATTATACTCCATAACAAAGTGTCGCATCCCAGGTGTGAAGGGCCGAATTGGCAATAGAAAATCACTTAAAATAATTTCATCACATCACCAGGCTAAGAGAGAAAAACAATATGGTCATATCAGTGCACACAAGAAAAGCACTTGACAAGCCCAAGACCAATTCATTATGAAAAGTGTTCACCAAATAGGGATAAAGAGGGGCTTCGTTGGTTGCTGAAGAATGTCACCAAAACTGTACATGATCATAGCTCATGGTGAAGAATTGAATGCTTTCTTGGTCAGGAGCGTGAGAGAGATGCCCCCATCAACATTGATTTTCAGCAATGATTACAAAATAGGCCAAGTATCTTAAGAGACACCTCATCCGGGAGGAAGCACCTGTGACAAGTAAGCACGTGGAAAGGGCCCAGCCTCCATTTGTCACAGGTTGACAAGGTGGGGATGCATTCCACACCTGTTAGGGTGACTCAGTCCAGAGCACTGGGGCAGCAGTGCGGCCTGGGGTTCAGGGCACTAGGGGGGCAGTCCAGTGAGGATGTGCACAAAAGGCACAGCCAGATCGAAAGGCAGCTTCTCCCGACTCAAACGTGTTCCTAACTGTTGAGCCCGATGATCTCAGACCCTCTGGTGCTGGCGTGGGTTACAGGGAAACCTGCAGGCGTCCTCTAGCAGCTTTATTCACGTTCATCGGAGTGCACAGGTGATCAAGATGTCCTTAAGTAGGGAGTAGATAAACTCTAATAAGCTTAGACAGTGCTGAAAGAGAGGAAGCAGTCAAATCCAGGAAACCTCACCCTACATTCTTACGAAAGAAACACTTCCTGAAGAGTCCGAGCACTATGTGCACTGTGACTTCAAGATTGTGACCTGAAAAGGCAGAACCGTGCACAGCAGAAAGAAAGTGACTCTCATATTTGTGGGGTGGATGGAGTGGAGAGGCACGGATTAGATCTGTAACACAATAAAGCTTCTCTGTCCTTGTCCTGCAGAGATTCACAGGAGGGAGTCAGGATACCTGTGTTAAAATCTGTAGGATGTACAAGATCAATGAGGACCCGTGGAGTGTGAGGAAAGCAATCTGTGTGGGGCGTTGATAGCACCCATGCACCATGTTAGCCACAGGAGTACTTATTTCTCCTCCTCCTCGTCTTTCTCGTTGCTCTCACAGGTCAGACTCAAGCTTTCTTCTTAAATCCCAGCCTTTAAACAAAAAAGTTGCTTCTTATTCATGTTTCTCACTTTTCCCCTACATGATGTTGACCAAACTAGCAAATCCTTGCTAAGAAGGGAAGTTGATGGGGCTGGTGAGGTGACTCAGCAGGTAGAGGTGCTTGCCCCCAAGACTGGCAAACTGGGTTTGATACCCCATGACACACATGGGAAGAGAGAACTGACTTCTACAAGGGGTCCTAGGATCCTCATGAGCATGCTGCGGCATGAACCTAGACACACAGCGCTGATGCACAAGCAAATAATGGTGGAAAGAAAGGGAAGTTGAGTGAAGGGTGGAACGCTGCATGTGCTCACATGTTAGTGAACTTTGTCAGCTCATATGACAATCTTCCCTCCCTTCCTCTCTCCCTCCCTCCCTCCCTGCCTTCCGCCCTCCCTACTTCTTCCTAAGACAGGGTCTCACTGCGTATCTCTGGCTGGCCTGGAACTCACTCTGTAGACCACACTGGCCTCTAACTCAGTGAAATCTGCCTGCCCTTGTCTCTTGAGTGCTGGTGTTAAAGACTGGACCACTGTACTCCTGCTCCAGTGTTTTGGTTATTAAGGAAACTAGATAAAAAGTTGCTTGGCTTCACTTTACCCCCCACATAACTATATTGCTGAGAACGCTCCAATACTCACAAGTTGTTTGTAGACGATCAATTCAAGCATCTCAGAGGACAGCTTGCCTGCATTTTTCCATTGCCGTGGATGCCAGGCTTTTGGTTGTGCACTCCTCTCTTGAGACATGGTCTGGGCCTGTTGTTTCCTACATCTCCTATTCTTGTGCCTCTCCTTTGCATTTTAAAAGCCGACTGTACTTGCTGTATCTCAAACTTACCTGTAAGTTTTAATTTCCTGCAACGCTGCCTGGATCCATTCTGTGCCTGCTCTGGCCATCTCATAGTCTCTAGTTTGGGTTCAGAAACTTTTTGGTTTTTCTCTGTGAGCTTTGGTGACTGTCCAGGAACTCGCTCTGTAGACCACGCCCTGGTCTCGAACTCACAGAAAACTGCCTGCCCCTGCCTCCTGAGTGCTGGGATTAAAGGTGTGTGTTACCACCGCCCGGCAGGGGATTCAGAAACTTTTAAAGCCAGCTCGTTGTAATTAGAGTGTAATTAAAGGATTAATTAGAATTAGAGTTCTATCAAAGGATCATCGTGGTTACTATAGACTTTTAAGTTTGTGAACTTCTGTCGCTGAGACCTTGACAAGTTTAGGACACCAGCCCGTGGTTCCTTGACTTTCCATTCTTCCTACTCTGAGACTTTGTGTTCGCTCTCCCACCTGCCCATTCTGAGAATCCCTGCAGAGGTCCTTGATCTTTCTCACACCTTTCTAGACTCTCTACATGCCTTCTTGTTTTCTTTACTTAATACTAGGTTTTTGAGACTTATTTTTACTTGTAAGCCTGGTTCCTTGATTTCTTCTGCTGTATAGGATTACCATTGTTTGAGTATATGTCAGTATATTTTTTCTTTTCGCTCATTAATGTTTTTGATGTTTGGAGCATTTGTTTCTTTGTTCTGTTTTGCTTCAGCTACGTATGTGACTGCTTATGGTATGTGACATGTAGCACATGTTCTAAAAGCTATAGGGGGACAGTCTAGTAGTAGACTCTACACTGAGCATGTCTAAGACCCTGTCTTAACTCCCAGAAACCCAGACATAAAAGAATAAAAATATACTGTCAACACCTTGAATGGTTGCCATCTGGGTTCCACCAGCTGTCACTGTGACAAAATACTTGAAAAGTTACCTCAAAGGAAGGTGAGGGTCAGAGGTCTCAGCCGGGTCACTTGACTAGGTGTTTCTCTGTGCCGCCTGAGGCAGAGAGAGCATCATGGCTGGGTACATGCTCCCAAGGGCTGTTGTTCACTTCTCCACTTCTTGGGAGGAGGGGAAGAGGTAAGCCAAGGGTCACAGTACCCTTCAAAGCCATACCCTCCTGCTCCCCAAGTTTTTACCGCCTCCCACTAGTACCCACAGCTGGAGATCAAGTTCCAACCTTGCAAGAACATTCCCGATCCAAGCATAACACCATTCAGTCTAGCAGATGTTAGCCTTCTTGACAGCAGGATGTGGCGCGCACACCCCAGCTTGCTTTGTTTCGCTGTCCTCACAGTGGGTCTGTAGGTGTCACTTCGGTTCCTCATTCTGGACATGGAAGCAGAACCCTTTGTCCGTTGTATGTTCATCTCGTGTTTATGAGACGCTCATCTCAGGTCTGGAGAAAAGGAATAATCAAATCAGCAAGTCCAGTGAAATGGAGAAAGGCAGTTATTCTTTGAAGGATTAAGGAGAGACACATTCTAGGACAGACTGGTGCTGCTGTCGTGGGGTTTAGGTTGATGCCCGGCTCAGTGAGTGGTGTGCTGCCCTGAAAGGCTTCCTGAGTAAGGAAGGTTCCGGGTTGGAGTCACCTACTTCAGGGTCAGCCTGGGAGGCTGGTCTTACGATTCCAGGTCCAGCACAGGTCTGGTGTGTCCTCAGCATAGGGAATTATTTATAAATCACTGAGAGAATTGAACACAGAAGTGTATGAAGTCTCTTTGTACGTGTTCCACTGTCATGGAGACGTGTGAGATGTTTTTAGATTAGTAACCATCCATTGCACATTTCCAGACAGCTTTTGCAGTGGAGAGACCATGGGATTCGGGAGACACTTACTTTCATTATAGAGAAAAGAACATATGTGCAGCCAATGACTACTGTTAGGATACTGTGCCACATACACTGATTAGAAGAAATTAAAACGGCAGGGAGAAATTGCTCTTTTTGAAGGAACAAACCTCAGCTGTTTCAAAAAGGTGGTTTGCCGTCAGGGTCTCCCACGGGAGATAAAGAGCACTGAAAAGCGTGGGAAGAGGGAAGGCACAAAAAGGCTTGACCCAGTCAGCTTTGCAGCAAACACAAGCCAGACGTCTGCTGGTTCAGTTCGCATCATCGGATTGCACAGGTCACAGGCTCAGTGTTAAGACGCTCCCTTCACCCTTTCAGGTGCCAGTTGCAAGCCCCAGGTTCAGCTGCTTGTGTCCCTTCTTCCTTTTTTTTTTAAAATCCTGCCTGTCTTGTGTTGGGGATTGAGTCCAGGGTCTTGTGCCTGCCATTGTGGCTTATGTACCACCAAACTGTGCCCCAGACTCTACCAGGTTTTTCCACCGCTCAGTAGTTTGCTCTAAGATAAAGAGAGGCATAGGGTAAGGTACGGGAAAGGACAGCAGCTTCTTGGCCCTTCTGTGGCTGTGCCAACCGAGGATCCTTGTGTCTACAATCTGGAAATTCTCAAGAGCTGTCCCCTTTGGCAACTTCTTTGCATAGACCTGTTAGAAGCGTGGACAGCCAGGCCAAGATGTGCTCGCTCACACAGCCGGTATACTGCGTGAGGACGCTGCAGGCCTACCTGCTCCAGAGACTGTCTGCTTTAACCTTGTTGGCTGGCTGTGCATTATTTCTTCTCGGTATGGGTGGGGCCTCTGCAGAGAGGAAGGCATTACTATCCACTGTAGGCAGGGGCAGGTGAGAGGATTTTATGAGCAGCTAAAGGCAGAAAGGAGAGGAAAGATAGAGTTTCTATGATCTGCCTTGGGGCCAGAAACCATTGATGGAAAAAACAAAATTATGTATCATGATGTGACATCATTTCTCGTTCTCTGTCATTAAGTTTTACCTTTCTGAATCAGTGCGGCTTCTCAACCACCACCTCCCTACTGCCTGGCACAGCAAACAGCATGGAATTTCTGGTACCTAAGTGAGAAGACATTGCTGTTTACCCTTTTCCCCCTACCAGTGGCCTCCCCGTGCTTTGTGTTAGATTCCACCTTGACCCACAGAGCCCTGTGTGCAGTGATCTTTACATGTTTCCAAAATTGA
Organism: Ondatra zibethicus; assembly: GCA_004026605.1. Lineage (NCBI taxonomy): Eukaryota > Metazoa > Chordata > Mammalia > Rodentia > Cricetidae > Ondatra > Ondatra zibethicus. Next base: position 57,442 of record PVIU01000880.1, read on the forward strand.
TGTGTTACTATCTCTCTGTCCTTTTCCTGTTCCTTGTAAACATGGCATCTTATTATTTCCTCCCCTGGGGCCTTTGCCGTTCCCTGTCTCAGAATGAACACCTGGCAGGTTCAGCTGGAGCCTCAGCGACTCAACACTGCTTCTCAGACTGCCTTCTTAGTGTGGTCCAGATTCCAAGGCAACTCTGTCATCTCTTACTCAATCTCACCTGGCCTGCCATGGATTGTTTTACTCCGCAGTACTTACCTTTGGCTTCTGTCCTTGGTGTCAGTGTGTTCGTCCTCCAGTTATGCTGTAAATTGTTAGTGCAGGAATGTCGTCTGTCCTGTTTCACTGTTCTCCCAGCCTTAGGATTTTGAGTAGCTACTTACACCTAAGAAGGCACAGAGACAGGTTTTTTGATTCCATAGTTTTTGCTCTCAGGCTGCAATTTCTTTCATCAACCAAAAAGTGTTGAAGAGACCTGAAATCAGCCATCCTAGAATGACCAATCTATTGTTGTCTTGGTTTGTAGCAGTTCTAGTGGAACTTACCAAGGAGGCGGCGTGCCAGGGAAACAGGCCTTAGCCTGGAAATACACCCTTAATCAATTTCAGAATGATCTAGAGTTCAGAGAAGGGCTCAGCTGGAGAGTAAGTACTTCTGGGAGATGTTGATGAGGTTGAAGGAGCGAGAGGCCCAGATGCTTGTTTGACAGAGGGCAAGCTAGTCAACAGATAGCCAAAGAATTATACTAAAGATGGGAGGAGCTGAGCAAATGAGAGAGAGAACTGCTCAGGGTTGCACCGAACAATCACAGGACACCTTACACTGCCTTTGTCTTGATGGGAGTTGCCGAGAGTTAAGTTGCTTAGGCCCTCTGACAATGAGGAGCGGTTGTGGCGTTGGAGTGTGGGGTGCAGGATGTGGAGGGCAGCCGGGGGTTTGAGCAGAGATTGAAGGGCAGCTGGAGCTCTGTTTGGCAGCACTCGGCTGATAGACCCATTGCACATCCCTGAGGTCATTCGGTCCATCGCCTTCCAGACTGCTCACAGGAAAGGTCTCCTAATTGTTCCCCACTCTCAGCCCTGCACCACAAACATGCCTTTTTGTCAGAGGCCTTTAATTATTAATGCTTTCCCTTTTTTAAGCCCAAGATTGCAATTAGAGTACAGTTTGCTGTCTATACTGAATTGACCTAAGTTGAAGTAAAAGCCTAAACGGAACCCCGTTCTAGTTATGGCCTTAAGACAGCTAAATGGTTAGCTCATGTGGACTTCTGAAGGATTAGAGGTGGGTGTGGGCTTTTGGAGCTTAGCTGGTTACGGCCCACACTCATTTCTCAGGCCACCTGTCTTCAGATCGCTGTCATCTAGGAGCTGGGTTTGTTCACTTAGCTTTTCCGACCCAGTCCCATTTGCAAAATGCATATAATGGCCCTGCTTCATTGAGTGACTTTGAGTTCTTGTTAGATAATAATGCCTTTTAGCTCTTGGCATATTGCCTGATCCATAATCTGTGTGTAGTAATTATTGTCTTGTTCTCTGAATTATCTTACAGAATTTGGACTTGAACCTTGATTTAAAGTCTTATTTATTGCAGAGCATAGGATCAAACTCAGGGCCTTGCATATGCTAGACAGGAGGTCAATTGAGGTAAGATGGATAGGGGGAGATTAAGAGGTGGGAAGGGAAACAGGAGGAGCCCCTTTCTGGGGAGTTTGATTGGTTCCCCAACCCCCCAGCTGAGAGTCCAGCGCACTTACCAGCATTTGCTATGGAGGTTGTCTGTAGTGACTTTTCAAATCAGGATGTTGAAATAGCCACGAGCTATGTTCAAGGCCCTAGAATTTGTGACCTTTGCTAGCTGTAAACCTACAGTCTTCTAGGAATTAAAAACTCCGGTTACAGTAGGGACCGCTTGTGCAGTACGTGTGACCCTGGCTTTGCCTTATCAGGCTTTACTCTTATGCACAGCGCCTTGGGCACAATCCTATGATCTCACTGGCCAAAAAGAGGGAAACGTTTCTTCCCAACACTGTGGAGATGTAACTTGAGAGCCAGAGCCACCAGATCCTATGGATGGCTACTGTTAGGACACTTAGATCCTTTGAGAAGCTCATAGCCACCCTTGGCTGTGATATATCTTTTTCTTTCTATGAACCTTTACACTTAAATCAGTATTAAGTTCTCTTCCCGAAGAACATCTGCTTCTCTCAGTTTTATCCTGAAATTCTTTTCTGTGGTAGAATCAAGAATCCCATCTTCACCTGAGTAGAAGTTTCTGCAAACAACTCCTCAGGCCATTGCCCATGAGCTGGTGGAAGCCTGTGGTATCACGGAGCTTGCCAGATACTGCCACTATCAGATGAACAGCCAAGACTCTGATGTGTTTATTTGGTTCTCTTTCCTTGAACTCCAAAACAGAGTTAGCGAAGATCGTTTTAAATTGTGCAGCTGTGGGAGAAGGGAGCGCCGAAGGGCTGGCAGGTTCTGAACGCTTACATCCTATATTAAGAGCAGCCGCTCTGTGTTCACTGTGCACAGGGTGGTGGAAGAGGCCTTTGGTAGTCAGTGGGATACTCATGTGCAGTAATGAGCTGCTGGTGTTGTTTTGGGGGCACCGTACATGGGTGTCTGGGGGAGGAAGGGATGAAATTTGCACTGTGATAAATGTATAACAGTGTTTCTGACCTTAAGTGTCTTTATGTAGTCCACATTTTTTTTGTTGCGTTTTTCAAGACCAGCTTTCTCTGTCAAACAGTCTTAACTATGCTGGAACTCACTCTGTAGGCCAGGCAGGCCTTGAACTCACAGAGATCCTTCTGCCTCTGTCCCCGAGTGTCTGGAATTAAAGGTGTGTACCACCACAGCCTGGCGCAGTCCACATTTTTACAACACACTTCACAATTCATATCTACCTCAAAGTGAGTGTACATGAATGAATAAAATGTTCATTGGCAGGCATTGGCCTATTATTTCAACACAGGGAGTAAAACATTTCCCTTGGAAGGTATTGCTCAGCACTGCTTGCTATCTTTATTTCATTTCCTTCCATTTGCCTGTGTACGTGCAGGCCACTGCGCCACAATGTATATCAGGACAGCTCAGAAACCCCTTCTTTCTTCCTACCATTTGGGTCCCAGGATCAAACTAGAATGAGTCATCAGGCTTGGTGCTTTACCCTCTAAGCCATCTCCTTGGCTTCCTATTTAATTTTAGAAAGGAGATAAACTTGTCCTGGTGAGTAAGGCTCCATGGGTAAGCGTTTGCTGTGCAAGTGACCTGAGTGTGAGTCCGGGAACCCATGGTGAAAAGAGAACGAACTCCTAGAAATTGCCCTCTGTCCTCCACACGTGTATGCTGTACTCACACAGTATGCACACGTAACAGTAATGTGAATTTAACCACATTTGCTGCTCCGGATGACCGCAAGTGTGTTAGCAGGTGATCTTGTTGGCAAGTGGAAATTTGATGAAAATGTACTATTTGTAGGAAAATGACTCAAGCTTGTATAAATCCCTGGATTTAGTGCCATTTAGAAGGAAATAAGATGGGCTGGAGAGATGGCTCAGTGATTAAGAGCACTTGCCGCTTTTGCAGAGGACCAGGTTCATATCCTAGCAGGGCATAGTAGCTCACAACCACCTATAACTCTGTTTCAGGAGGTCCAACACTTTCTTCTGGCTTCTGTGGGGAGCCCCCATAAATAAAAAACAGTTTTGAAAAGAAAAAGAGAAGATGTGGGAGAAAAGGCTGGAAAAAATGTGACACAAATTTTGGGCTTGATGGTGCATACCTGCCTGTAATTCTAGTTTCCTCAGAAGCTGAGGCAGGAGGATTGCTGTGAGTTGGGAGGATAGCCTGTGGTCTCGTCAGAGTTCCTCCTAGTCTGGCTTACAGAGTGAGACCCTGTCTCATCCATCCCCAAAGAGACACAGGTAGCAATAGAGTTCGTTTCGTCAAGTTGAGTAGATGTACCCTTAAGTGAGAATTGTAGCGTCCAGTCTGCATACGTGGAGCAATTTGGGTGAGTGTTCATCCTGACATACCATTCAGAGGGAATGTTATTTGAGATGCATTCTCATAACTTGGCATCTGGTTTTTAAAATTAAGTTACTTCTTACAATTGCAGTTTTCTTTGTTGTGGCACCTCCCGATGATGTACAAATTAGAGGCCGGGCCTCTCAGGAGATTATTTGCATTTGCTCTTAGTGAAACCTTAAAATAGAAGTAACCAGTCTACTGAATGAATGTTTAAAAACATCTTGGTTAAGGGTTTGGAGAGATGGCTCAGTGGTTAAGGGCCCTGGCTGCCCTTGGAGAGGACCCAAGTTTGATTTCCAGCGCCCACATGGTGGCTCACAGTTGTAACTCCAGCTGCAGGGATCCAGTGCCCTCCTTTGACTTCCACAAGCACCGGGCATGCAGGTGCTGCATATGAAGATATGCAGGCAAAACACCCATATAACAAGTACATTATGAATTTTAAAAACTATAATGTCAGTTTAAAAAATCTAGGTAGGAAGTAGACTGCAAAGCAGAAATCCTTGAGTTCCTTGTGAAGGTAGGATGAGAGTCATGTTACAGCGCATAGTTCCTAGACAAGCGGTGTAGTTCAACAGTAGCTTCTCTGTGACAGTATTCCAACATTCCCCTTCCTCTCTAAATGCATTTCTAAGTTTGCTTTTTAAGCATTTTCATAAAATAGTAGCCTTGAGGTTCACGTGCATCAGTGTCTGATGAACAAGGCAAGTGTCTGAGATTCTTCCCTGGTTTTGATTTATTTTCCCCCTCAGTATTTTCCCCAGTGTTTGGATACCTGGTAGGCCTTATAGTGTGCCTAAAGAATTTCCTTTGATTTTTTTTTTAAATTTATTTTTCCATTACACTTTTGCTCTTGAGGCTATTAAAAATGTGTTTTCATTTGATAGGAATGCTGTGATTTTCTTCAGTCAATACCTTGGTATTTCTTGGTCTTTAAAAGTCTGTCTCACACATTTGACTTAAATTTAGGGTTGGGACTGGAGTTGATTGCCCGTGGCCAGGGTAGAGGAAATTCAGATTTAGCTGGGCAAGATGATTACTGCCCACGATTCATACATCAGGTGCTTAGCAGTAGGGTTAACGTGATATTGTATATTTAAACGTGTTGAGTAGGAGATTTTCTTGTTTCATGAAGCTCGCTGGAGTTTGGCACTCATAGCATCTCTGAGCCAGAATTGAAAGACCTTCACCTTGATGCTCAGCCTAAGTAGCAAGCTACTTCCCCTGGATCAGAAGGTTTTCCTGGGCCATGTTCAAAAGCGAAAGTTTGTCTCTGGAGACTACAGTGGCTTTCCAACCGGCAGAAAGAACTCAGACGTTATTATCAGTGGAGAGAAAATGGCAGGCAAAATTGAGATATCTGTAAATAGAAGATATTTCTGGCTTGAGAGGAGGTGGTTATCTCAAGGGGAGATCAGAGTGAAGCAAGAGGTAGGCCATGCCAGTGGCCCTGCGGTTTCTGTGTGTATCTGCCCCAGATGGGATCCTCTGAGAATGCTAGAATAGGGGATGGTGATGACAGTCAGTTGGGCCTGAAATCTTAGCCTCCCCCTCGTTCTTGTCACCAGTGCCATGCAATAGACTAGACTGTGCAGCCGTCATTCTGAACAGTTATGTATGATGGGAGTTCTGGGATACGTTCTTTCTGCCTTTTGGTGTTGGGCATATCTTCCAAACTTGTCACCAGGGATCTGCAAGGGATCCCTGTGCAGTTCGAATGAGTTCGTTCTCCCGATATGCTTTGGTTTGAGCTGAAGGCAGTAGTGAGTCTCTGGGATTCCTGTGTGCTTTGGAAGCTTCAGGTCTGAGATGATACACAGTAACTTGGAAGCATATAGAAAGAAGTTTGAGTAGATTGGTTAGAATATAGAATAGATTTTCTGCCTTTCAGAAACTTGCAAATAAAAGGAAAAAGTAATTTAATTTTTAATAGCAAGTAAGTTATAGAGGAACTGATTAAAATTACATTTTTTTTAAAAAAGAAGGTAGATCTCATTTCCAGGGTTCTTACCACAATAAAAAAGAAAAATAAACTAGTAGCTTAAGCATTTGAGGGAATCTGAATAACATCTCTCTTTCAAAGTTTTAAGTTTTTATTAGCATATCCTACAGGCCAGCGGAGATTGTAGTTCCACACAGGCACCGTGGGTGTGGACTAGCCCAGCTGCCCCACAGCCATTTTCTCTTTCCCCACGCTTCCCAGCTTCTACTGACTTTGATTCTGTGTTGACGTCTGCTTTGTCAGGTTTCTATCAGTGAGAACACGCTGTATCTTTCTTTTCTTGCCTAGCTTATTTTGTTTAAAGCAATGTGCTGCGGTTCCATCTGTTTTGCTGTAAATGCGAAGCTCCCGCCCTTCATGGCTGAGTACTTGAGTGTACACATTGATCACATTGTCCCGTTCGTTTATTCATACAGCTTAGCTGTTGTGAATAGTGCAGCAATAGCAGTGGGCATGCAGATATTTTATTAGTAGTGGCTTTCAGGAACCTTCTATTGTATACACACAGCATATTGTACTGATGTATAATTGGAATAGAAATCTCTTGATTATCGAATTGATACCTAAACAGTGTACAGTCTGAGTCTGTGGCAATCTGATAAATTGTGTGTCAGGACCTTTTCTACACCGGTCGTTAGGGATGTCTGGTGTGCTCAATCTAACCATGGCTTCGTGGTTATTGGGGTTTTTTTTGTCTCAGAAAAATGCTTGCTTTGCTATAAGGCCTTATTAATTAAATATAGAACAGAGGCTTGTGTGTATTAATTTAGAATTATTAGTCAAAGAGGGTGTGGCACTTGTACGAGGCAGGCAGAGCACCTCGGTGGATGTATCTGTCAGTTGATCTGTAGGTCCAGACACCCCCACTCGACCTCAGTAACTTTCCCAGGTGCTGCCATGCAGCTGAAAGTGAAGGCTTGGTGAATTAAATGCACAGAAATATAGTTGATAGTCTTTAGAAAGGATTAAATGTTGACATCCTTTATTTCACTAGTGGCTAATCTAACATTCTGCTTAATACTAATGGGGATTCCCCACATATATGAGGCCTGTCTGAGGCTCTTATCTAAGGATGAGAAATCAGAGGGTCATAGTTGTGCGCGCTCTCTCTCTCTCTCTGTTTTTCGAGACAGGGTTTCTCTGTAGTTTTGGAGCCTGTCCTAGAACTCGTTCTGTAGATCAGACTGGCCTCGAACTCACAGAGATCACCTGCTTCTGCCTCCTGAGTGCTGGGATTAAAGGCATGCACCATCACTGCCTGGCACGGTTGCTCTTTTACACAGGCCTTGACCCTTCTACCTGCCTCAGACCTGGTGCCTGTAGCTTTGTTCTGAGTTTTCATCTGATTAAAGCCTTGCTGTGTGTTAGGTCATTTCATTGACATGTTGGAGGAACAGCCCCTAATGTTTCACTGTGTTTTGTACTTGGGGCATTTCCATTATGGAGACTTCATGCCTGTCTCCTTACAGTGTGCTTTCAAATTCCATTGTCAACAGTGTACTTAAGAGCCTGGCCTGTCAGACATGGGTCTTTAATCCCAGCAGAGGCAGGTTGACCTCTGAGTGTGAGGGCACGCTGGTCTACAGAGTGAGCTCCAAGATAGCCAGGGCTGTATAGAAATACCCTGTCTCAAAACCCATCACCAGCAGCAGCAGCAGTAGCAGCAGCAGCAGCAACAAATGTATTCTTTGCAAAGTGGTTAAATCAGTGTAGCTTAGAATATGAGGATTTGGAGTGAGACTTGAGTTGTGCTAGTCCACTTCTGCATGCTGGTAATGGACACATGCTTTGCCATCAAGGGCTAGTTAGCTCCTTCTTGAATTAGTGTTTTAGTGCCTTTAGTATAGGGCCTGGCACAAAATGTCTATGCTTTTTACTATTGCCAAACTCAATTGTACCTTTAGATTTGATTTGTCTGGTTTCCTCAGTTACTTTGTAAACTTGGGCCTTGCTCTTGCTAGCCTAGCTCTTGTGCTTGCAAAGTTATCTTTACTGAACTGAGGCATTTATTTCAACTGCTTGAGGCCTGGAAGATACATGAACTAGTCATTTTTATATCTTTTGTTTGGGCAAAAATTAGAATTTCTGTCGTGGGAAGCCAGGCGTGCCGGCATGAGTCACTTTATTGGTGTCTTCAGAGTACATTGACACTGCTCTCTTTTCTCTTAGTTCAGTGTGTTGCGTCCCTTCTTGTCTGCTTTCCTCTCCCTTTTCATTTTGTTTGGGTCTCCTGTATCCCAGGCTGGCCTCAAGCTGTTCCTGTCTCCACCCCGAATCCCACACTTCCAGGTATGAATCATCATAATAACTAGTGTATGTGGTGGTAGGGAGTGAACACAAGATCCACCTGCCCCTTGCAGGCCTCCCTACCAACCCCCTGGAATTAAAGGTGTGTGCCTACTATAACCAGTTGTTCTGTATTTAAGTGTCTGTTAGACGGTTTCTTAGATCCAAAATAATGACTGCTTTTTTTTATTAAAATAATTTCTTCTTTGGTCTGGAGAGATGGCTCAGCGGTTAAGAGCACAGGCTGTTCTTCCAGAGTATCCTGGTTCAGTCCCTAGCACCCCACATGGCAGCTCACAACTGTTTGATGTAACTCTAGTTCCAGGGTACCCGGCCCCCTCATGCAGGCAAAACACCAATACACATTAAAATAATTTAAAAAAAGATTTCTTCTTTATACTAATTACTAATTTTTTTGTTTTTGTTTTATTTATGTGTTTTTTGACACAAGGCTTCTCTGTGTAACACCCTGGCTGTCCTGGAACTCACTCTGTAGACCAGGTTGGCCTTGAACTCACAGAGATCCACCTGCCTCCTAAGGACTAGGATTAAACTTGGGCTACCACTGCTGGATAGTCTTTTTAGGTAGGGGAATTTTCTTTTTTTCTACACTGAGTCAGATTCCCCTTCCCCACTAAGGAGTAAAGGGTTTATTTTGGCTTCTAGTTCAGCTAGGATAGAGTTCATCATGATAAGAACACGGCAGCAGGCACGGAAGGCACGGTGGCAGGAACAGGGTGCAGAGTCCAAACAGGAGGCCTACCCACAGTGACTTACTTCCTCCAGCAAGGTTCCCCAAAACCTTCCCACACACAAACTACTGCTAGCTGTGGGGTGGGGGGACATTTTGCATTCAGATCCCGACACTCTGCCCCTGACCCCATAGGCCTCCGACCCTCATGATGCGAAATGTGCTTACCAGCTTCAGAAGTCCTCGTGATCTTTAAGGGAAGTCTTCTGAAGCTAAAGATGTTCTCTTCACTGTGACCCAAGTTCCAGTGGGGGTTCTGACCGTGACATGGGGAAGACATGGCAGCAGACAGAAGGGCGTGGCTGTAGGAATACAAAGCCATGTTTTTTTCTTTTGAGATAATCTCATGTTACCTAGTCTAGTCTTATAAACTCTGTAGCAGAGGATAGTGTTGAATTCCTGATCCTCTTGCCTCCATTCCAGGCATATATCACCTTGCCTAGCTGAAGAATACTTTCTATAGAAAGGAAGAACAAATGCCCTGCCCTTTACCTCCCACGGGATTTCTCTGTGTGGCCTTGACCTATCCTGGAACTCTCTGCCAGGCTGGGCTTGATCTCAGAGATCCACCTGCCTCTGCCTCTCAAGTATTAGGACTAAAGGAATGTTCTATCATTGCCTGGCTTATTTACTTATTTTAAAATGAATCTGCTTTTAATTTTTCTCTCTAAATTTAATTTTTTTGTGTGTGTTTGTTTTTCGAGACGGTTTCTCTATGTAGCACTGCTATCCTGGAAGTCACTCTGTAGACTACTAGTCTTAGAGAGCATGTTTGAGTTAGGTATGAGAAAATACCCTTGTAAATGTCTTGACCTGAAACCAGTTAACCATTTTCTTAAAAGTAATTGTTCCCTTAATTGGATGTGGTATTCAAGCAGCACATTTGGGCTACCAGGAGCAGCCCTTGATCCTTGAATTTTTTAACTGAATGGTCTCAGGGATTCTGTATGTGCATTATGTAGTGTGTGTGTGTGTGTGTGTGTGTGTGTGTGTGTGTGTGTGTGTGTGTGTGTGTGTGTGTGTGTGTGTGTGTGTCTGTGTCTGTCTGTGTCTGTGTCCCCATGTGTCCACTCTGGTTTGGAAGAAAAATACTCTTGTCTTTGCTTCTAAATGACATTTTAAGGAACAAGTGCCATGGTTCGTGTGCCGCAGCGTGTGTGGAGGTCAGAGGACAGCCTACCGGAGCTGGTCCTCTCCCTCTGCCATGTGGGATCCAGTTTGGCTGGCATGGCAGTGAGTGCCTTTTTTATGTGTTGAGCCATCTCACTGGCCAGGGAAATACTCTGAGAGTTATCTAGGGGGCATTTCTAGTCTTCCCATCCTTTTTCCTGTCTTTGTGTGAGTTCATCACTTCCATTTATAGTGACCCCTTATCAGGACTATAAAAATGGCCGAGGCAGAAATTAATTTATATGTGAAAGTAGAACACGTTTCTCTCTCCTAGGTGCTGTTGAGGATTATTTTAATAGTATGCACCTTTTTTTCTCTCTTTAAAAATAGCCTCTAATTTGACCTAGATTTTAATAGTATCACTTAAGTTTTTCTGCTGTAAATACATTGTTAAAAGGCTGGAGTAAGGTCCTGAGTATAACCTCAGCAGAACTGCCATGACCTTAGGGCCAGGCTTCACTGCATTGTGAGTTCTGAACCAGCTGAGACGCTGCGTCTCCAACGAAACAAAACGACAACAGCAAATTAATGTATTACTTCATGTCTCCAGCCCACAAGGAGACGGTGAGAAAGGAAGACTGGAGTTAAGAAAGAGAAACTGAGAGCATTGGCTTCCTTTTCTCTCCCTAAATAGAAAGCTAGCACTCTTATGTATACCTGAAAATGTGACCAGCTAGCCTGGCAGCGAGGTTCTTGTGACTGTTGCGTCTTTGAGCTGGCTGTGCTGGGCTTTCTGCGTTGCTTCGCTCGCTTTCAGCTTCCTCATATTGAATGTAGCACCTGGAATTTGTATTTTTCCTTCTTCTTATATTAAAAAGGGTTATTTTATGTGTATGGGTATTTTGCCTAAATGTATATCTTGTGCAACACAGTGGTACAGTTTTCATGGAAGCCAGAGGGGGGGTTGTCATATCCCCTGGAGCTGGAGTTAAAAATGGTGATGAACTGCCATGTGGATGCTAGGATCCAAAGCTAGATCCTCTGGTAGAGCAGCCAGTGCCCTTAACCACTGAGCCGTCTCTCTGCCTCCCTTTCGTTACACTTTAAAGGATTATTTCTTATTTATCTCATTGCATTCTTAGCTTCGTTGTAGGTTAATGTTTTTCTTGACCATGACTAATTTGATCATGGTTTGTATCTGAAGGAGCCTCTGTTTGGACTCAGCTTGCCTCTCAAAGAAAACATGATAACTATTTTATATGTGACTTAAAGAATCTCTATAAGGATAAGGAATTTCTGCTAGTTTGGGTTCCCCTCATCCCCATTTAGAGTGGATTCTCTCTTTGACAAATGGCTTGTTCTGAACTTGGCGATGAAACTTTCTCTTGGGACTCTTACAGAAGGGCTCTGGCGACTGATGGGTGCCTTGAGCTTTCTCCAAGTCGCCTTATTTGTTTGCAGAGTCTGGAGCCCCAACTTCCCTTGTCCCCTGAGGCTAGTGGTAACTGGAGTTGATCTGGGAACAAATCTGAAAGGTTCCCCGGTGACTGAAATAGAGCAGTGCCTGCAGAGACATCTTGACTTTACTCTAAATCAGGTTTTTCTCTGCAGTAACGGGACTCTTTCCGGTGAAGATAGATGTAAGTGCTGGGCCTGGTGGCACATTCCTGTAATTAATCACCTCCAGTACTTGGAAGGTTGAGGCAGAAGGATAGTGAAGTTGAGACCAGCCTGGATTACATTAAAATAATTCAGTGTTTTTTGGTTTTGTTTTAAAGGCTTGTGCAGCATTTACACCCCTCCACCTCTGTAGGTGATGGAGACAGAGGAAAGAGAAGCCCGGATGCTTTTCCTTTCTCCCTTTTCTGTTTATTCCAAACAGTTCTCCACCAAGTGAATGGCCCAAGTGACTGTACAAGAATAGAGAGACGTTCAAGACTCCAGTACAGACTCCTGCTTATATGGAAGCATTGTAGTCTTCGTTTAGTATTTTAGCACTTTACCCTACATTAAAGTAGGAATATTAAAATCGTTGTACTCTGAAGTTACTGTGAGTCAGATCAAATGGAAATGGAGGAAATAGCTAAAATAACTGAGGGAGGGAGGGCGAAAGGGAAAGCGGTGATGGAGGAGAAAGCTGTGCCAGCTGGGGGCTGACGGTCATGCGCTCTCCTGGTCTGGGAAGCTGCTGCTCTGCTGTGCGAAGCAGGGCTATTTCATCAAAGCAGAGGTTCTTGCATCCTGTCCTGGGCGGTGGCTATAGAGTACTGGGACCATGTAGCCGGTCCCATTTTTATAAAACTCATGGCCATTTATGCGCCAGTTCACAGAAGCAGGGGTTTGGAGTGAGATCATTCTGGAGTGAATCCCAGCTCTGCTGCCATTGTGTAACCTCACACGCTGTTTTACCCCTGTCTTGGTTTCTTCATGTTCTACATATCAGAATAGTAAACCTTTCTTATAAATGTCAAGCGTGAAATAAATGAGACGATAAACGTGAAATATTCTAGATCCTGCTTCACTGTTACAGCGTCTGCAGTGCCTGCCCCGGGGCAACAGTAAGAGGCTGCCAAGGTCTCTGTCTTCTGCTTTTGCCCTAATTCAGCTCAGCTGCTTGTCCTTTTGGATTTGTTTCCTTTCTGAAGCAGTACTTCCTCGATATCCTTTGTGTTTCTTGGCACGTAAGGCAGAAAGCCTGGCCTAGCATAGGAAGACTTTGGAGGTTGACCCATCCCTGTAGCCAGTGACTTCCTGGATGCACCTTGACTTTCCGTCCTGTCCGCTCAGCAGCAGTGTCCTCTCACTGATGAGGTGGTGTCAGCCCTTTGGCGGCAGCAGCAACACAGGGTCCACTTTGTCCTTGCTGATATTTTAGGCCCCTCACGTTGTAAGCTTTTGCATTTTCTACCTTCATGGTCTGTTAGCGTGATTCTGATGAGCATCTTTGGATCCCTCCTCCCTCTTGACATGCTTGGGGATCCAACCTCAGTCACACCGGGTTTCTCTTTAGCACTGCTGGCATCCAGGAAGAGACTATCCTTGACACTATGTGATGTTCACCAGCATCCTGTCCACTATCAACCAATGCCTGTAGGCAACCCTCTTTCTGAAGGCTTGACACCAAAATTGTCTGTGGGGTACCTAGTAGCGTCTCTCCCATCCCTTGTTGAGAGCCGTTAGTCTGTACCATATTCGTCCTTTGAATCTGCTCTGAGCGAAGTTCACAGCTGGGTCACAGCTATTATAAACACACCTATTTCTTTCTGTTTTAATAGGTCCCCAACTTTGCCTGGCAGTCCTTTAATATTTTATTGATTAATGCTTCTGTTTTTCATGGGGTTATTTCAGTCTTCTCAAAGTGTCCATTTCATTTTATTATATATTTGTAGTAGATGGCCTTGGCATCAAAGGTAAAATAAAGGCTATTATATCTAAACTTTGTGATACCAGCCATGAATTTGAATCCTTGGTTGGCATTTAAGAAATTTTGTGGCCATTAGTGAGTTAGCCTGTAGCCTCATTTTCTTTGTCTCTGTCATGACTATCATAACAGGAAAAATGTAATGTGTGTAGTTTCTGGCTCATAGGGTCAGCTGGTGATGGGCACCGTGAATGGCAGAACTGACAAGAGGGAGGGATGCTGTCTTGTGTAAGGTGAATCAGCCACATGTTAGGGTGATACTGAATTCAGGATCTGAAGAAACTGAGGCATGAGTCACACAGGTTATCTGGGGGAAAATGCTTTCAAGTAATGTGGTTATAATATAAACTAAGAGAAAGGAACTGTGCGGGACATAGAGTGAAGGGAAGAGAAGATGGGCTTCATGTTTGCAGGCGGAGAGATGTGCACTCTTTGTTTTGTTGGATTTTTGAGACAGAGTTTCTCTGTGTACCCCTGGTTGTGTATTGGGACTCTGTAGACCAGGCTGGCCTTGAACTCACAGAGATCCCCTGCCGAATGCTGGGATTAGAGGTGTATGCCACTACTGCCCTGCAAATGTGTACTGTTTTTGAGACAAGGGCTCACTCTGTAGTCCTTGCAGCCTGGGATTTGCATTGTAAGACCAGGCTGGCCTCAGACTCAGAGATGCACCTGTCTCTGCCTCCTGCCTCCTGAGTGCTGGGATTAAAGGTGTGCGCCACCATGCACAGAGATGCACACAGTTTTAATTGGATGTGTAAATGCCATCGCAGGGTGGTATTAAACTTGTAAAAGTGAGAGATTAAGTTAATTAATTTCAGCAACCTCTTCACTGTTCCTCTTATTCATTTTTCATGCTGTAGGCAGATTTACTGTTCTAAGTGGGAATCTCATTCCTTTAGTTTCAGTTGCTTCTGCCCTTAGTCTAAAGTTCAGCCTCGTGAGATTTGTTTAACTTTGTCAGGATGCATCAGCACCAGCTACTGTGGCCATCTTCCTTCCCTTTTATCACTCTTACCTGTACCCTTCCTCCTGCATCTTCAGGCCCCCTCTCAGCTCTTGTCTCACCAGTTGTCTGTTTCAGTCCTGCCTCTTCAGTTTCACGTCTTCAACATGGCTCTTTCTGGGGGCTGGAGAGATGGCTTTCTGAGAGGGCTACCCTTAGGATCCCAGTACCCACACCATCTGGTGCTAACTCGCGGGGCTTATGCAAATATCTGTAACCCCAGCCCCCAGGGATTCATTGCCTCCTCCTGGCTTCTGCCCAAGCATAGATGTGCCTCTCCCCCATAGGCATATCCTTTAACAGACACAAGCACAAGCATCAGTACATTTTTAAAACAAAACAAGCCAAGGCAGTGCTAATGAAACCTCCTGCTTGTTGCACTTGTCTCATTTGCAGGCTTTAAGCAAGACCACGACTTCCCTACTCATGTGGGCGCACATCCTTGTCCTTGGAGGCCAGAAGAGAAAGAGAAATCCCTGACAGCTGGAGTCGCAGGCAATCGTGGCCTGCCTGGTAGAGTGCTAGGAGCCAAATTCAGGTCCTTTGGAAGAGAAGCAGGTGCTCTTACTCATTGAACTTTCTCCAGCCCCCTAAACATCCCTGACCACTAATATTCCATAGCTGTTTCTGGAAAAATCTAAAATGTAGGATGGTTTTGTCAGCAGGTAATTCTGGAGAGGAAATGTTTTTCACCCATGACATTACCAGTTATTTCACTGTTTTGGCCCCAAAATTCTACATATAGCAGTTTCATTGATTTTTTTTTTCTCCCCGTCCATATCCATGTATCCATCTCTATTCCAGGGAGAGGAGTTTTGTGTGTGGTGGGGGCCAGTTTCCGTCTTCTCCAACTCAGTTTGGATTTCTTAGTGCTACTTTCATTGCTCTCTGTTCAGAACGATAGGCTTCTGAGAACCTGAGCTTCTGCTATAATGATTGTTTATATGTTGCACGAACTGCTTTTGATGAGATCACACATCTGTTCATGCCATGTAGGACGTAGTGACAAGTAATAAAGGACTCCACTCAAGTGGAGTATGAGTATGGGTGCAGAAAAAAAAACTCTCCTGGTAACAGTTCACGGCCAGTAAACCCTGGGGATCTTGTCTGTCTCTCCCTCCCAGCAACTGCTAACCACCTATAAGACCATGGGGCCTTAGTAGCTCCTCTCCCAGCATCCTCAATTGTCTTTAACTCCTTAGGGAGAGGTGGTCTGCGAGACCTTCCCCTCAGTTGTTAACCACCCATAAGTCCCTGGATGGGGCCGAGTCTGACGAGCCCCTCCCCCAGGTAGTGGGGAGCTTTGTGAGCCTCTCCCTCCCAGCAACTGTTAACTGTCTACAAATCCTTGGTTATGGACAGAGCCTCATGAACCCCAAGTCCTAAACAGTTGTTAACTGGAAATCGTTGGGGAGGAGGGGGCTTACAGGATCCTCCCTACTCCTTGGTGGGAAGTTAGTGGTCTCCTCCCATCAGAGGCCAAGAGGGCAGCAGCCATGCTTTGAGAGGACAGCATTCCACAGCATTATCTTTTAAGTTTCAAAAGTCCTTAGTATCCAGGAATATATCCAGAAAATTCTAAATATATTATCACCGTGTTAATTTCCATAGAAGTCAACAAGATAACATGGTTTAGTAGTACTGAGAGAGAAAAAAAAGTGAGGTTGAGAAATAGACATCAGCTTTGGAAGATGGTAGACCACCATTTCATTATTCTTACATAAATAACAAGAAAGAATCAAAACCCTATCCTACTTTTTCTCTAAAAACTCATTTCAAGGTAAGAAAATAGCAAATTGGGCCTTTATTTTTGGTGCTCTCATTCTTGTTGTTGCATTTATTTTCAACAGTTGACTTCCTTCCTGTTTTGACACTTGTTTTACCTAGTTTTATCTCCTTGTTTCTATTTGATTGTGCTTATGATTCTGTGCCTGTTACAATTCATAATTATTTTAAATTCCTTGACTGATGATGCCAATATTTGACTTGTCTCTGGGTCTGTCTGTTGGCTGTGTTTCTCCCCGATGACAATTTGTCTTCACGGTTTGTTTGGATTTCAGCCATTCCGGGGAGAATGAAGGAAAATGGTATTTATTCTGAGAAGTGGGTGTGGCTGTGACTATTGCTCAGGTTGTCGGGCTCACCTGGAGTTGATGAGGGTCTCCGGGTTTGTTTATGGGTCTGGTTGACTTCATTGCCTCATCAGTGGGTGTTGATGTGCTAGAAGGTTCTAATGCAGCCCCTTTCGTCTTTCTTGAACTTGCTTGCTCATGGGTATTTCAGAAAGGGTCTCCCAGGCTTTGTTCCCTGCTCGTGGTAGAGTACCATTGTGTACTTGGGGAAATGTTTAGGTTTGCGGTGTGGAATTAAACCTTTGTTGCTCTAGATCAGTGTTGGATTTCTGCAGGCTGCGTTCCTCTCTCTGTGTTGTAGGAAACCTCTGTTCTTCCCTTCCCGGATAGTGGTTTCCCACAGCAGTAGATATTAGTAATAATTTTGAAGGAATTTAATAAGAAGCATTTTTATATCCAGTATTAAAACTAATGGGTTCGGAATCTTTGACAACTACATGAACTTTTCCAAGTCGAGTTTATTACTTCCATGAACTTCCTGACATTTCTTATTAACTACTAACAGCTTTCAGTTAAGAAAATGACTAAGCATGGCTGTTTCTCTACTCTCAAGGAAGTTTGTTTTTAGGTGCGGGGTCGCGATAATAAGCCCCAAACCAATTCTCCAGGTAAAACAAAGGTGTGATTGGAGAGCGCTCTTGACTGCACCATAGGAGGTCTAGTATTAGAGGTGTAATGAAGCCAAGCCTCAGAGGTGGAGATAATGAAGACTCCCAGGTTGTGATACTCCTACAGTTTTATTATAGTAGCAAGTGTGGCAAAGGAAAGAAAAATTGTTCAGAACTCTGGGCACGCTACAATATTCACAATTATTTTGGTTATTTCACACAAGTGTAGCCATCACTTGTTATAGGACGTTTCCAGCGTCCTCATACCATACCCCAGCACTATCCCAGGTTTTATTAGTGTTCATTGCATTTGCTGGCATTAGCTCATTTAATTCTTCACAGTTTCCTACGCCTTTCCTCTGCCTGTTTCTTTAGATCATTAGACAGCAGGCTGGCTTCACTGTCTGACCCCATCATCACCAGTCGCCATTTTCCATTTTGATACAATTAAGACATTGTTTTCAGACTGTCTGTGATGGCGCACACTGTCAGTCCCAGCACTGGGGAGACAGGCAGGCGGATCTCTGAAGCCTGGTCTATAGAGCGAGTTTCAGGACAGTAGGGCTAATAGGAGAGAGGCCCTGTCACTAACAGAAAACTGTTTTCAGCTGGGTCTGGTGCGATACACCTGTACTTCTAGCCTAGGAGAGGCAAGGGCAAGAGAATCTGAATTCCAGACCAGCCCAAGCTACACAGCTGGTCAACCAGTCTCCCTCCCTCTCCGTCCCTCAATCTCCCTTCCTACCTTTCTCCATTCTTCTCTTTCAAAAAAAGTTTTTATTTTTCTCCCACTTTCCTGATTTTCTTCAGTATTCACATGACAATGTCCTTTTCTCTCCAGCTACCTTTTTCACCTGCTTCCTTCCCAAGCCCCCTCTTGTCCCTTCTCCTTAGTCCCTGTGCAGAGCCTTCAGGAGGTTCTGCTCAAAACACACAGCACACTGTTCTGCTCTCAGTATCCTTGGCCTTTTTTCTAAGGACGGTTTCTAAGCAGTGGAAGTGAGTCAGGGGTCAGATGCTGTGTTTCAGCTTTTGTCATGTTGCTCCCTTGAAGCGTGCTGCCAAGTTTGTGTGTTTCACTGTGTGTGCTTGCCAGTCTTCGAGCTCCACCCTCACTGGCGTCCCATCCCCCAGTCTTTGTTAATTCTATGGAAGGTACTAGATTGGTTTTGTGATTCTTTTGTAAGAAGGGATACATTAACAAATTTCATCTTTTAAATATAAATCTGAAAGTATAATGTAGCTCGAAGAAAGAATGTGCCTACAGTATTTTTAGTTTGTCTCAAGGCTGCAATATAAAGGTATTTGACTATATAATGTTTTGAATATGGACGTCACAAAAATTGACCTGTATATTTACATATACAAACAAATGAAATCATCCATTTTAACACACAGTTTTTGCAGTAAGAATAGTTGCAGCAAAGGATTTTTAAGCTCCTATATGCAAAAAAGAAGTAAAGTCATGCTCAATTACAGGTTACGAATTAAACTATTTGCTTGTGAGAGATTTCATTTTAAGGTACTTCTGATTTTGTTTGCTTGTTTTTTCGAAACAGGGTTTCTCTGGGTAACAGCCCTGGCTATCCTGGACCCCCTCTGTAGACCAGGCTGGCCCCAAACTCATAGAGATCCTCCTGCCTCTGCCTCCTCCTGAGTGCTGGAATTGAAGGCGTGACCCATCACCACCTGGCCCTGTTTGCTTGTGGTAATGAAATAGTTTTCCCACCAGACCCGGCGAGCAAAGGAGCTCTTCAGTGCTGTTTATAGAACCCATTGTTTAAATGGGATTGCATCAGACTACAGAGTTTCTGCCCAGCAAAGAAAACCGCCGTCAAAAGTGAAGGGACAGACTTTAGTGTCTGCCAGATTCCTCTGGCAGAGTTGATATCTAGAAAATGGCAGGACTCAAAGTAGCAGGTAATTTAGTGACAATGTGGGAAGATGGTCTGAAGAAAGGCTGCAGGTAGTAAATATGCAGTAAAAATGCTCAGTGCATTCAACAGTTAGGGAAAAGCAAATCACAGTTATGGTGTCCTCGTACCTCACCTCCGTTAGAATAACTGTTTATCAGAACAACAGAAACTACAGCAAATGTGGAAAAGAATGCAGAAAAGAACCTTTGTATCCTGCAGGCAGAAATGTAGAGTACAGCCACACATGACTGGCATGGAGGTTCTTCAGAAAGTAAGCTAGAGCCACCATATGGTACAGCTCCCATGTCTGGGTATGTACCCAGGCAAAGTGAAGTAGACGCACAGGAGAGATTCCTGCATGCCCAGGCTTGTTCTCTCGCTTGTCACAGTTGCCATGTAGTCAGCCTAGGTTCCTGGTAACAGAAGAACGGACAAAGAATGCGATATACTTGCTGGCATTAGTATTTGTCCATAAAGAATAATGAAGCCAGGCTATCTGCAGGAGGATGACTGGAACTGGAGAGCACTGTGTTCAGTGATCTAAGTCAGACTCAGAAAGACAGAAACTGAATGTTTGCTCTCATACGTGGAAACTTGAGGCAGAAAAAGGTGACTTGAGAGTAGTGAGTGGGTGTGCAGACGAGCATGATTGTTATACAGTGATATAAGAATGTTTGGAAATGCCTCAGACTCCCACTAAGTTATACAGTTAATAGGCATCATTAATAAAAGACCTGCTTCTGGGTTGGCATCTGCCACTACCAATAAATAATAAATGCATTTTTAAAAAGTCTATGAAAAGAGCCTGTTGAGGAAGTGTGGGTCTGTGGTATTAGTATGAGTATAGTAAGAATTGCTCTGTATCTTCTGTGAGCCACTTGGGAAAATGTTTTGGGCAAGTGTTACCTGGTTCACAGCGACTTTGACAGATGAGCAGGGTTACTTTGTCAGTTTGGGTTTGGACTTGGTATGAGACAGGAGTATGCTTTGCAAATTGCTGAAGGGCCCAGAAACCTTAGAAGTAAACTTTAGGGAATGTTGCAGATTCCTTCAGCCTATTTCTAGAAGTGATGACCTCAAAGAGCAAGTTTCCAATAGTTCGTAGCAGATGAGATCCAGATTTCCTTGATTTCTATTCTTTCATTGTACAACGTTATGTTAATCTTATTTCTAGTTTGCTGTACTTGGGATATACATCTTAAATATTATCTGTCATCGATTCATTCTTGAGGCAGTCTCTCTCTAAATAGCTCTGACTGTCCTGTATGTAGACTAAGGTGGCCACGAACTCACAGAGATCCACCTGCCTCTGTCTTTCAAGTGCTGGGATTAAAGGCCTGTGTCACCACACCTGGCTACATCGTCAATATTTTTCTAAGTGACTATGGAATGAAATGACCAGTTTTTCCTAATTGGAGGCATAGTTTCTTAAAGATGATACTGGCTGTTTTAATATTAAGTAATACCACAATGTGCTCCCTAGTAGTTGAATGTTAACACATATGTTGACTGGATTTAAAGTCTGTAGCAAAGAAAAAAAGTCTTATTTTGAGGTCCAATAGACATTCTGTGCCAAAGCAGTCTAAAGTGAAACCCAGGCCTTCCAGGTCCTGGCTCCTGGAAACACAGGCTCTGGAACTGAAGTGCCTTCTTGTCTACTCCCTTTAATTGAATAACTAAATAACCTGTGGTAGTGAAGCACATGGAGCTAGTAGACACGGCTTCCCTTATGTGGAGTAATTCGTTTCTATTACATATTTGTGTTTGCAGGAGGTTATAAATCTTATTGTATATCATCACTTGGCTTTTTGGGAATGAACTGAAGGAAGGAAGGAATGACCTCGAACTGGTGCCATTCATTTGAGCAGTGTGTCTCAGAGCGAGCTGTGTGAGCCTGAACACAAAGGGCCTTTGATATGTAAAATCTCATCTTATCTGGAGAAGAACATTGATGGAGTAGTTTATATGTTGAGATTTCTGAGTTAGTGTAGAATTTTTTTTATAGATTTATTTTATGCGGGGCTGGAGGTTAAGAAAACTGGCAGCTTTTCCAGAGGTGCTAAGTTCAATTACCAGCAACCACACTGGCTCACAGTCATCTGTGGTGAGATCTGGTGCCCTCTCCTGGTATGCAGTGCAGGTGTACATACAGGTAGGACAGCGTATACATAATAAATTTTAAAAAAGGTTTATTTCATGAGTATTTTGCCTGCATTTATGTATGTGTACCATGTGCATGACCGCTGTCCCCAGAGGCCAGAAGAGGGTGTTGAGTTCCCTGGAACTGGAGTTACGGATGCTTGTGAGCCACAGTGTGTGAGCTGGGAATTGAACCTGGGTCCTTTAAACTGCTGAACTGTGTCTTTAGCTCTTTTATAGCTTTCCTATAAGTTCTCAACTCAATGAATTCTCATTAGTGTGGACAGAACGGGCTCAGGACTATTACTAACACAGTTGGGTCAAGTGGAACTTGTGGGTTCAATGGGAACATGGCTCTGGTGGAACCTGACCTATTAGCAAAGTGAGAACTTGCCTGTGGCTTGTTTTGGTGACAGTTAATACAATATTTCTGAGAGGGGCAGTGGGCAGAGAACATGCTGGAGGACATCCTACATGATTGCTTAGTGTGGGCTGGAAGACCACTTTCCATTTCTTTTCTTGGGGTTTCTTTTTTTTTTACATTTATTTATTATGTATATAGTGTTCTGGGCATCAGATCTCATTATAATGGGTATGAGCCGTCATGTGGTTGCTGGGAGTTGAACTCGGGACCTCCAGAACAGCAGTCAGTTCTCTTAACCTCTGAGCCATCTCTCCAGCCCGGGGTTTCTCACTGAGTAGGAATTTTGCCTTGTTATTTATATATTCTAAATTTCTAGTGCTTTATTATTAAAAGGCAGATCTAAACGAGGAGAAAGTTGAGAAGCCGTGGGTTCCTATATAGCCAGACTCTAAATGTAAAGTAGTGACCAGCAGTAGAGAATGCACAGTTAGAAGGTTTGGTAGAGATTGCTATCTGGTGTTTCTTCCTTTTCTTCTTGTTCCTTCCTGTCCCCCTTTTCCTTTTCTTTTTCCTGGCATCATGAAGACAGCAATCAGACTTGTATGTTGCCTCTGTCAGGTATGAGACTGTTGTCTTTGGAAGTCTAACAATAGGCAGGTGTTTTGAATAGGCACTCAGAGGATTGCTTTAGAGTTTGTATCAAATTAGTAGTTTGGTAATGAAATGACTGCTTTGCTTGGAAATTGTAAATCTTTATATTCGTTCTATAGAAATTCCCTTGGAACAGCCTTGCTTTCCTTCTTAATTGTGTGCTTGAAGATGCTCAACACTGCAGTCTGTGGAGAAATGGGATTCTATTGCACGGCATTACCATGAAGGCAACAACTGAGTGTGTAGGCAGAACAGGGACTCTGATTCATTACTCTTGATTTAGAAATTCTAAATTCCCTTCTCTTTGGAGTAAAAAAAGATAGCTGTGTGAGGTGGTGTATTAACACTAAACCCAGTATTTAGGAGGCTGAAGCAGGGGAACCCAAAGTTCAGGCCAGACTGGGCACCATAGGAGGAGACCTTGTCTCCACAGAAGGAAACACAGAAGGAGAAATGGCATTCTCCTGTATTCATCCATTAGACTAATGGAGTCATTGTATGCTCTTCTCACAGCAAGGGCTTGTGGATGCGGGGAGCACAGGTACATGAGCATGGTGAGGGCCGACTGTCCCCGTCCTTGCCCTTATCAGATGAGACAGGTATAAAATGATCAGTCACACGAGTGCTCAGACGCAGTTGTCCTAAGTATTAGCATGAATAGGACACGTTTTGAGAATCTGTAGTTGAACAGTTTGTCTCAGTTTGGGAATAGGAGATGGATTTTTTTGAAGAACAAACATTTGAAGTTATTATCATAAGTATGATTAATTCCTTTTAAGTATATGCTTAGGAAGTTAGCTAAATACAAACCATTTAAAGTTTCATGATAAACATGATACTGTCAGTTTACCCTGTGTTTTAGTTTTGGTTTTCCACTTGCATAGTTATTTGAAATTGTTGATTCTCTTCCATATTGGTCTTCATGGTTTCTAGTTGTGTTTGTATAACCCTAAGACTTTATGAATGAGTCCACTCTTATATTTGACAGCTAATAAAAAAAATCCCAAGTTCAAACAGATGTGAAAGATGTGAAAAATGCATTAAATGTGTCTTCTATGACATTATGTTGACATAGCTTGATTTTTTCCCCTTTAAAATTATTTTATGGGTATGGTTGTTTTTCTTGCATGTATGTCTGTCTGTACACCATGTACATCCTTGGTGGCCTTGGAAGCCAGAAGTGGACATGGATCCCCTGGAGAAGGGGTTACAGACAGCTGTGAGCAACTGTGTGGGTACTAAGAATTGAATTCTTCATCCTAAGAATTGAACCCTGAGTTCTGGAAGAGCACCCAGTGCTCCTAACCTCTGAGTCATCTCTCTCTGTCCTTGTTGATAATCCATAAGTCAACAGACCAAAGCATTTCTGATGTCTTGAGTTTTCAGATAGGCTTTGAGCTTCTCAGACCAAGAGCCCTATCTACAGAAGCTTTCAAGGATGTGAGAGACATAATAATGCTAAACAAATATTGAACAAATTGAGTATGACTAGGCCATGCTACTAAAATAAGCTAGGTAAACCTTCACGTTTCTCTTAAAGTGTCTTTTTAGTTAATAGCAGATTCCCTTTGATATTACAAACCTGTTTTTAAAAATTAGTTCCTTAGTCTGGTAGTCTTGACACACACCTTTAATCCCAGCACTTGGGAGGCAGAGGCAGGTGGAAATCTTTGAGTTCAAAGCCAGCCTGGTCTACAAAGTGAGTTCCATGACAACCAAGGCTGCACAGAGAGACCCTGCCTCAAAAAACAAAAATTAGTTCCTTAACTGCAGTCTTAGGCAAGCTTATTTTCCGCATCCTTAAAATAAGATTACATGTGTAAAGTGCTTAGCCTAGTGCCTGACACAGCAGGTGTTCTATAATCCTAAACTCATATAGGAGAAAAATGCCAAACATGTTTTTCTTTGGTGTTAGGTAGACTCCCAGGTATGTTGACTGGTAGAATACTAACCTACCTAGCCCCTGTCCTCCCAAAATGTGACAGACCTTTATAGTGGTATAGAACACTAATGTATATGAAAGCAGATAATTTATCTTCTTGCTGATTATACCAAATCAAAAAGTTGAAGTGTTTGCTAATTGAAACATGACCTACCAATCACCAATAGTTGAGTAGATAATCATGGCTCCTATCATTGCAGTAATTCAATTTCCTTCATTTTAGTTTTTAAAATAAACCAAGTAAGGTTTTGTTTTGTTTGAGCCCAAGCTGGCAGCAGACTTGCTTTGTGTTTAAAGATGACCTTGGGTCCTTGAACCTATTGTTTCCACCTTCTGTTTTGGGACCACAAGCAAGTCAACATGATTGGCACCACATGGTTTTCCTGAGTAAATTGTGTTTGATGTGTAAGGCTTGCTTGAATTGTTGTGTATGTGCAGACATATTTAAGGGACGTATCTCCATAAATGATAGAAAGTATAGAAGATCTGAGTGGGATTTTTAGTTTTCAGCTTAAGTACATATCTTCTGCTACTCTTTTTAACGGCATTGTAAAAATTCTGGCACCTTTTCTTTACATTATTGATAGTGCTGTTTTATGAACATCTTTCATTTTTATTTTTTTTGAGATAGGGTCTCTGTAACCCTGGCTGCCCTGGAACTTGCTGCATAGGCCAGGCTGGCCTTGAACTCAGATTAGCCTCCCTTTGCCACCTTGCTTGGCCTGAGCATCTTTAAGTAGTATACAGAAACTCAAAGTGAAACCTATGGTACTCTAAATGCATTCGCTGCTCCTTCTGTTGCTATGACAAACAGCGAGACAGAAGCCATGTAAGGGAGACTGGGTGTGTGTGGGGGTGTCCTGTCACCGGTACACAGTCCATGATGTAGGGAAGGCATGGTGGCAAAGAATGACAGGAACGTCAGGCAGCCAGGCAAGTACAGAGGGCAGTGAATGACAGAACTCATCTCTCTCTCTTTGGTTAGGGCTAAGACCCCAGCTTGTGGGATCCTGCTGCCCACAGCGAAAATAGGTCTAATTACCTCAATCTAGTTAATCCCTCACAGGCATGCCTAGAATCTATCCTGCTAAATTGACAGTCAGTATTAACTGGTATACTAAGGTTCCAAATCTGATGCTAAAATTTCTTTCAATTCAGTTAGGATTTGCTAGTAAAAATTAAACAATACAGATACTCCTTAACAAAATTAGATGACAGCAAAAAAAAAACCTAAAAGAATACAACCCAAAAGACAAAACAACAACAAAAACAAACCAAGAAATCAAAAAAACTTCAGGGTCTTTTTCTTTTTTGAAGATGATTTTTTTACAAGTTTCTCCAAAGGCAAAATAGCCACAGCTTAGCACGAAACTTAGATATTAGCTATAGCTTGGTGTTGTTGGGGACAATTTGGGATATAATTCTAGAAGTGCATTAAAGCTGGATGTGGTGGCACACACTATAATCCCAGCACTTGAGAAAAGCAAAAGGAGCCCAGCAGTGGTGGCACACACCTTGAATCTCAGCAACTGGGAGGTAGAGACAGGCAGATCTCTGAGTCAGAACAGCCTGCTCTACACTGAGAAACCCTGTCTTGAAAGAAAAGCAAAAGGATGAGTTCAGAGTCAGCCCCTGTTACTCAGCGAGAAAAACAGCTGCGGGGATACATGGCCTGTGAAAGCGTTGTTTCTACCCGGAATGTGATTTTTGTTGTATTTACATGCTTTTTATTGGACTGCTTTCCCTGTATTAGGATATCATTGAGAGTTAGGGATCAGTTTTCTTTAAAAAGCAAAACAAAACTCTTCACCCACACTGAGGTACCTCCAAGGGCTTTCTTTGTATTAGCTAGACAAGTGCTTTACCACCCATTGGTACCTTCTGTCCCCAGCCCCAATTTACTTTAATGATTACCTTGTACCCCAGGTTAAAAAGCAGACAGATCACGGATGGTTTGGTATTTGATATGAGACTCCTTTTAAAAATCTGTACATATGCTGTACTCTTTTCATTGGCTTATTTTATTAGGTTTGTTAACCTAATGTGGGAAGAAGTCCTGAGAAATCTGAGCCGCCAGCACACAGTTTTATGCATTACAGTTTTGTGTTTCTTTAGACAAGTAAAATTAGACTGCTCAATTCAACTCAGCCTTGTAGTTTCCATCGCTTATATAGCCAATGGCTGTTTGCCACTTTAACAGCTTACTTCGAATGTTCTGTGGATAGGGAAGGTCCTTTGTGTTTATTATGCACACGCAGCACTACTATAAGGCTTTGCAGAAAGCATTTTTTGCGGAGTAGTTTAGGAAGAGATTTTTACTGGATTAGATACATTTTTTAAGTTGATAATCACCAAAAAAATGGCAGATTGGATTTAGATTCAAAATTTCACAAACGTGCTTTAAATAAAATAAGCCTGTAAAGGATGTCCGTCATCAAACTGCTCACTGGTGTCTGAAAGGGAGCTCTGATCCTGAGAACTGAGGCGCGATCTGAAGAGGAATTCCTAGCTGTCTTCGTCTGGGTTATAAAGTCCTGTTGTGATTGGACGGGAAGTAAACATCATTTATTTTCTTCAAGTGTGATTGGCCACGATTCTTTTCTTTCCATAGTCTTTTCCAGTAACTGACTCTGGAGCTTTCTGTTTTATTACCCGACTGTGTTCTAGTACGCTGAGTACTCGGCTTGGCGCTGAGACAGTTTGTGAAATTTAAGGACGTCGGTAACAGCCCGCGGTGGAGTGTCTGGCGTTCCTGTAAAAAGGCGGCGCTAGGTGTAAATCTCTGAACAGCCCCGACGCGGAATTAGACTCGCTGCCGGGAGGAATGCTGCTTTAGGGCCGCGGGCCGCCGAGCGGACGTGGTGGGGTGGGCGGCGCGGCTCCCCGGGGCCGCGCTGGGATTCGGGCTCCTTGACGACGGCGTTATGTGTCCGCAAGGACGTCGCTCCTGACATGCGGGCCACCCGGAGTTTGCTTTGCGACCGCGCGTGGCAGCCGAGCCCTTGCCCGGCAGTCGCCCCTCCGAGGGGGCGAGGAAGGAGCGGCGGAAGCAGCCTAGCCTCGGCCCGCCGTCCCTCGGCTGCTGCCGCTCGGTGCCGCAGCGCAGCCGGTGGGGCGGTACTACTTGGCGGCGCCCGCCGACCCCCGCCCCCCCGCCCGCGGAAGGACACGTGCCGCGGCGCGGGCGGAGGGGTACTGGCCGCGGCGCGCCGCTTGCGCCGGCCGCGCGCACATTCCTGTCAGTTTGCCTGTGGGGCGCGCGGGAGGACGGGGGCGGCGCGGCTCCGGAGCGTGCCGGGGCGCTCTCGCTCGCGGGCCGCCTCGCTTACGGTCTTCTCCTCGGCATGGGCGGCCGGTAGGAGCGGGCCGCTCTCGTTCCCGGCGCAGAGGCGGCCATGGCGGTGGAGACGCGGCCGGAGCTGGTGGGGAAGCGGTTCCTGTGCGTGGCGGCCGGCGAGGACGCGCGTCCCGAGCGCGGGCAGAGCGGCTGCGGGAGCGGCTGGCGGGCCGGGGTCATCCGAGCCGTGTCCCACCGCGACAGCGGCCACCCGGACCTGGCGGTAAGGGCGAGCGGGCGGGCGGCCCGGCGGCACGCCCCTCTGCGCGGGGCCGGGCGGGGAGCGCAGCCTTGGGGCGCGGGGCTGGCGGGCGGGCGCGCGGCAGGTGGGGCGGACCGGCCAAGGACCCGCACCGCGGGGCCCCAACTCCCTGCGCTTTGCCAGTCGCAAATCCGTCCCGCGTTTGGCCTTGTAATCGGAAACGATGGGAATATTTTTGGTATGAGGAGTAATGGAAACCTTTTTCCATCACTTAGTACTTTTGTTGTTGTTCGAAATGCATAGTGCTTTAGGGTTCCCAAAGGGAGAGATACAGTAAATTAAGGTTTTGAAGGGCATTTAGCACTTCTAAGTAGTGCCCACCCCCATTTGCCACTTACATAGGACACGGTCAGTGTTATCATTCAGGAGTATAAATGTGTATTTATGATTTTGTGCCAGCCAGGAAATGTTCTGTTGGTTTCATGTGCATTCTCATTAGGGAATGGGAAAGAGCACAGGGGCGCAGGGAATTGACTAAGCCTCCCTGCGTTGTTCAGTAAATATAGAATTTGTGAAGTTCATAGCGACTTGGGTGATTTATTTTCTTCTGCAAATTAAAAAAAAATTTCCTTTGTATTTAGATTCAGTTTCAAATCCACTGTAACATGCAAAGTATTTATACCATTTTGATATAGTTGTTGGAAGACTCAAGTGTGTTCTTGCAAACCATTCCTAGCTACAGTTACTGCATGTTACCTACATGTGGAATGTATTATTTAACTTAGTCGTGGAAAATGTGTTTAGTTTGCTAGTAGTTACTTATGAAAGGAAGTAAGAATAGAGAGGCAATTTACAAAACTCTGCTTGGTTATTCTTTGTGTAAAAATTGAAAAAGATCCCTTAAACTTTCCTCATCTTAGTTATTTCTTGTGATAGCTTTACTTAGTCATTATTGTGTGTTTGTATAAAGATTTGCTGAACTAATTTCTCTTTTTTCTGATATGAAAATTGAGGGTTTTACCTGGAGGATATTTGGGTAATGGTTTAGACACTAAAGCAAACATGGAGCAGAATTTTTATGCCGTACTGTTACTAGGTACATGAAAATTAGGAAATGATTTTAGGTTAGGTAGTATTAGAGACAGCCAAGCTCTGCAACATTGGAAGGTCTACTGGAAATTGTCATACAGGGGGAAATAGCAAGATACTAAGCTGGTTATTTAAAAGTAAAAATTTCAGCCAGTCTTGGTTTGAATTCTTGTGGATGTAATGGAGGCCAGCTGAGATTACCATCAAGATCTTCTGCCATATATGTAGTAAGAATTAAGTTACCTGTAGATCAAAGCAATTGATTGGAAAGAAAAGAAATTTTCAGGAGGTGACATTGTTTTTCTGTCTCCTGACTGTTGGTTACAAACATTCAACTTTACCTCTTAATTATTGGTTCATACAACATATATCTATAAATTATTTTATATAAATTTTACTTAATGGATGAAAATTCACTCTGACCTAAAACAGTGTGACTTTTTGCCTTCCTTTAACAATTTGAGAAGTCATTTGTTACTGTATAATTTCCCTTTTTTTCATTCTAGAACCAACAGTTTTTATAACTTTCCCAGTGTTCCTTACATATTATTTGAAAGAATTTAGAACATTTTAGCAGCAATGTTGCATAATTTTACTTTCAGCTATATTAAAAAAATGCTCACAGTTGGTCTCCATTATGGTGTACCTACTGTATGTTACTAAGGAGCAGAACTGTCTTCTATAAACACTGTGACTGCTTTTATTTTAAACTTTGTTTACTCTTTGGGAGTTTCACATCATGCACCCCAATTCTGCTTACTTCTGGGTTCCCCCATATCCTGTCATCCCTGCCATGACCCCCCACAAAAGGAAGTCAAAGTAAGCACTCGAACAAAAGCAAAACAAAACAAAAACGTTCCTGCTTTTCCAACACCTCTTCCTTCGTCCTGGTAGCAGTGGAGGCTTCAGTGTGCCGTATCGTATACCACTTTGTCCCATCAGTTGTAATACTGTGACAGAAGTTTTTTGGGGATGACAGAATTTAGATATTTTTTTCTGTTTTTAAAGATGAAATTTTGCCTAATTGTCTATGCTGGTCTTGAACGTCTGGACTCAAAAGCACTTCATGTTTCAACCTCCCTTGCAGCAGGAATCACAGGCGGGACAGTGTTACTGCCTCCTTCTTGGGTTTCTGAGGTGCAGGCTATGATATTACGTCTTGAAATGATGGAGTATGCGTTTCTTTAATCACTTGAGGTTTTAGTCACTAATTTAATTTTTTGGTGAGTGTCTAGTTCAAATGACTGAAAGTAAATCAAATAACTAAGTGATCATAATGTTTCTTAGCGTTTTGACCCGAAATGAAGGGAAGAATGCAGTTATGGCAGTGTGGCTATGTGAGCAGATACATCTGGAAAGAAATAGAGATATGCTTTCTTGGATGTCTGCTTCATTAAAAAGTGTATTATTGACCTAGGGTAATTAAATAAAGTCTTTAAAGTGCAATTCATGCAGGCAAATGTGAAAACTTGAATTTGATGCCCTCCGAATATACCTAGGTAGAACCAGGTGTGGTAGGGGCACACTTGAAATTCTAGCTTTGAGGAGGCAGTGACAGACTCACTCTCTGGGGTTCATTTGCAGGCAGCCCAGCATGCAGCCTAGCTGGCCCCACAAATTCCAGGCCAGAGAGATTCTGTCTCAAAGGAATAAAAGAGAAAATGTGACCAATTAGATCTCTGGATGGGCCGGTGGATTCAAAAGCACTTGCTGTGCCAGTCTGACAACCTGAGTTTGGTCTTTGGTCCCAGGATGGAGGGGAAGAACCAACTCCTGTGAACGGGCTTGTGACCTCCATACAAACTCTCCCTTGCATGAGCAAATGTTTTTAAAAAGTAAAGACTTTAAAAAGCAAAAGATGTTATACTTGAGGGACGACGACTGGGGTTGTCCTCTGGCTGCCATTCATAGTGCACACGTGTGCTATCTGTACAGAAACACACTTATTGAACTCTGGCGAGGTGATAGAAGTGTATTGTTGAATCTTTTTTGTTAGTGATTGTTAATTTGACAGATGAGTGTCAGGTATGTGATCTTTAATGTTGCTGTGAGTTGGTTAGTGTATCTTTAAAGCGAAGCTTTTGTTAAGAGTAACGAATTACGTAATAAAAAATTACCTTAGTATACCAATTCTCTAGATTATTTCTTTAGATTCTCTATACGTGAGGAGTGTATTTGCTGTTAATTGGTATGTTCATTACTTCGTGTGTGTGTATGTTATGGCATCTTTTTATGTACTCCTGACTGTTCCTGGAACTCTCTGTATAGACCAGGCTGTCCTTGAACTCAGAGATCCACTTGTCTCTGCCTCCTGAGTTAAACGATTTAGCAGTTTATGCTACTAGATTAAATATCCTGTATAGATATTGTTGGGTTTTGCAGAGTCTCACTCAATCTCAGGCTTGCCTGGAGCTCACTATAAACCAGGTTGTTTTAGAACTCAATGCAATTCTCCTGCCTCTGATTCCTCAGTACTTGGATTACATGGATGAGCCACCATAGCAGATTTAGGTTGCCTTGTTTCCTTAGTTTTGACTTACTATGTGTGCATTTTTTTTTGTAGTTTTTGGCTTTGCTCTTTGGAACTAGTGTCTAAGCACACATTACTAAAATATTCATGTTTGGTTTATAAATGAGAGTCAAATCCTTATAAGTTATAATAATCTTAAATTTTATCTATAACTTCAGTATTTTAACAGTGATGAATCTGATCCGTTTTTAGGTTTATCATCTAATGTGTTATTAACGATTCAGTCACCAGATTCAGAATTATGTTAGAAATATTTTAGGGATTTGGTTTTAGCTCAGTGGTAGGGATTGTGCTTCATATGTATGAGGCCGTGGGCTTACTCCCTAGCCCAGATAGAGTAGTTTAGAACTCAGCATTACTCTTGAGTAGAGTGAATCTGTGAGGTCGTTCAGAGTATCATACAGTTAGCATTTAGAGGAGATAGGAAGCTTAAGAATGATGAGGAAGGACCTCTCCATCTCCTGTGCTTTAAATTAATGTTGTGGTTTCTTATGGTTCATTGTAAATGGTAGAGTGGATTTAATCTTTCTATATGGGAAGAGAAACTACCTCCTCATGGAGAAAACCCTGGCTGTGCGTCTTAACCGCTCACTAGAAATTTTCTAAATGTGTACATTGGGTATTTGCAGTCCTATAAACCTGAGAATGAAGCGTAGTGGTCAATTTGTAGTCACAGCTCTGATTTATGAACTGGGCAGAACATTTAGTTCTTGGATCTTGTAATGTTTGTTGAGCTTCATTATTAGTAATTTATTAGTCTACTAAATTGAAATGGTTAAGAGATAATGCTGTGAAAATGGTTGGTATTTTAAAGTTTTGTTTTGAGACATGGTAACACTTAAAACTCGGATTACCCTGGAATACACTATGTAAACAAGGCTGGTCTGGAACTCACAGAGATGTACCTGCCTTTTGTTGTTGGGGAATATTATTTTAAGGTGTGTTACTTTTGCTTATGCTTCATTTGTTTAACACTGTGAAGCTGTGATTCTTTGCCTGTCTACAACACCTGATGGTCTAATAAAGAGATAAATGGCCAATAGTGAGGCAGAAGAAAAATTAGGTGGGACTGGCAGGCGGAGAGGATAAATATAAATCTGGGAAGAGGGAGGAGCAAAAGAACAAGGAGAGGAGGACAGTAGGGGCCAGTCACCTAGCCAACCATGGATTAAGAGTGTAAGTAAGATTATACAGAAGTAAAAAAAAGGAAAAAGCCAGAGGCTGTAGGAGGAGGCCGCTTGTTGGTTCCTGGCTGCTCAGCCCCGAAATAAATCACACAGAAACTATATTATTTAAATTACTGCTTGGACAATTAGCTCTAGGTTCTTATTTGCTAACTCTTACATCTTAATTTAACCCATCTCCATTAATCTGTGCATCACCTCGAGGTTGTGGCCTACCAGCAAAGTTTCAGCAAGTCTGTCTCTGTCAGCGGCTTAATGGCTTCTCTCTGACTCTGCCTCCTTTCTCCCGTTTAGTTTTCCCCATCCACCTAAATTCCCTGCACAGGCCCAAGACAGTTTCTTTATTAAGCAGTGGTATTCACAGCATACAAAGGGAAATCCCACATCAAGAGGCAAAAGGTAGTCAGGATAATTTAGTTAAGAAAAGCTGGCAAGAAATGAGCCAAGCTAAGACCGGATATTCTTAACTAAGAATAAGCTTCCATGTGTGATTTATTTGGGAGCTGGGTGGTGGACCCCCTCAAAAAGCCATAAGAATAAAACATCAAACAACACTCTACCTACTGAGTACTGGGATTAGAGGTGTGCGCCACCATGCCTGGCATGATGTCTGTCTTTATTTTTTTTTAAAAACTCTCAAAAATAAAGGAATTTGAGAATTTTGAAATCCCAAAAACCAGTAAGTGTCAGGGCAAGAATATGAATGCACGTTTCTGATTTCATATCTACCATCCCTTGATATTTCGCCATACTGCTGTTTCAAATGGCTTGTAGTTCGTGAACTTTCAAAATAAAAACAAAAGAGATCTTTTAATGTTGGTGTGTGTATGGGGGTTTACATTGCGTCTTTTTAGACTTAGCTACTATTTTATTTTTATAAGTGTTTCCTTTGCCTGTGTATGTGCACCATGTTTGTGTCTGGTGCTGCAGAATTCAGAGGAAGAGGGTGTTGGATCCCTTGGAACTGAAATTACAAGTGGTTTGTGAAATTACATGGGTTCTGAGAATTGAACCTATGTCCTGCAAGAGCAACAAATGCTCTTAACATCAAGTCATTTCTCCAGCCCTAAGACAGGAGGTTGATTAGTCTGGTCTAGAATTCATTGTGTGTCATAGGCTGGCCTTGAATTCATGGCCAACCTTCTTGGATAACAGCTGTGAGCCAAGGTGCTCAATGTCCTACATTATTTCTAATCTTTGGTCCTAGATTCTGTAATGCCACGATTCAAGTCCTTTTGAACTGTTATTTTTTTCCTTAACTATAGTTTACTTTTAATTTGATAAGTGAGGTTAGTTCCTTGCCTGCGTAGTTTGGTTATAAAAAAATTGTTTTTGTTAATCTACCTTGTACTTTATATAGGTGTAGATATGGCATTTAGACATTGGTCATTCTTCAGTCTCAATGTATTACTACCTCTTCCCTGCATTTGGATCTAATACCTGTTGTTAATAGAATTTAATTTATTGTTGTATGAAATCAATTGCTTTTTGAGACTTCAGTTGAAGTAATTTGCAAGCTCACTTGACTGTTATTTATTTGTTGCTGCACATCTCTTTCCCCAAATTGGGAGAGACCTTCAGTTTGTGCTACTACTAGGTCCAGACCTTCCTTCTCCCCGCGTTCACTAAGAGTTCACAAACCTGTCTCTAACTGCTACTTTTGTTGTTTTGCTTTGGTCTTCTGTTTTTTGGTTTTTTGTTTGTTTTTTTTTGAGAAAAGTTCTCACTAAGTAGCCTTGGCTGGCCTTGAGCTTGCAAAGATATGTCTGCATCTACTGCTCCAGAGCTTGGCTCAAAGGCATGAACCACCATGCCCAGCATTGCAGGTACTACTTATGTTTGACTCCAAGGTAGATTTTTTACATGTTGTATCTGAAATTAAAAATTACCCTGTTAAAATGACATAAGTATCAGTAGGCAGACTATCAGTAGCAATATACTGGTGGGTAGTCTACCTGTAAAACTTACATATGTGTAAGTTTTCATTATCATTCTTTAAAATATTGAGGCTTCTTTTAGGCTTTGATGTATATGGATTATACCTCTTTATAGCATATACCTCTTTTAAAGCATTAAAACATAGTAGTACACCTTTTCTTATCTATTGGAAGTGATACTGAACTATTGATATCTTGTGAAACTTTTATTCGCAGAGAAGAGAATGAGTGAAAAATAAAATTCTTAATCTTAATGTTTTTATTTAGCTTTTATCTTACCTACTTAAATGACTTTTTTTGTTTCCAAAGGCCTGTGGTGTTAGTATTTATTATTTATTAGGTGGAACTGTTTACATTGGTATCAAATGATGAATGTTTGAGTTTGACTTCTTTACCATCATCTCAAAGTTCTTTTATTTGCTATGTTAATGTATTGTTAACAGAAACTATTTATATTGACTGCAGAGAACTGCTGCTCAAATGCCAGAGAGCTTTAGCATTGTAGTAGAAACAGCCAGCATTCCTAGAATAGATGGAGGCCTACATGACTAATTCCGTCTTGTGAAAGATGCTCCTTAGCCTGCAACATCTGCTCCATCTGTGAATGCATCTTCAAGTTCAGAGGAATAGCAGAGAAGGAAGCATAGTGTGAGTGTATGGATGTAGTTATGCATTGCCATTTCACATAAGATGGCTTTGAGGATATTTAGCATAGAATTTTTTACTTTGTTTTAACCCGTAGATAGAGCCCTAGCATCCAGACAGCACAGTATTCCCTGAAGGATTTGAGAGACATTTTGGAAGTGGCAAACTGTTCTCTTTTTAGTGTTTGTGCTGGATTATACCCTACAATAATTTGGCTTGTTAAAATCCTTAACAGGCCTTAGAGAGCATTTCTGTTGTATTCTAAAGTATTTTATTGATTTAGCTTTTAATATATCTAATCATTGTAATGCTAAATTGAATTCTTTTAAGATAAACCAATTTATTCAGCATTACCCATCTGAATAAAAACAGTGGTGCACATCTTTAATCCCAGCATTCAGGAGGCAGAGGCAGGTGGATCTCTGAATTCAAGGAGAATCTGGTCTACATAGTGAGTTCTAGGACAGCCAGTGATACATAGTGAGACTTTGCCTCTAAAATAAATAAATGAATGAAAGAATGAATAAATGAATAAATAATTGTTTTTATCTTTCCAATAATTCTTAAGTATATAACCATATATACTCAAACAACAACAATATCGAACCCTAAATAAAATAAAATGCCCCCTCCCTTTTTCCTCTGCCTCACACCCAGATACTTTGATATTGTTTGGTATGGAAGACTCAAGAATTGGTTTAAGATTTGCTCATTGGCTGGGTGGTGGTGGCGCATGCTTTTAATTCCAGCACTCTGGTGGCAGAGGCAGACGGAGCTCTATGAGTCCGAGGCCAGCCTGGTCTAAAAGAGCTAATTCCAGGACAGGCTCCAAAGCTACAGAGAAACCCTGTCTCAAAAACAAAACAAAACAAAAAAGTACCAAAAACAATATAAAAGGGTATATCTAGAATTATCTTTCTCTCTTCGTTTATTGGGCATTAGTGGGAATTGAACTTGGGTTTTATATAAGCTAAGCAAGCATTTCACCAATGAATTATATCCCCATTCCTTTTCTTTCTCTTCTCTTCTCTTTTCTTTCTTCTCTCTTTTTTTTTTCTTTTCTGAAACAGGATTTATGTGTGTAGCCCTGGCTCTCCTGAACTCTATAGACCAGGCTGTTCTCAAACTCACAGAGATCCACCAAAGCCTTTGTCTCCTGAGTGCAGGAATTAAAGGTGTGCACTACTACTGGCCAGCAACT
This sequence comes from Ondatra zibethicus, assembly GCA_004026605.1. Classification (NCBI taxonomy): domain Eukaryota; kingdom Metazoa; phylum Chordata; class Mammalia; order Rodentia; family Cricetidae; genus Ondatra; species Ondatra zibethicus. The sequence goes on from PVIU01000880.1 coordinate 93,920, forward strand.
CTTTGGCTTTTCTTTTAAGAAACCATCTTTATAATTTTAAAAGTACTCATCTGGAGTTTCCTTGTCTAAATGAAAAGTTGTACATAATCTTGTTTTTTTCATATGTTAACAGTGCTAAATGTAAAAAAGAAAACAACTGCATACTATGAGTGTTCTGGCAAGATATGAAATGAACCACGTGGAACATTTAATTACATATTTTGCCTAAAATAACCGAACCATGTCGATTTAGCAGGTCCACAATTGGGCTCCTGGTATGAATTAACCTGCTCTGCATGTTCCCCATCCAGTAAATGGTATCATTATTCTTGTCCAGGTTTCCTCTAGATAGATATCCTTTATTCTTTTGCCTACAATTCATCCAAATGGTTAGCATAGATTTTTTTGGTTTCAATTTCAGAATTTATCCAGAATCCCACCATATCATACCTTTTTTGTTACGATACTAATTCATATCACCATTATATTTTGCCTAGATCATCCATTATCTTTCTAACTGGTTCGAGTAGCCCATTAATTAGTTTCTAGTAGGTAGGTACCTAACTGCCTAACTAGTTTTCCTTACTCATAAAAGTGTGTAGTGTCTATAGCAATCCTTCTTTTCTATGATCAAAGTCTCCAAAGGCTTCTAAGCTACTTAGTGTAGAGGCTACATGGTAGCTTGAGTAGCATTGCAACTTCTCAATATTCCATTTTGATGTTGTCGTCGGTTACTGGTCCTCATGTAGTGGTCCTATTTGCTATTTGAATATGCTTAATATGTCTTGCTTTGTAACCCCAGTACTTGCATGTCTGTTGAATGGTCTTTTCTAAGATCTCTACATGTCTCCCTCACTTCCTTTAAGTTTGTTCAGCTATCAACAGATTTTCCACTTGTGACTGACTTTGGAAACCTTACCTAAAATTCACCATTTTCCATCTCAATATTTTCTTTTATCTTGCTGTGTTTACTTTGTGCTTTTTTTCTCTTGTCATAATGTTTTACTTGCTTTTATGTACTAGAATTGAAATGCCTTATGAAACAAGACTTTGTCTGCTTGGTAATTGCTACCTTCCCAGTGCTTGGGACATTACTTAGCAGAGAGTAGGTGTTTGTTGATTTAAAATCCAAAAAAAGCCGTAGAACTGTCTATTTTTCTTGAATTCTTTGGGATACATTAATAACAAAAAACCTAATAAACGCAGTGAATTTTGTAATGCTCATGAACGAAATCAGAAAACTCAATTACATATCTATATGTATATTTGTATATATATATTTGTTTATTTTTAACAAAGCATGCTTGAAGATCAAAGTGCAGAGCTAAGCCACTATAGGCCAGGAAGTGGTGGCACATACCTTTAATCCCAGGGTTTGGGAGACAGAGGCAGAGTGATTTCTGTTAGTTCAAGGCCATCCTGGGCTATACAAGATTGAATCTGTCTAAAAGAGAAACAGAGCTCATACAAAGTTGATCTCAGCACTTGGGATCCCACGCCTTTAATCCCAGCACTAGGGAGGTGGAGATGGGAGTGATACGGCTGGGCAGAGAGAGGATATAAGACAGGAGACAGGAGCTCTCTGAGGATGCAGAGTGGAGACAGTTGCAGTCTGAGGATGAAGTCTGAGGACAGGATCGTTCCTTTGGTTTGACCATTGATAGAGGTAAAAGAATTCTCTAGTGGCTGGCATCTTTGCTTCTCTGATCTTCATCATTAACCCCTATATCTAGGAAGTAAACTCATCAGTGGTACTTAGAATGAAGAAAGATGATTAACATATTTAGCCAATATCTACACAGTTGTGGCATAATAAATGTATATTTGTTGTTTGTGTTTCTAATGCAGAATACTGAATACTTTGGGAATTCTTGAGATAAAATGGTTATAGGAGAGTCTTGTTCTGTGAGAAGACCCTTAGTAGGCTTCTACATAGCTTCAGGATAAGGATTGATCATCAGAAGAACCACACTTTGATTAGAAGTTCAACTCTGGGCTGGAGAGATGACTCAGCCTCAGGGTAAGAGCACTGACTGCTCTTCCAGAGGTTCTGAGTTCAGATGGTGCCTCACAACCATCTGTAATGACATCTGGTACCTTCTTTTGGTGTGCAGTCATACATGCAGGCAGAACTCTATATACATAATAAATATTTATTTTAAAAATATATTTTAAAATTTTTTTAATAAAGAAGTTGAACTCCCATCCTTACTTCATAATTCCTGAAGCATGGGAGAGGGGGTGGAGGTAGTTCACCCTTAATAGCCATAGCTTTGACCTGTGAGAAAGCTGCTCTACAAACTCCTAGATGACAGATGGGCTTGGGAAGCTCCATGTTGAAAAACCCAGTGCATTGAAAGGATGAGCATAATGGTGGAGGCCACGGAAATACTCCTTGTTCTTTGTTTCTTTCAGTTGACAGTTACTAGATTGTATTTCTTGTAATAAACTAGTAATAGTAATTACTTTCCCAACTTTTGAGAATTGTTCAGTAAATTACTAAATCAGAGAAGGGAGATGGTTGTGGAATTTCTTATTTTTATAGCTAGTAATTGGTTGCAGGATGTTTGAGTAAATCTATACCTTCCTATAGTATCTAAAGTGAGGACAGTACTATAGGAGTAAGCTCCACCCCTATTTTGAATTGGAATATCAGTTTTATAAAAGCTTCCTATACATGAAGTCCCTTCCACCCCTTTGAAATATAAATGATAATTTTCACAAGACATTAGCACAAAGTTAGTCTTCCTACACAAAACTATTAATAGTGTGTGTGGTGAGGACTGAGCTTTTATCTAGTGGAGTCTACCCCTAATTCTGGATAGTTAATTGTCAGAGAGTAAAAGAAGTCATGTCAGAGAAAGTAGGATATATTTTGTGGCAGGAGTGGGAACTATCCCAAAATTAAAGGTTATTACTACGTAATAATGTATAGTTACACTCGTGTTGTAGATATTAAAGGATAGTTAGAGAAGCATTGTACTATTTTTGCCAATAGGTTGACTTAATGGCCTACCACATAAAGGCAGGCAAGAGTACCTATCTATTGACTGGAAGTCCAGCCAAGACTGTTTGGCACTTCAAAAATTTTTGTGCCATTACTTTCTTTTTACTCATCTATTTATTATTCCTCCCCCCCCCCATATGTGTGGAGGTCAGACTACAACATTTTGGAGATGGATCTTCTACAGTGTGTGTTCTGAGAGTCAGATTGTCAGCCTTGGCAGCAAGTGCCCTTACTGTCTGAACCGTCTTGCTAGACTTGGCATCATTTTGTTTCAAGTCCTCTTTTTATTCTCTTTAGGTAACATTTTGAGTTACAAGGCTCCTATTGATGTACATCTACGTATAGCATGCTACTGGATGATTAGAAATTACAAAGGATATCTTTTTAAAGAAAATTTAAATTTAATTGTTTCTTTTCATTAAATCCAAAAGAACAACATGAGGTAGTGGCATGTGCCTGTCATCAGCTCTTGGGAGATGAAGAGGATTGAGAGCTCTAAAGAACCAATACAAATACATGGACGCATAAAGCTGTCTTTATATATTTTATGTTTGTGATATAGCTGAAATCACATTGTATGTTTTTCTGTGTCAGAGCTTTACTAAGAGGAACTGAGTTTTATGCTTAGTGTGAGGGTAAAATTAGGAGGAAATTATATAGCAAGTCCCCAGATTGATTATTTCTCCCTGATGTCCTAGGATACGTTACCTTTTACTTGTTTGCTAGCAGATGAGCTCTTAATGAGACTAGTCCATTGGATCATTAGTATTTTTGTTTGCTTTTTCTTCTCATCTAATTCTCTAAAATTATTTCCTCCTGTGAAATATCTTAACAGCTGCAGTGACCAGTCAATCATTGTGCACATTTATTATCACGTATATGTAGCATTCAGAGCACTGCTTAATAAATAATAGGTACTGTTAGGAAAAGTATTCTGGAATATATAAATTTTGGATACATTTCATTCAGTATTTAAAACTTAGACTGTAGTTCTGGGTAGTTGTCCATACCTACTCAGGCATCACTAACTGAACTAAGTGAATTTACCCCTTCAAAAAATGAAAAAGAAAAAAAAAAGACAAGAAGATGGGAAAGGGATGTGTTGAGAGATGAGGTGGGAGTGGGGAATGGTTATAATCAAAATATATACGTATGAACTTGGCATATAATAAAATTATTTAATAAAATTTAGAAACACCAACACTAAACATAAAAAGAAGGAATGAGTAGAGTAGAATATTAAGATTAAGGTGATGGTAGCTATGGAAGATATGAATAATTTGAACTGATTGAATATGATGCTGAAAACAAAGGAGTTGGGTGTGGTTATAAAAAGGATCAGTGTTCTGTCTTATTACCAGGGTATGTTGACATTAACTCTTTTATTAACTAGCTACTGTGTGAATTTTGTGGATGATGATTAGAAAAGGAATATTGCATAAAAATAGGAGGAGTATATGAAAATAGAGAGTACTGACAGACATAAGAGAATACAAAATGAAATGATTAGGCAGAGGACTTACAGATGTGAGGTGAGAAGGCAGGGAAGGAGGGTCTGTGTATGTAATATATAGAGCACAGTGGTAGAGTGCATTCATGCAGGGAGCAGTCCCCAGTGCCAGTACCAGAAGAGGGAAGGGTGACAGGCCTCTGTAAGGTCACTTTCCACCTCTATTCCTAGTTCACTAGGAATGACTCCTGTCTTTATCTCAGAAGGATTCAGTAAGTCAGTGAATTGCTTATGGATTCTTATCTGAGATGATCTCATGACTTAGACAAAACAATTCTTCTTGTGGTGATTCTTGAAGTCTTGACAGGAATGTGAACTAGTCATTTCATTGTGAGATTTTCTTTTGTGCCTCTTCTAGAGTCAACACACACCTCAGAGACTTTACATTGTTGCCTATGTTGCCTAGACTGGTCTTTTAACTCCTGATAAGGAAGGATCATCCTTTCTTAAAAGTCCTAAGCTCCTAAACGTTAATAGCTGAGACAGCAGGCATGGTCTTTCAGCTGTCTCCTCTGTGTCCATTCTCCTTTTTGTTACACTGTCTCCCAAAAAAAGAATGTAAGGAATTCCTTAAGAGGTTGAGGAAAGGCTGCTGTCAGAATTCAGTTTAAACCATATTCAGAGGGGAACAGAGGTCCCTTGAGTTCATAGATATTAAGAGAGCTTTGATTCTTCAGGACACGGCAGTGCTTTTTACTGCTTTTTGTGGTTTCCCTTCTTCCTGAAACTCCTTTGCCTTTTCTTGTTTTCTGCTTGGTTGATTGCTGCTGAGTTTTCCTCAGCCTCACATACTTTCCCATATACTTGTTTGAATTAGGGCTTTAAAACATATTCATAGCTATTCTTGTGACTTTAATATTTAGCTAGAGACCTTTTCCTGATTTATCAGTTAGAGAATGGTTTGCCTAAAAGACTGTTAGAAGAATTCAGTGACATTATGTTAAGCATTTACCACAGTGTCTTATATTTTCTTATTTTTTTTAAAGATGTATTTACTTGTTATGTATACAACATTCTGTCTGTGTGTATGTCTGCAGGCCAGAAGAGGGCACCAGATCTCATGACAGATGGTTGTGAGCCACCATGTGGTTGCTGGGAATTGAACTCAGGACCTTTGGAAGAGCAGGCAGTGTTCTTAACCTCTGAGCCATCTCTCCAGCCCGTCTTATATTTTCTTTACTAAATCTGGTTGTAGATACGTGGGTGAGTGGGTGGGTGGGGGCTTTCGTAGATGGTTCAGAAATGATGATCAGTAACTTAATGGCCCAGTCTTCAAAGAAAGTGTATGTAACTTTTTTTTGCGAGAAGGAATATAAACAAGTGTATTAGAAAGTACTATAAAGGCAGATTTCTGTTTGTTATCTATCTTGCCACAATAGAGTTTGAGATAAATTATGATAATTTTTATAATTAATGTGAAAATGGTATAGAGTTTGAGATGACTTTTATTTTTATAATTAATATGAAAATGGGAAAATTACCTTTACCTTAAGTGACAGTTAAATTATCTTCTGTTGCAGTCAAACCATCACTGCTGTTTTGCATATTCTGTCTACTTCAAAGTTAAATTCTTGCTTGAGAGCCATATAGATAGAAAAATAATTTTTATTGTGTTTATAACCTTTGATAGACTGATAATCTAACATCCATATGTTAATAAAAGCATACCACCTTTTAAAAATGTTTTTATTTTATGTGTGAGGTTTACTTTCATATGTGTATGTGCATTTGCAGAAAAGAGGGTATTGGAACCCCTAGGACTAGTATAGATGCTTATGTGCTGACATGCGGGTGCTGGGAACCTTGGGTCATCTGGAAGAGCAATAAATGCTTGTAAATGCCAAGCTATCTCTTCTCCAGCCCATCACCTTTTCTTTTTTTTTTTTAAAGATTTATTTATTTATTATGTATACAACATTCTGCCTCCATGTTTGCCCGCATGCCAGAAGAGGGCACCAGATCTCATTACAGATGGTTGTGAGCCACCATGTGGTTGCTGGGAATCGAACTCAGGACCTCTGGAAGAGCAGCCAGTGCTCTTAACCACTGAGCCATCTCTCCAGCCCCCCATCACCTTTTCTTTAGTGAGATTCCTATGTGAGAAAAACAGTTTGTGTTAATAATTATCAAGAAAGTTTAACAGATGTCCATGACATTTTGTGAGGCATTTTAGATATTCAGTGCCCATGAATTTCTATTTGGGGATTAATCTAAAAGCTGTAAATACAAACAAAACAAAACAAAACTATGCTTATACCCATATGGAGCTTTTATTTTATTTTCGAGACAAGGTTTCTCTGTGTAACAGTCCCATCAATGCCCAGCGGAGCTTTGTAGTTTTAATTGCATCTTATCGAAGTTTTCTTTTTGACTCACCTTTTCTTTAGGTTATATGTTCAGGTATTAACATTTCCTTAATATTCTTGGAGCATTTAGAGATATTTCAGTTAGAGATTGAGTTTGAATGTATTTAATCCAAATTCTAAGTAGCAGTAGTTAAACGAGAGAAAAATTTTTGTTGTCATAGAAAGTCCAGAAGTAAATAACTCAAAGAATTGGTTATGACAATATTGTTCTCTTGATCTGTCCTTAATAGTCAGTGACAGTAGAGAACAATATAGCTTGTTTAGCTGTTCAGAAGAGAGGGGTTAGAAAGGGACTGAAGCCTCACACTGTCTTTTGTTGCTAGCTAATGAGTACTTTAAGAGTTTACCCACACTCTTTTCCAGCATTATGTCTTCTCTATCTTTCAAACAGTGTTGGTTTGGTATAAGAGCAGGAACAGGTTTCTCTGTGTAAGAGCCCTGGCAGTCCTGGAACTCAATTTGTAGATCAGGCCGACCTCTAACTCACAGAGTTCTAGCTAGCCTTCCTCTTGATTAAAGGCATGTGCCACCACTGCCCTGAGTTCATAGTCAACTTTAAAATTTTTTTATGAGATACAGCATTCCTATATCACACGAATAAGATTAATATCCTTCCTTCTTTCTTTTCTTTCTTTTTTGCTTTTGTTTTTTTGAGATAGTTTCTCTGTTGCCTTGGAGCCTGTCCTGGAACTCGCTCTGTAGATCAGACTGGCCTCGAACTCACAGAAATCGGATTAAAAGTGTGTACCACCATAACCTGGCTCTTTGTTTTCTTTTTAAAATTTATTTTTATGTACATGACTGTTTGGTTTGCATATGTATAAGCACACCAGGTGCATGCCTGGAAGTAAAAAGAGGGCACAGAATACCCTGGACTGGAGTTCAGAAATGGTTCTGAGCCAAATTGTGGGTGCTGGGAATTGAACCAGGCTACTTAGCAATAGCATTATGTGCTCTTAACTGCTGAGCAATCTCTCCAGACAAAGCTTGCTCGCTCGCTCCCTCCTGAAGTTGCAAATAGTCGCTTATTTTCTACTAATTGCTACTTGACATAGGGCCTTCATTTCGTTTTCATTATAAAAATATTGAAGGCTGGGGAGGTGGCTCAGATGGGTGAGTAAAAGCCTGAGGATCTGAGTTCGGTTCCTGGAACCTTAATAAAAGTTGAAAGGAGAGAACCAACTTCAAAAAGCTGTCCGCTGTTCTCTACAGTTGCTCTGGCATTGGCATGTATCATGTCTTCTTTCTCCCCAGTAAATATACATACACACACACAGAGTTGTGAAAATTGGTGTTGGCGATTAAGTTTAGTGCCTCACACATAGTAAGTATGTGGACATTCTTATATAAAAAGACATTTTAAGTCTTTATAATTTATTCTTGTAATATGCTTACCAGACTTTTATGGCAGTATGTTTAGCTATATATAGGAAATAGTTTGAAATGTATGTGAACTTTAAATTTTGTCTTTAATGTAACATCTTTTTTTAAAAAAGCCAGAGGCCAGGCATGATAGAGCACACCTTTAATCTCAACATTCAAGAGGCAGAGTGAGGTAGATCTCAGTGTTTGAGGTTAGTCTGGTCTATTAGAGGGTGCCAGGACGTTAGAGCTACACAAAGAGACCCTGTCTACAAATAAACGAACAAAAAACAGAAAAAGAGCCAGGTGTAGTGATGCATGCCTTCTTTCTTAGCACTTGGTAAGTCAGAAATGTGGGTCTTAGTGAGTTGGAGTGCTAGTGCACTTCAGAGTAGCCAAGGCTACATAGTGAAACCCTGTCTTAGGGGGTTGGGGAGTTCAGCCTATTCTGGGCTGTATAGTGAGACCATGTCTCAAAACATAAAAACACACACTCCCTGAACATACTTCTAATTTCCTTGAACTTTAGCTATTTGTGTTCAGTTATTGTTTAAATAAGTACTTGGGTTTTCTGAGTATGGAATGTTTGTAGGTATTTTGAGCAATTTTTTTTAAATTTGGTGACAGTCACATTAAAAATTATTATTTGTGGGCTTATGTGTATCATGTGCTTGCAGGAGCCCCTGGAGGCTAGAGTAGGGCATCAGCCTGAAACCTGAGTTGTAGGTGGTTGTGAGCCACCTGATAGTAGGTGTTAGGAACCAAACCCAGGTCCTCTGCAAGAGCAGTAAGCTCTCTTAACCACTGCACTGTCTCACATCCCTGATGTCAGTCTCTGATCACAGAAAGAAATTATAACTGTTGCTGTAAAAAAATTTACTTTTTTTTAAACCAATACTGCTTTCTAGAAATTCAACAAATGTGAATGAGCTGCAGAATGCATTCCAGTACATTAAGCAACAACCTATTAGCATGTATTCAAATTTTTAAAAACTGTATTTATTGTTAAAATTGTCTTAAAATTTCATGAGGACCTATGGTACTTTTTGTAATATAAAAGTAAAAATCAGTTTTTATCAAATAGAAAAGGTAGAGTTTTTATAATATTCATACTTTATAGACACAGAAAACATAATTTTAACTTAAAATACAAACAGAAGTTCAGAAGTGTTCTCTAAATGTGTGAATTCTCTGTTAAGAAAGCATTAGATTTTGCTGTAATTTATTACAAATCCAAGTATGCTCTGTCACTTATGTAAAATAGTGGTCTTTGTTTAGCTTCTTAGAATGCTAGGAGAACTGTGTAGTTCCATTGATTGGTTCCATGCAATGGAAATCTGACCTTTAGCAGATGTTTGAGAAATTGCCAGCACAGCATGATCAACCAGCTAGACAGTTTCCCCTTGTTTTTTGACAGGCCTTTTATGGTTTAGTAACATGCCAAAAATGTTCAAACTTTTTCTCATAATATCTAAAACTGTGTAAAATATTAACAAAACACTGTAAGATGTGGATAAAATGATTTAGCCCCCCATAATGGATTAAATCCACTAGCTTAAGAGATCACTGTTCAGAAATCTGTACAAAAATGTTGTTGAGTAGATAATATTTTGAGAGGTTTTGGACTGTGAAATTGTTAAAGGTACCTGTATATGTCGCGTTTACCTTGCACAGTGTAGACATTATTTCAGGTTTCTCATATTTTAGTGTTAGTTTTAGACACCTTCATTAATTGAGTCTTTAAAAAATAGTAACTTTTCGATTGGGGTTGATTTTAACCACAGAGCAGATATTCTTTCTAAAACTTGAATCCACATTAAAACTTGTTCTCTGAAAGACTGTTTTTAGGCCAAGTAATAGGTTCAGCTGTGTAGTTGTGTGAGCTCAACAAGAACACTGTAAGCTCTGTGTTCTTAAAGCTATCCACTGAGTGCACAGGAAGGGAGAGGAGGAGTGCTTTAGTGTTTGAGAACTAAGTGATGAATGGACAGGCCACTCTTGCCAAACTGCATCTTTTCCTGCAGGTGTTGATTTTCCATAGGGCTTTGCAGTTGCTTTTCATTGTGTTAGATATGGTAAGAAAGACTGTATTTTAAGCAACATTTGAGGAATATAGTCTTGTATGTTTTGCTGTATAGGGATGTAGCCATTTTTGTATCTTTAGGCTTATAGAGGTAATTCTTCCAGAGAATTACAATTTGCAGTGTTGGTATACATATGGATACCACTTTTCAGCAGTAAATGCTTAAAGGCATAATATCAGGAATTATAAGAATATGCTAAGTAAAATGGAAAAGGTTGAACATGTTTAATACAGTTTTGCTAAATATACATGGACCACATAAAGGCTGATAACCTATTGCTTACAAGTGAGAATGAGTTTTATATGTTCTTACATAAACTAAATAATTGCTGTGCTAATAATTATCCCATTATTAATCTTTCATATTAGTGTTTACAAAAGGTCCATGTAACATTTTACCAGATGAGGAGGGTTATGTGATTTAGAAAACCTATGGTTTAAAAACATGAATAGGTTTAATTCCCAACACAACAGTACAAAGAAGAAGTAGATAATGATAACAGAATTTATGTCAGATAGTTGCTTTTAAATAGAATGTTTAACAGAAAGAAAGGGTAGTTTCTTCTTCAAGGTTTTCATTTTCCACCAGAGGCTATTGTTTTGGTTTTGCATTTTTGTTGACACCAAGTTATTCTCTGAAAAAAATTCATTCTTAAGTAGGTGGGTTTTTGGAACTGTTTATTCAGTTGTTTTATCTTTTGATTACAAATATTTCTGACGTTGCAGTCATTCTTTTTGTTCAGTTGGGAGTTGCTTGACATTTTTTCTGTTTTTGTCATTGTAATTTGAAACAGCCATGATAGCAAGATATGTATATAGAAAAATTTATAGGTCCAATTTTTTATTTCTTTCAACACAGGGTTTATCCTTGGAGCCCAGGCTGTCCTGGAACCTGGAAAACTCTTTGTAGACCAGGCTGGTCTTTTTTTTTTTTTTAAAGATTTGTTTGTTTGTTTATTTATTTATGTATACAGTATTCTGCCTGCATATATGCTTGCAGGCCAGAAGAGGGCACCAGATCTCATTCCTGATGATTGTGAGCCATCATGTGGTTGCTGGGAATTGAACTCAGGACCTTAGGAAGAGCAGGCAGTGCTCTTAACCACTGAGCCATCTCTCCAGCCCCCAGGCTGGTCTTGAATTCAGGAATCTACCCCCCTCTGCCTCCCAAGTGTTGGGATTAAAGGTGTGCGCCACCAGGCCCGACAGATTTTAAAGTAAATAGTAGGAAATGCTAAGTGTAGAATCACAGACATTTTCATGTATCCTTGTAGTGGATCACTACTAAGCTATTAAAATGATTTATTGTAGGGCTGGAGATGACTAAGCAGTTTGTTAAGAGCACTGACTTTTCCTGTCAAGGACCCAGATTTGGTTCTCAGCACCTCCATGGCTGCTCAATGCTGTATCTATCTCCAGTTCTAGGAGATCTGCTGCCCTCTTCTGGACTCTTTGGGTACCAGGCACACATGGGATACAATGCAGGCAAAACACCATGCAGATAAAATGAAAAGGATCTTTTAAAACATAAAATGGTTAGTTGAGACGATGGTTGTAATGTTTGTAGCATTTAATAGATACCCTATGAGAATAAATAGATATATTAGAAATTTCCCAAACCTAGCAAATTAGATGAAAGACCCGTCATAAGCAGTGTTATTTTGAACAGGCACTAGTTAAAAAGTTAATTTATCATTTCAACAAGTTGAATTTATGGTGTAATTAACTTTTCTTGTTTAACATCCCCCCCCCCACCTTTTTGAGTTGGTTTACTGTGTTGCTAAAGCTGGTCTTGCTTCCTCCTCTATCCTCTGGAAACTAAAGAATCACAGATGTGTATCACATAACTTGATCATTATGATTGCTTTTCCTAACTTTTATGTCTTAGAATTTGACTTAGAATTTATGGGAAATGGAATTGGAGATTTAAAAATTAAATTTCCTTATAGTTTTCAAAGCTTTATATATTACCTTTTAGAATTTGATACTACTTTTGAGGAGTTGTAGACAAACATGCCTGCATACCTTCCTGCTCCTCCCTAATTCCCCTCTTCCTTTCTTTTCCTCCTCCTTCTTCCCCACCCCTCTGAGATACAGCTCAGTGTCAGAACACTTGACCTAAAATTCAAAGGCCCTGGGGTCAGTTCTCAGGCAAGCACTTTTGGGGTCTTCTGTTCATGCTTCGTTTCTAGACCTGTGTTGATTTATTTTATATATTGTACTTAACCTTTTGAGAGTTGCCTTTCAGTGTGAGCATTTCTGACTCTTAGTTCTGGAAGGTGTTTATTTGTTCTATGATACCTCTGCCCCAACATGGCCTTTTCTGAAACTTGTATAGATTAGTGAACCATACTGAACCATTTTAACTAAAATGTTTTTCTCCTGGGTTTTTGTTGTTGTAGTGACTGTGAAGTTCTCAGTTTCTTTTTTAAAACCTTTTCCCATAATTTCTATCATAGTTTGATTTAAAGTCTAGTTTATTTTTGATAGTGACTCTTTTTCTGTTGTTGATTGTGATATTTTTCTCTGGTCTCAGTGACAATATTAGGTGTTTATTTCTCTTAACATTTGTGATGTGCTTTCTTCCTTTCTCTGTGCTTTCTTCCACGAAGTAACTTGTAGATTTGACTACTTGCATTTTTTAGTAGTGAAAAAGCACATCATGAGCTGTGAGAATGTTGGGAGTTAGTGTGGTATTTTTTTTTTTTATCTTGAAAACACTTAAGATTTCCCAGAGAAATCTACTTTTGTCTTGACAAAAGACTTGGAAATAAGCTGGGCAGTGATGGCGCACACCTTTAATCCCAGCACTAGGTAGGCAGAGGCAGGTTGATCACTATGAGTTCAAGACCAGCCTGGTCTACAAAGTGAGTTCCAGGACAGCCGGGGCTACACAGAGAAACCCTGTTTCGAACCCCCTACCCCACCCCTTATCCCTAAAGACTTGGAAATAAGTTTTTGGATTTACTTTAGTTTTATGTGTATGACTGTTTTGCATAACACATGCATGCAATGTCTACAGATGCTGGTCCCTCCCCTCCCCAATTTTGAAAGTTGTAACCATTGATAAGACTGGACGTGGGAACAGATGCTAATCCTGAATAGATTTCATTTTTGAAACTCATTTAACCTTCCTTTTCAGGAAACATTTTCCACCAACTTCATTGAATATCTCTATTCTAGAGACCCACTGGTAAACTTCTAGGGAACTTATCTCTTTTAGCAGAATAAGAGTATTAGTCTGGGATGGGAAAGGCACTGCTTATAGTATAAATTGTACCCAGTTTTTAATATTGGCTATACTTTACCCCAGAGAGTTTCTTAACTTTTGGGGGTATCTCTGTGGTAGATTGTTTATTGGAATTTCCCAGCTCTGGGTTTAGCTTAACTTCCTTTATTTCATTAAACTATCATTGCTATTGTTGTGATTCTACTATCTAATTATATGCATTATACTTATTCATACGTTATAATTATGCATTTATTAATATAGGATTCTAATCTAGTATCACTCAATTCTGTTCTTTTATCCAGTCTTATTTTTTTTCATGGACTCTTTATGATCCATCAATTTTGTTCACTTTACAGTTTGGTGTGTATCTAATGAATCCGGATAGGGCTCTGTGGAATACATTGGAAGACATTGTGCTTTGGATTAGTTTTGGTTAAGACTGTTAAGAGGTTTATCTAGCTATTTGCTGTATTAATATGCTTACACCTAGACATTTTGCTCCTAAATATATTTTTAGCCTTTTCATAATATTTTCTCTTTAAAAAAATGTAGATACTAGTTACCTTAATCACCTAAACAAAGGATTTTAATTGATAATGAAAATTTAACATTAATCCTAGTAAGATAAAATTAGCTCAGTATAAACATTTTCAAAAAGATTTATTTTTGTGCATATACACATGTTTCTCTATGTCTGTCTAAAGTTTAGATTCAGTGTCTCTTAACCTTCCTAATGCTGTGGCCTTTTAATAAATTTATTCATATTATGACCACAACCATAAAATTATTTCATTGCTAATTGTGATTTTGCTACTGTTACAAATTGCAATGTAAATATCTGATATGTAATCCCCAAGTAGGTTGCAACCCATAGGTTGAGAGTATTCTCTAGAAGAACCTTCTTCCAGACTCTAGAAGATAGCATTAGCATTGGATTCCCTGTAGATGGGAGCTGTGGGATGTGGGTACTCTGACCTGAGCTAAGTACCTCTATAGGAGAACTAGGCATTCTTAACCATCTTGCCATCTCGACAGCACTAATGCAATCCCTTAAAAAGCAATGTTAAGCTGCCTTGGAAATTATTTTTTTAAACCGTTTAATTTTATGTGTATAAGTGTTTTGTCTTCATCTATGTATGTTCATCATGTATATTCAGTGCCTGCTGAAGTCAGAAAGAGGGCATCAGATACCCTGGAATTAGAGCCACCATGTGGGTCTTGGGAACCAAAGGTGGGTCCTCTGTAAGATCAGTAAATGCTCTTAACTGCTGAGTTCTTTCCAGTCCCGAGTTTTTTGGATGTCTGATGTGGTTTGATGGTCTTAGATAATTGTAAGCCTTCAAAACTTAATAGTTTCTCTCTCTCTCTCTCTCTCTCTCTCTCTCTCTCTCACACACACACACACACACACACACACACACACACACATATTTTCTAGAACCCATTTTGTCTTTGTTTCCATAAACCTGGTCATATTAGAAGTGTTTTCAGTTCCTTTATCAATTGGAACCTTAGAAGCACGTGTCTGATTCAGGCTTGTGATTATTTTGCCTCTGTAAACAAACACTAATGTAAAAAGTTTTTTTGAGGAGTCTGCTTGGTCATTCCTGGCCGCTTTGCTAGCTTAGACCTGAAGTAATCACACAGAGAGTGTGTGGTTAAATTAAATCACTGCTTGGCCCATCAGCTTTAGCTTCTTATTGGCTAACTCTTACATATGAATTTAACCCATTTCTATTAATCTTTTTTTTTTAAAAAAAGATTTATTTATTTATTTTGTTTACAGTGTTCTGTCTGCATGTGTGCCTGCAGGCCAGAAGAGGGCACTAGATTTCTTTACAGATGGTTGTGAGCCACCATGTGGTTGCCGGGAATTGAACTCAGAACCTCTGGAAGAACAATCAGTGTTCTTAACCTCTGAGCCATCTCTCCAGCCCTCTATTAATCTTATATTGCCATGTGGCTGTGGCTTACAGGGTAAAGTTACGACTGTTGTCTGTCTCCAGAGGCTCCATAGCGTCTCTCTGACTTCGCCCTTTTTTTTCTCCCAGCATTCAGCCTAGCTTTCCCTGCCTTGCTATAGGTCCAAAGCAGTTTCTTTATTCATTAATGGTAACCACAGAGGGGAACTCCCACATCAAAAAGTGGCTAGATATTCTCTGTCTTTTCTCATTTTTAATTCACTTACTTTTTAACTATGTTTCTTCTACCTTTTCCAGTTTTCTACTCAGTTCTCCTTGGTGGAGAAGATGGGTGCAAAGCAGGCAGTGTGAGTAGTTTCTTCTCTCTGCATCTGGTTATACTACATCACCTCCCCTCATGGTGATAGTCTTGTTTCTTATCCAGTTTTATGGAAACCAAGCATTAAATAAAGGGAATTTTCACTAAGTAGACCATAGTCTATATGATGATGAAGGAATGATACATTTAGAATATTGCCATTTTGTAGATTTGAGGGAAGTATTGAGTTAAGATAATAATTATCATTGACACAAATACATCATATGTATTCAGATAGTACATGTCTTTTTTAAAGAGGTGTGTTGATAGAAGATCTTGCTGTATTAGCTAGGGTGGTCTTGAACTTGCCATCACCTGCCTCACCCTCTTGTGTGCTAGGACTGATGGAACTACAAGTGTGTGCCACTGTGACAAACTAGTGTGTATTAATATACAGTGCTTTTTGTTTGGTAGTTTTCTCTATCCTGAATTTGAGTAAGACCATATTGAACAATTACAGGAAGTCAAGGACAGACACACACAAACAAAGCACATTGAGTAGTCAGCAAAATATAGATAAATGAAGAGTATATGTAACTAATGACTTGATTTCTTTAATAATATAATCACAGCAGGAAAACATTAAGTGGAAACCTTTGAACAAAGCTAATTGGAGAGGCATGTCAACTAGTTGGAGTTTGTGGACCTTTGAACAAATGAAAGTTAACGATAGTATGTACACCAGTTATTGTCCCTCCCCACCCTTACCTTAACTATAGTACAAGGCAGTAAGGCAATAAGACTGTGTGCCAGTGCCCCCTGTATGTTTTGTGGAAAGGTGCCAGTATAGCTGAGCATGGTGGCTCATGTCTGTAAGTTCAGCACTCAGGAACCTGAGTCAGGAGCTTCTGGGAAATTTAAGTCCAGACTGAGCTACCTGAGATTTTATCTCAGGGGGAAAAAAATGTTCTTAGTTTCTCTGAGGGCCTGGGCTGTTTTCTAGGATTTCATTATAAATAATAATAATAAAAAAATCTTTGAACTTGAAAAAAGTAGGTTTTATATCTGAAACTCCTAGAACACCAAATTGTCATTTAATTTTGGGTCACTTCTGTTAATTGTCTTTCCACTTAATTTACAGTATTACCAGTTAGATTACATCTCCTTTGAGTCCGAGGATGAGTTTGTTCATGTGTAGAGTGTAACTGTTTGACTTTCTTCCATATCTGAGGTTCTGCATGCTTGAGTTCTGTGGCTCTTCATCACTAAAAGCACCTGTTCAAATTATTCACCTATGTTTCTGTGCTTCCTTTCCTTTTGAGATATTTGAAAGTTTTTGTTTCAAGATACGAATATTTTGTCGAATAAATTTGTAATTTTTTTCTAGTTTGTGGCTATTTTATTTTGTTAGCACTGACTTCACAGAGCAAAAAATTTTTTTCTTTTTATCCTTATTTGGCTTAATTTTTTTTGTTTTATATCCTTAAGTCTGAGCAGTTTGAGTCTATAGGATATGAATCATGGATTAAAGTTAAATGTTGCGCGGGGCCGGGGGTATGGATGTCCAATTATCTCTGCACTGTTTGTTGAGGAGACTCATCCATTCTCCTTTGAGGTAACATTACACTTTTATCAAAGACCAAGTCTCATTTCTTACAGATTTATTCTTTGGCATTCTTTCATTGATTTTGTCGTCTTTTTTTTTTAAATTTAGCAATACTCTTGTATACAACTTTGTTTTCAGTCTTTTATTACCATTTTGTGTGTGTGTGTGTGTGTGTGTGTGTGTGCGTGTGTGCGTGAGCATGTGCATTGGGGAGTATGTAATCTATTGTCAGAGGCAATTTCTGTAGTTGGTACCCTCCTTCCACCTTTATGTGTGTTCCAGGTATTGAAATCATGTTGCCAGGCTTGCTTGGCAAACATCTTTATCCAGTGGGCCATCTTGCCAACCTGGTATTCAGCTTTAAATGGAGTTGTTTTAGAAGTCCAATTTCTTTTTTTGAAATGGTTTTAGCTTTTCTATTTCTTTGTACTACCCTGTATATATTTTAGAATCTATGTAAAGAAAATACTGTTGGGATTGTGATTGGAATTATACTGAAACTGTGAATCAATTTGGGGAGAATTAATTTTAATAACAAAACTGAAACTTTGAATTTATGAATGTAGTAGTTTTATTTATCCCGTGGAGCCTTGAATTTTTCCATTATCATGTAGTAGTTTTCACCATACATGGGTGTAAAAATATTCTGTAGCTGACTCCACTATGTTAGATTACTCCTTGTTTTCTACTTATTTTTATGTTGTTGTACTACTGCTTTTCTCATTCTGCAATAAAATGCTTGACAAAATCCGCCATAATGGAAGGAAGGGTTTATTCTGCCTCATAGTCTAATCCACCCTGGACGGGGAAGGCAGAGTAGCATGAGAGTGAGGTTCACACTGCATCCTCAAGCAGGAAACAGAGAGATAGCAGCAGTGCTGCCTACATTTACTGTGGCTTTTCCTACCTCTGTTAACCCAGTCTGGAAACTCCTTAACAGTTTGCAGTCAATATTAGTCATCACAAGACAGCCTAGTGTTAGAAACAGGGCCTGGAATATACCCAGTTAAATATGCTATTCCAACACAGGCTTCAGAAATCAACACCTTTCTCTCGAAGGTCTAGCTTCTGCTGCAAATTATCACTTGTGTGGATGTCAGTCTCTATTAGACCAGCCCACTGGCTCCCCAGCTGCAAATCGTTCTCTACATGTTAATAATCGACTTCTGTTAGGGTTTATAGATGTGTCTAATCAATACTTATAAACCGAAAAGTGTAGATTGCTTGATGTTTAAATGAAGGCTATTTATGTACTTTTCCTTCAACTTTAAATTAGCTCATACTTTTATACTTGATATTAGCCAAAAGATGATTCTTTGATCAACATAAAAATATTTTTAATTGCATTATTTTATCGGTGTCAGTGTTTTGCCTGCCTGTATTTCGAGTCTTGTGCTTGGTCCCCATGGAGTACAGAGGAGGGTGTCTGATCCCTGGAACTGGAGTTGGAGATGACTGTGTGATGCCATGTTGATGTTGGGAATCAACTCTGGGTCCTCTGGAAGAGCAGCAAGTGCTTTTAACTGCTTGAGTTGTTTCTCCAGCCCCCATGGTCAACATTTTTAGAAAAAGATCATTTAAAATCAGACCACCAGAATGGAACAGCTTTTTTTCTTAATTTACTATCATCATCTTCCAAGGTATTAAGTATATCCTATTAATTGTGAATTTTGGCAGTCTAATAGTATTCAGTATAGCCATTCATGTCTGGATGGTTACATAAGACTTTCTCTATCTGTCTAGGGTCTGCAGGCTCTGCATGTTAAGTGAGATAGTTCAGTTTGCCTTTCGGAGCACTAACATCATCTGAAATTTTTGGTTATGGTACTAGTATATATACTATCTCAAAAAGTAAATTCATGCTAAATTGAACACTTTTTCTGAAGTGGATTTTAAAAATATATTCAGAAAGAAAATTGAAGTTCAAAAATCTTATCTATTAATTAAAAGTTGGAGCTTGTCATCCTTGTCAAGCATGTTACCCTAAAAAAAAAAAAATGTTTTGAGCCAGATGTGGTGCATGCCTTTTAACCCAAGCTCTTAGGAGAATAGCCCGGTTTATGTTAACAAGTGCCAACTAAGTCTTTTCTTTCTTTCTTTTTTTTTTTAAAGCTTATTGTAAGGGTGCCATGTTATTTGCCATTCCTCTCCTGTGTTCCACCTAAGGTTAATAAAGGTGATCTTAAGGGTCTGGAGAGATTACCCAGAGGTCCTGAGTTAAATTCCCAGCAACCACATGGTGGCTCACAACCATCTATAATGAGATCTAGTGCCCTCTTCTGGCCTGTACACATGTATGCAGGCAAAAACACTGTATATATAATAAATAATCTTAAAAAAAGATGACTTTAAGGGGTTATTGTAAACCCATTGTAGTTATCTTACCGTTATATACCAATATATATTGTGTTCTGAGAATTATGGCTTGGAGGTTGCAGATATCATTTGGACTTCATTTGAGCCTCAGTTCTTTTGATGTTTTGGTTGAGTACAAAAAAAAGTTCAAATGTTGAGATGCTAAATTATCCTGTTCTGCATGCATCTGTTCTTTGTGCTTTCCTTTTGCACTGCTAGAGATCAGGTTCTTGGACATGCTAAAGAAATGTTCGTTACTGAGCTACATCCCTCGCTAGGTTGATTTGAATTTTTTTGAGCATCTGTTGATTTCTTATAAAATTATTTATGTACATCAATGCATAGATGAATCTTACAGCAACTCTATTTCATTGTTTTCTGTATTTCTTTCTAGAATATTTTTCTTAGTATTTCAGTAGCAAATCAGAGAAAACTTTATGGATAAACTCAATGGTGGTGGTGATGATGTAGTACAATGAAACTACTAGTGAAGGAATTAGATAAAAGTTGGATGTTTGTTACTTAACATTTCATGACTTAAATTCTTCTGGTGTCTATTTTATAAATAAGAATATGAATATGATGATTATAAATACACACACATATATATATAGGGAGAGGAATGTTAATGTAGTCTAACACGTATATCATTGTATATCTATTTATTGAGATAAGGGTCTCGTTATATATCCCCGATTGGCTTGGAACTATGTGTAGACCAGATTGTTCCTTAACTCACAAAGATCTGCTTGCCTCTGCCTCCCAGTATCAGGCTTAAGGCATGCTCCATAATACCAGGCACCTTATTTTTAGTATGAAGTAATTTTTGTAGTTAAACAGCATTAGGATGAGGTTGCTATTTGGTTTTGAATAAACCACAAGACAGATTTCTCAAAGCCATGCAGTTCATTTTCACTTCATATAAATAAAGCAATATGAGGTCTATATTATACCAAGTAGGTATAATCTACTTGCAGTTATTTACACTAAGTTAAAAAAAAAAAGCACTGAATAGCTGGGTATAGTAGCTCATGCCTGTAATCCCAGAACCTGGGAGGCGAGGCGGGGATTCCTGTGAGTTTCAAAGCTAGTGAGGTTAAATTACAAGACCTTGTCTCCAAAAATAACAAAAAGATTATTAAAGCAGAATGTTGTCATCTCAGTTACCGAGGGGCCAGTTCTTAGAGTTCATTGTTCTGATATCTCAGGATGTATTTAAAATATGTTCATTATGAAATAATTTCCAATTATTCTTTTATCTTTAATCTTGTAATCACATTAATAGGCATGATTGTTCCAGCAGCCTCCCAACCCAAGTTCTTCTGAATTCCTAGCATCCTAGTGATTAGTTTTTATAAAGTTGCAAATGTTTGTATAGAATGGAATCTTCTTTTTCCTTTCTTATATAATCATGAACACAATGTTTAATCAACAAAAAGAGCAGCTATATTTAAGCATACAGATATTTACTTTTTCTTAGTCATTTATATTGTTGTGATATATTTTACACAGAAAGTTAGTGACTGCTTTAGTTTGCAAGTGCAACAATCTAGGCAATATAAATTAAAACAAAGAAATAAAAAAGAAAACACTAATTCTTGCCCCAAAGGGTCTTACAGTTAATAAGAAAAAAAACCAGCAATAACTGTGAACAGCAAAAAAAAAAAAAAAAAAAATCCAGCAAGCAAATGGAATGACCTAATTGCTCTTTAGCTTGCAGCTGCCCTGCCTCAGACTATAGAATGTAGAGATCATTGTATGTACACCACGATCTGCTGTTTCATTGTTGCTGCTTTCCCATGAAAGATTATTAAGTTTTTCCAGATGTGTTTTCTGTATCACTAAAAATGTATTTTTTTCCATATTCTATTAATGTAGTTTATTATGTTGATTGACTTGCATATTATAAGCCATTTTCTACTAACTTTTGTGGATAATATTTTATGCCAATTTCAGTTTATATGTTGTTTACCTCAAAGATAGGAGGAGTTATGACAAAGACCAGATAGTTTGCAAAGCCTAATGTATTTTGTTTACCTTTTCTTCTTTCTAATGATGAGATTTCAGGGCCTTTTTGTATTTAATTATATACTCTATACTACTGAACTGCACCTCTAGCTGCCTGTTTATTTTGGAAAATACTTCCCAAGCTTCACCATTAGAATGGTCAGTTACACATAGATATAGATATTTAGTGTGTATTTCAGATGTGCTGGCTAATATGTGCTGATCAGCATTTTTGAATTACTTTTCTTACCATGTAGTCCTTTATGATTTATTCCCTTGTCATAGAAATAAGTAGGGTGCTTGTTCTAAGAGAACACTACAAAACTCTAGCAGTTGGGAAGCAAAAACAGGAGGATAACAAGTTTGAGACCACTTTGCTGTATATTATACCAAGATGTCATGCCCTAAACCTCAAAAGTAATGTTAATAATGTCTTATCTAATTCCGTTTCATGGGTTAATATCATTGCTGTATATTGCTCATAAAATGGTATGTTTTTTTTTCCATAGGTGTACGTGGAATTTGATGACCTTGAATGGGATAAACGGGAGTGGGTTAAAGTTTATGAAGATTTTTCAACTTTCTTGGTGGAATACCACTTAATCTGGGCCAAAAGAAACGACCCTAGCCAGACTCAGGGATCAAAAAGCAGACAAATTCAGTGGCCTGCACTGGTAAGATATGTTCATGTTTTATTAAGTGTTTTCAGTTGTTTAAGATGAATAAGCATCAAATGTAAATTGAGATGTGTCTGGCCAACTATAGTTTAATATTCATGAAAATTTTTTGATCTGGCAGAAGTTTCAAAGCACTATTATAATTAACAGCTTTGTCAGTTTGATTAATATTTTTCAGCATATAGTTCATTGTTTGCTCTATCCAGTTAGGTAAAAATTAATTCAAGTAGTTATAGGCAACTCGAGAAATAGTCATCTAGATGTTTTCTGTGTACTGCCGAGCAGCCTTGTTGAAAGAAACTTCAAAGTGAAAGAGAGACACTTGAATAACAAAGCATTCAGCGACACATAATTGTTCTTGTTTACAGTGATACATGTTTAGTTGGTGGGTCAAATTCATTTATATCAGGAATTGGTGTGTTTAAGAAAATATTTAATAAAGTTCTCATTAGTTTAAAGATGTCTTAGGGTTTCTGTTGTTGTGAAGAGTCACCATGATCATGGAAATGCTTATGAAGGAAAACATTTAGTTGAGACTTAAAATTTCAGAGGTTTAGTCCATTATCTTCATGGTGCAGGAGAAGGAGCCGAGAGTTCTGTCTTAATCCACAGGCAACAAAAAGAACCATGCCACACACTGGGCATTGCTTGAATAAAGGAGATCTCAAAGCATACCCCCATAGTGACACGCTTCTTTCAACAAGGCCACACCTCCTCCCACAAGACCACACCTCCTAAATAGCACCACTCTCTATAGGCCACACCTGTTCAAACCATCACAGTTTTAGAAAACAAATATACGAACTAAACAAGATTACTAAATTCTGTTAGGAAAGCCAGGCATGGTTGTATCTAACACCAGCAATTTAAGAGATAAAGCAGGAAGATTGGATCAGGAGTTCAAGATGAGCATCATCTATATAGTGAGTTTTAGGCTAGTCTGACATCCTAGGAACAAAAGAAAATTCTATTAGGAAAATAACTGTTAACAACTGTTACTATTTACTGGCAAAATGCACAGCAAGTAATGAGTAGGCAGTAGTTCCTTTAAATTATTCTCATATTAGCATTGTGGACATCCTTTAAAAATCATTAAACAGGGCTGGAAAGATGGCTTAGCAGGTAAGAGCCTCTTCTAGAGGACCTGAGATTGGTTCTGAACACCCATTTTGGGTGGTTCTCAACTGCCTGTAACTCCAGCCCTAAGGGATCCAAAGGTCTCTTATCACCTCTGTGGACACCTGCATATGCATGGTATGTTCACCTAGAGATGCACACAAATACACATAAATAAAAAGAAAGCAAAATGTTAAAAAAAAAACCAACAGTGTTCTGGGTGTCTTATAATAACTGATGAATAAGCCATGTTAGGCACTTTCAATCCCAAACCCTAATATTGGGGATTGAATTTGGGGCCTCATGCACACTAGGCAAGTCTTACTAATGAGCCAGTCTCTAGCCTTCCAAGTTTTTAAAAGTGTAATTTGCTTACATGTTTTATAGCTAGTTAACTCTTTAATGCTTTTCTAAATGTAAAATAGAAATTTACTTCATCTCTTTTGACCACTGCTTTTAAACAGTTTGAAGACATAACATGATTTTAAAAATAGAGACTACGGTGTAACTCGGTAGTAGAGTAATTGCATAGCATCCACATGTTCCTGGATTCAGTGTGAATAGAATAAGTAAATAAGACAAAAGGAGTGAATGAAGTAAGTTGAGTCAATAGCATTATAAAAGAAAATAAAATACTGAAAATGATTTCCATGAACTATAGTTTTGGATAAAACCTTCAAGAAACAAAGATATTAATTTTATTCACAGGCATAAACAAATTTATTAAATGAATCTGTCCCAGCATTAACAAAAAAATAAGCCAGGTATGTGTACTGATACACCTTTGATCCCAGCAGGTGAAGCTGGGTAAGTTCCAGGCCAGCCTGCTCTACATAGTGAATTTCTGGCCAGCCAGGACTACATATTGAGATCTTGACTAAATAAACTGAGTTTTACGAAGTTAAATGTGGCACAAACATACTGACATGGATCAGCAACAGCAAAAAAGTTAAGCAATGCTAACATGCTTGTAAAGGGTTTCTGTACCCCAATTTTAAGTCTCCCCACTGACGCAGTAATATGAGTCAAGCCGAATTAAAAAATAATAAAAAAGACTAGGTTTATTGGTAAAATGCTCCTGTGTAATACTCTGGCCCACAGAGAAGAGATAAAAAAGAAAACTACCTGGCCTTTCTCTAGAGGACAGTTTAAATACCCCATAGGTGTGATCTTGAGTATCTCTGGGAGAGGAGCTGCCTTTTTGTGGGGTTTCTGAGATGAGACATGATTTAGAGAGAGAGAGAGAGAGAGAGAGATGGGGGCAGGATGAGGTGGAGCTTCCACCTGAACAGTTGAATTACTTGTTTGTTTTTAGATTTATATCACTGTTATGTGTGACTCTAGAGATCATCTAGTTCCTCCTTCTGGGAATGTTGTAGTTTTTCAAGTACTTCTTATCTAATACACAATGTAATATACTAAGGTTAGATTTGGAATCCTGACTACTATTTACTATGAGTTTATGGACTGCACAAGACTTTTAAATATTAAGCAAGAAAATATAGAGCTCAAATTCAGAATAGCATTGGAATGTGTTTTGCCTTACACTCTTTGAAGGGTGTCTTTACAAGAACATACTTGTTACTTTTTTTTTTTTTAAGGGGCTTCCCAGAACCAGCTCAGGTTTGATAATCTCCTGAAACTCATAGAACTTATTGAAAATTAATAAAACACTTAAGCCTCAGGCTGGTGGTGGCGGCGGCACATGCCTTTAATCCCAGCACTCGGGAGGAAGAGGCAGGCAGTTCTCTGTGAGTTCGAGGTCAGCCTGGTCTACAAGAGCTAGTTCCAGGACAGGCTCCAAAGCTACACAGAAATCCTGTCTTGAACCACTCCCCACCTCACCCCCCCCCCCAAAAAAAAACCACGTAAGCCTACATTTGCTATTTGGAGATTCTCAGCTAGTTTGTACTCCTAATTAGCTAGAGAACTATTTCTTTAGGGAAAGTGAAGGGCCAGAGCAAGAAGGACAGAATGTCATCAAAGTCCACACGGGCAAGCAGTTAGAAACCCATCCAACCACCTCATGCAAAAGCAGTTTATTTTCTTGTAGTATGTGTGTGCATGTGTGAATATGTGCAGGTGAATGTGAAGGCCTAGAGCCTCAGACTCCCTGGAGCTGGAGTTGCAGGTGGTTGTGAGCCACCTGACGTTGATGCTGGAAACTGAGCTCTGAGCCTTCGCAGAGAACAGTTTGTATCTTAATCTTCTCTTCAGCCCTCGAAAGCAATTTCTAAACTGCTTTGTTTCTGTATCAATGGGTACACATGTGTGTGGAAAGTCAGAAGATAGTTGTCACAGTTCTCTCTATCTACTCTTTGGGTGCTGGAGGTCAAATCCATGTTGTCACACTTGGTAGCAAACACCTTCACCAGCTCAGCTGTCTCACAGGCTCTGATTGTGAGTTAAAAGCATTGCTATATTGCTAATAAACGTTTATATGTATTATAGGTGTTATATGTATCTGCATTTTGTTTTCTTTTGTGTTTTAGTTTAGTGTATATCTGTGTATAGATTTGTACTTATGAGTACATATACCAAAGGTCAGAAGTGGTCAAATCTGAGGTAGCTGTGACTTTATAGGCAGCTATGAACCACTAGCCATGGGTATTGGCAGTTGAATTCAAGTCTTTTAGAAGAACAACTAATGTGTGTGCTGCCGCCCCCCCCACCCCCCAAATTTTTTTAAAGGTCAAGTGTTACTGGGTAGTACTGGCTTATAGCTCAAGGCCAGACTTTTAGTGGTCTCATGTTCTAAGGAAACTGTGTTTATCAGTTTTCAGTGACTTCTACCAAGACATCTCAAAGATAAGTGTTTTTGTCAAATGTCAAAACTTTCTGGCTTGTTGATAACACTTAAGTGCTTTCTTATCATTGGTAAGCCGCTTTTGGCAAGTGGATAGTAGATGGCTTGAGAAATGGCCCAGCAGTTTAGAGCACTATTTGCTCTTGCAAAGGTCCCGAGTTCAATTCCCAGCACTTGTGCGCACACACAAACACACATACACATTAGCTCTTTATTATGCATAATCCCAGGGGATCTGGCAACATCTTCTGGCCTCTTCTGACACTAGGTTTGCATGTGGTGCACACACACGCACGCAAAACACCCATGCATATTAAATAAAATTTCCAAACTAAACAAAACATGGGTAGTATAGTCATGTTCCATGTGACTTATTTACTGTGTGAATTCTCTATATTACAGTGGTCCACAGAGATGATAATGAAGCAGAAAAAGTCATGGCACTGTATAGTTTTGCTACACTTTTTCTGTGTTTGTTTTTTTTAAATTAAGTTTATTTTAAAAAATAATTTATTTAACTTTATTTTATGTGCATTGTTGTGAAGGTGTCAGATCCCCTAGAACTGGAGTTACAGACATTTGTGAGCTGCCATGAGTGTGCTAGGAATTGAACCCAGGTTCCCTGGAAGAGCAGCCAGTCTTCTCAACCTCTGAGCCATCTAGCCCCTTTTCTGTTCTTTTATATGCACAAATACCTAGCTTTTGTTTTAGTTACCTGGGTAGTCAACATCATAATATGCTTTATTGGTTTGTAGACTAGAAACTATAGTGGTATGTTATTTGTGTTTTAATGAATAAAGCTTGCCTGAAGATCAGAGGGCAAAGCAGCCATACTAGTTAGCCATACAGGCCAGAGAGTGGTGGTACACACCACACCTTTAATCCCAGGACTCGAGAGACACAAGCAGGTGGATTTCTGTGAGTTCAAGGCTACCCTGGGGTATACAAGATTGACTCTGTCTAAAAGAGAAACAGAGCTCAAGTAAAGGTGATCCCAGCACTAGGGAGGTGGAGACAGGAGTGATATGTCTGGGCGGAGAGAGGAATGTAAAGGGGTGTAAAGGGGAAGAGACAGAAACTCAAGTGTAGTGTGGAGTGTGAAGATTGGTGGAGACAGGGTCTTGCCCCATCTGTCTGAAGATTTGGTAGAGGTGACAGGTCTCTAGTGGTTGGCTGCTTTGCTTTTCTAATCTTCAGGTTGAACCTCAATATCTGACTCTGGGTTTTTATTATTCATGCTACAAGAAACAATGGTCTAGATAAGTAATAGGCTTATACTTTCTAGATTTGTGTAAATGTATATTGTGTCATTTGTAAAAGACAGAATTGTCTACTGATGACATTTGTTAGAACATGCCCTATAGTAAATTGATATACAACTGTACTTAGCACACCTTTAGCTTTTAATTTTTTAAATTTTAATATAAAGTTCTAATTGTTTGGGGCTAGAATTATGGTTCAGCAATTAAGAACTCTAAACTCTTCTAGAAGACCCAGTTTTGTTTCCATGCAACCAATGTAGTAGCTTAAAACCATATGTGACTCCAGTTCTCGTGGATCTGGTTCTGCCTTCTGACCTCTGTGGGCACCAGGCACAAAAGGTGTGCACAGACATGTTTTCAGACAAAAGACAAAAAATAAAACGTATCTTTTTTTTTAAAGGTGAAATTATTTTTGACATAAACTTTAGGATACCTATCTTAACTTATATTATTAGTTACTTTATTGTTTTCAATGACTAAATTTTTTTATTGAGAGTTTCATATATTCCAAGTTTCCCTGAAATTCACGGTTTAGGTGAGGATGGCCTTGAAGGTCTAATCCTACCTCAGCCAGGATTACAGATGTGTCACCATATCAGTCAGTGATACTGGAGATGAAATCTAGGGTTATATGAATGGTAAGGGAAACACCGTTAGCAGCTGAATTGATTACTGTTCTATTGCTGCTAAGAGACACCATAAGCAAGTCAACATATAGAAGGAAGTGTGGAACTGGGGTCTTGCTTACAGTTTCAAGCGTGAGTCTATGACTATCATAGGGGGAACATGATGGGGGGGGAAGGCAGAGTTGGCACAGGGGCAACAGCTGAAAGTTTACATCTGAATCAGAAGCATGAGGCAGAGTATAAGAGACACTGGGCCTGGTGTTAGCTTTTGAAACCTCAAAGCCCACCCTGCTCCTTAGTGACACACATCCTCGAACAAGGCCAGACCTCTCAGTCTTTCCAGACCTTCAAATCCATGAACTCATGGAGTCACTCTCATTCAAACCACCAGATTATCCTATGACTGAGTTTATAAACAGAAGAAAAGTGTACAGTACAGATTTTAAGTACTCTGGAGGCAGAATCAGGAGGATCAGTGGAGATCAAGGTACCCCTGAGCTACATAGAGAGTTTGAGGGAAGGCTGTGCGATACCTTGCCTTAAAAAATATCGTGCCAGATGGCTTGGGTAAGGCACTGGTCCCCAAGCCTGGTGACTTGAATTGTGCCATCATAACCAAATGAAAGGAGATAATTGGCTTCTTCAAAGTTGTCCACTTGACTTTCCCTGGGAATGATAGGGTTCACAGGAATGCCAACCGCCTTCTGAAAATATTATAATGTAATTTAAATATTTAAATCCACAATCAAAGGCATTTTAATTAAACTAATTTATGTTATAATGTGGAATGATACTTTAAGGTTATTAAAACGGGTATAGTTCAGTGCTCACGCTGGCTTCTTATGCTAGAGATCCTGGGGTGTGGGGTCCCTAGATGCATAGGAGAAGGAGAGGTGAGATCAGAAGCTTACCCTTGTCAGGTGTGTCCAATGTAAAAAAACCAAACTGTTCATACATCTTTTAGCACTGCAGCACAACGTCACCCATAAATTCATGCTCTAGAACTGTGTAGTCGTGACAAAAGACAAAATAAGATCCTCCTCCCACAAAGCTTATATTTAATCAAGTTTAAAGTTTTATGTTTGGTTATTTTTATAGCTAGCCTTTTTTAGTGGCATGTCAGCTGTGCTGTGGGCCACAGGTTATACACTCAAATGTTATTTAATGTACAGACTAATTTATAAGAGATTATTTCTGGAATGGTGTTGATTTTGCACATTTGGAGAAAATTTATATTTATTGTACTGCCAGTCATGATTCCCCTCCCTCCCCCCATCAATATATGTGTAGTAACAAGGTGAGAGTGGGCTGCGTCCTGCCACCTGGCTCCCGGCCGTCCAGCTAGCCTGTAGTAAGAGGAGCAGGCCTGGCTAGCTTAACCCCCAAAATAATTACACAGAAACTGTATTCATTTAAACACTGCCTGGCCCATTAGTTTTAGCCTCTTATTGGCTAACTCTCACATCTTGATTGAACCCATTTCTAATACTCTGTATGTCACCACGAGGTCATGGCTTACTGGGAAAGATTCAGCATGTCTGACCTGGCAGCTTCATGGCGGCTCTCTCCCTCCCTGCCTTCTCTCTCCCAGCATTCTGTTCTGTCCACTCCACCTACCTGATTTCTGCCCTATCAAAAGGCCAAGGCAGTTTCTTTATTCACCAATGAAAGCAACATAAATACAGAAGAACCTCCTACACCATTTATTTAAGTTACACCTTTAGATAAAGTTGAGTTTTTCTTCCCTACAGCTTGAAAATCTTGTTTATTAATCTTGTATTCTGATGGCATTATGTATTGCTCTTAGAGGTATTTTCTTATAGAACATTTTAAACACAGAGAAATACAATTTTTTGTGTAGTGAATTTTTTCTTTACCAGTGATTTTCTAATTTTTTCAAATGTTCACAATGTTGATTAAAACACAGATGAGTTTTGTTTATAGTCATTGAAGTCATCATTATGTTGCTGAAGGCAAAATAATAACTGCTTTGAAGGATTTTTCTAAATTAAAAATACATGGAAGGGATTGGAGGTGTCACCTTGGTAGGGTATAGGCTTAGCATACTTGAGGCTCTGGATTTAATATCTAGTACTAAAGAACAAGTCACTGTGACAGTACTTTTTCAGTTTGTGGCGTAGCACACGGAAAATATAATAAGCATATGGCATATTAATTAAATAAAGGTGGCTTTGTAAGTATCTGGGGTTTCCTTGAGTGTTATGCCCTTCCCAGATACTGTAAAGTTACATAAGTAAAATTCTGGGACACTACCTTGTTACCTATTGGATTCATAGTAGTGGGAATTAACTGGTGTTATGATTTACCTTTAAGAGTAATATTTTCCTCGTTAGTATAGTGGTGAAAAAAAAGAGTAATATTAGTTATAAATTTTTCATAGTTTCTTAATTATAAAAAGTTTCTGCTTTTATTCTTATAAAATACTGATTTTAAAACTAGATGGGCTTCTCTCCCAAGTACAGAGACTGTGTGTGAATATCCTTTACCTCATAATTATCTTTACAAGGGGAAAACAAAATAATTGACTCATTAGATGCAGATAATGAGCCCCTTTTAAATACTCCTGAGGCATCTGGCAGGTTTTTTTAGTGTAGACCATATACTGAGTTCCTCAGAGAGGATAGGCTAGTCTCTAGATTTCTACCTCTGGCTTTTAGAAGTAAGGTAATGCGAAACAGTTCTTGGGAATGAAGTACATTCTCTTAGTTGACTTAGCACAAAATGGTGATCAAGCCCAGGACATTAAAAAATTCATCATAGATCCTTTCCACTAAATAAAAAGAGGACAGAGGCAGAGAAGAGTTTGTTTGTAATAGGCCTTCATGTATTTAGTGTTTGAGTCAGAATCTGGTTTGATTATTCTTTAGATCTGTTACAAGACAGTATGTAAACTTGAAGTTGTGTTTGACTGTTTAATACGTGGGGTTTCCTTACTTAACAAGTATGTCACTTGTTTCCTATATCCCTGGTGTTCCCACCTCAAGCTGTGCTCTGTCATTAGGTGGTTCTGGCCATGAGATGCTTCTTGAGAAAGGGTACTTGAATGGCACATTTTAAAAGTATGCATGTGGACTTAATACTTTGGAAATTTAGCTTCTCTGATTTTAAACGTAAATCTTTGTGTTGGAACACTTCCTAGCCCACTAATCCAGAAACCCCATGACATTCTATTTATTGACCACCTCCCCTTCTGTGGTTGTTGGGGTTTTTTGTTTGTTTGTTTTGTTTTGTTTTATTTTTTAAGATTGTTGAATGTTCTCTTTATCCCCAGGTTTCTGAAATTTGATTGATATGTTTCTTTGAATTGCAGTATCAAAGCTTAACTTTCTTCAGTCCTGGGAAATATTCTCTTCTCTCCTTTCTGTTTTCTCTGGTGATAGACTCCCTGCTTTTTTTTCTCTCAGGAAAGAATCAGTCTCTTTGATCAGTATGAGACTGTCAGGGTTCTGGGTACAAAGTAAGGGGGAAAGACTAAAAGTCTCAGTCTTGCCGGGCGGTGGGGGCGCACGCCTTTAATCCCAGCACTCGGGAGGCAGAGGCAGGCGGATCTCTGTGAGTTTGAGTCCAGCCTGGTCTACAAGAGCTAGTTCCAGGACAGTCTCCAAAGCCAAGAGAAACCCTGTCTCGAAAAACCAAAAAATAAATAAATAAATAAAAGTCTCAGCATAAGTCTGCTAATTTGTTTAATTTTGATCAAGCACAGAAGTGACTTTGGGTTATTCCCTAGAGACTTTCTTATTATTGTTGTTTTAAGTTATCTCTTATGTATGTATGTGTGAATGTATGTATGCATGCATGTATGGATGAATGAATGATGGAACTTGAGCTTTAGACTACTAGCCTGACCTTCAACTTCCTTCTGCCTTCTTTTCCTCGGGTGCTGGTATTAAAGGCATGCACCACCACCGCCTTGCCCGAAAGAGGTGGTCTAATAAAATACATATAATTACCTATCTAGGTGTTGTTTAAGCTTTGAAAAATAAGGTAGAATGCTTGACCACAGTGCGTCCTCATCTTGATGAATATGGTAGTTATGATGAACGATCATCATCATCAGTTTGACTGGGCTTAGGATCACCTGGAAGATATACTCTGAGCTTTCCAATGAGTTTTCAGAGAGGTTTAACAAAGAAGGGAAGACCTACCCTGCATGTGGACAGCACTGTTACATGGCCAGTGTCCAGGAGTGAATAAAAAGGGAAAGAGAGATAAATGGGTGAGCAGATCATTCATCTGCTTTCTTTCCTTATGGTTGTCATAGCTACCTCATGCTCCCACCACCACACCTTTCTATAGTTACAGAGGACTGTACCCTCAAACCAGGAGCCACAGCACACCTTTCCTTGAGTAGTTTTATTAAGTATTTTGCCACAGTAAAAAGAAGAGCAATAAATCTAAAAGTGAGCCCTGTAGCAATTACTTTTGTTTACTCCAATGTTTAGGTAATGTATTACTTCAATAGTAGTATGATGTTAATAGTTATTGTTATTTAACATTCTTACAATTCTATAGATTGAAAGATGGATTTAATAATTATTGTACTTGCATACATATTTTCAAAATACTTTGGATTTTTTGTTGTTGTTGCTTTTTTTGTTTTTGTTTTGTTGTTTTTGGTTGGTTTTGGTTTTTCGAGACAGGGTTCCCCAGTAGCTATGGAGCCAGTCCTGGAGCTTGCTCTGTAGACCAGGCTGTCTTCGAACTCACAGAGATTCGCCTGCCTCTGCCTCCCGTGTGCTGGGGTTAAAGGTGTGCGCCACCACTGCTCAGCTATATTTTAGAATTTTTAAGATAAAAATGCAGAATAAGCATTATGTATTAAAAAGAATATAGCCTCCTCTCACACATGACCAGTCTAAAGTTTGAACATCAAAATGCAGTAGCTATAATGGTCCAAAAATGTCTATAATTAGTGTCTCACATATATTTCGGTGTAGAGTTGGGAGCTGAACCCATGATCTTGCATATGTTAGGTAAATGCTCTACCCCCAATTCATAGTCCCAGCCTTCATGGAGGTTATGTGTGAAGTGCATTATTACCTGACCACTTACTGTTGAAACACTTAATGTTTTTTATATACCATTTGTATTGATGATGTTCTCTGTTCTTTTTTGTCCTTACTCTTATTGGGGATCAAACTGGTGCTTGTGCCTGCCAGGCAACATTTTGACTACTTTGCTGCAATCCTAGCCTGTATATTACCTAGTTAAACATAGCCCATATGCAATCT
This sequence comes from Ondatra zibethicus, assembly GCA_004026605.1. Classification (NCBI taxonomy): domain Eukaryota; kingdom Metazoa; phylum Chordata; class Mammalia; order Rodentia; family Cricetidae; genus Ondatra; species Ondatra zibethicus. The sequence continues at coordinate 127,386 of PVIU01000880.1, forward strand.
TCATTACCTGAAATTGCATCACTATATGTATGAAAGAGTACTATAATAGCCTTAATTTATGTTTAATTTATTTATTTAATTTTATGTTGAAAAATTAAAACAAAAAGAAGCAGAGTTTCATTTCTTACCTATGTTCTTTTCCCTTCTACAATATAATTCTCTACCTAAATGCCCTACATATTAGAAGCTAAGAATTGTTCAGTGTGAATTTTTTTGACAGTGTGGGGAACCATCTCAAGATACTGATCACAGATGACATAATTCTTTAATCATAATCTATTCCTTCATCGTTCATGCCTTTGTCTATATGGGTTATCCAGGTTCATTAATCATTTTGTATATAACTAATACAGCTGCTTCTGAAATTACCATTGATTGGATGGTGAGAAATTTTTACCTTACCCTATATTAAATATGCATTAAAGGTTTACAAATAAAATATTTAGTAATAAGGCTCAAAGAAATTTTCATTGAAACAATTCTTTGGCTTACTTACAATTTTAACATTTTATTAAAGAGTGTAAATGTTAATACTAATGATAAATGTTAATTTTTACATTGTCATTAAAATACTGTCTGAATATTTGATACTGCCAGGCAAAGAGCATCCTCAGCATTTTTCAGAATTGTGATTGATATTTTGATGATATGATTGTCAAGACTGAGAATGACACTTTTGAATAGATACATAATACCAAATGGAAGAAATATGTTTAGGGCCTTTTTGAAAATTACTGGAAATTCTGCCTGAACCCCAAGCCAAAGTCATCATATAACATCCAACTGAAACTCAAATGGCATTTTAGTGGGCAGGGATTCAAGACAGGGTTTCTCCATACAGCCTTGGCTATCCTGGAATTTGAGGCCAGCCTGGTCTACAGAGGACAGCTGGGGCTATGTAAAGAAACCCTATCCCAAACAAACCAAGCAATCAATAAATAGAAAATGCTGTGTGTGTGGGGGGGTCTAAAAAGTAAAATAATTATTAAAATGCACTTAAGTTTGATTATAATCAGTATGAACTTATTTTCAGACACTGTCGGAAGCATGATTCTCAGAGGAAATCGTATGAAAAGTCTCAGGACTAGTCCTTGGAAGGGTTATTTTTATGAAGTGGATCCTTTAAAGGACTCTTGATACACACCTTTATATGCTGTACGATATGTAGCTAAAGAAATACACACATTTATGTATTTTAAAGTTTGGCAGTAATGTATATTCTCAAATCCTGGAAGTGGATTTTGGTTTTGTTGTTGTTCAACAGATTAAAGGGACTAAGAAATTGCTGTCTGTGATTTCTGGCTCTATTCCACCCATCCTAAATAAATTCTCAATGGTCTTATTATATAGGCTAACATCATAGTTAGTGTTCTTTTGTAGCAAATGGTACCAATAATGTGTTCATTTTGTATCTTAGTCAAAAGAACTTGACATTTAGTTTCCTGCACACCTAGAAAAAAATCAGTTTACTAATATAAATGATTAGTTTAAAATGCTATTTTTATTCTTGAATGTTCCTGTTTTGAAGTAAAGCAGGTGATTTCCTTTTCTTTATTTAAAAACAAAAACAAAAACCATTCTGGCTGTGAATCCTGAATTCTCATTCTCTCAGATGTAGCCAGCAGTCTGAGAACATCTATGTCTGAAAAACAGAGACAGCCTTATGCCCAAACTTCTGTTACCAGTGCCTTTTGATATCCAGTATGAATTATTTTGTTTGAATTTCTGACAGTGGCAAAGGCAATAGCTAACTATTCACATTTTAAATAGCTTTCAAAAGCTGGAAATCTGTGTAAACTTTTTTTTGGGGGGGCTCTCTTTGGAGTCCTGAGAGAACATTTTATTTGTCTCTGATCTGTCACTGTGCATACTGAAGCAAGGGGGTTGCGAATTCAGCTTTCTGTAGTCTGCATAGCCAGTTCCAAGTCAATTCATGGAAAGTAAAGCTATAGTAGAATATTATTTTTAAAATATCAGATATAAAAGTCCTTGGGTTTAGTTTCCTTAAGTGAGTGTCTGACTTTCTGTCCCAGAGTTGTGTGGAGCTGGTGATGACTTTCTTTGTAGAGTCTGGTCCCAAGTGAGGGGGTTACAGTTGTGATCACCCTGTCCATCTACAATGTAAATTTTCTTTTTCAGCCTTTCTTTGTTGGTTGTCCCATCTTTTCTCCTGGTAAGGTTACTTTCCTGTGTAACTGAAACTGTAGTTGAAGTTCTTTCATCCCGATTTTACCTATCAAGTCTATAAACCGAGCACCTTAACTGTTCAGATTTACAGTTCTGTTCAGCTTTTTTCCCTTTTTAAATTTATTTATTTATTTATTTTTGCATGTAGGAGGATATAACCGTAGGGCAGTGTTCTAATATTTTTAACTTTACAAAAAGATAATAATATACCTTTTGGGGAAATATTTGTCTCACTGAGTTTTAGTTAGGCGTGAGTTCTCATTAAAGGTTAACAAGCCAACAAAACTATTAAATAAGATTTAATCAAGAAAGGTGGAAATGGTGCTCAGTTGGTATAAACTTGCTGAGAGTATACAAAGCTCAGGATTCAATCTGCAATACCACATGAGTCAGTGTGGTCGTGCATGCCTATAATTTCAACACTTGGAAGAGGGAAATAAGGGGTGTTGGAGAGTCCAGATCACCCTCAGCTACATCATGAATTCCAGGCCAAGTTGGGCTGTATGAGACTCTTTTCAAAATAAAGTTTTGTTTGAGTATGGTGGTGCATACCTTTAATCCCAGCTTCAGAGGTAGAAGCAGGAATATCTCAGTTCCAGGCCAGGCAAGGCTCCAAATTGAGACTCTGTCTCAACATCCCTCACATCCCAACAAAGAAAAAGAAAAGCATCTATAAGAGAAATATATGAAAATGTTGTGTATTGGGGGCTGAAGAGATGGCTCATTGTTAAGAGCACTGGCTGCTCTTGCCGAGCTCCTAAGTTCAATTCTCAGTATCCACATAGTGGCTCACAACTATCTATAGTGGGATCTGATGCCTTCTTCTGGCATAAAGTTGATAGAGCACTCTTACACATAAAATAAAATCTTAAAAATGGTACATATTGAATGATTAGCAAGAAATTTGTGACTCTCCAGATTAATAGGAACTTATCTTTTGTTTCTTCTCAAGGAAATAGCTTAATATTTAACAATCCCATATTTGGGATGACTTTACAGAACATAACTATTGTGAATAGTCAGAACTGATTGTCTGTACCAAGTGTTTCTTGCATAAATACTCAAAATTGTCCTTGTTTAGAACTAAAATATAATGCTGTGTGCATGTTTGTAAGGAATTTGGTCATAAATGTTGTGAAAATCAAGTTTGTGTATTTTGAGGTACCTCTTATCCACTGGCTTTCAGGTGAAACTCATAAGAAAGATAGCAAAACTGAATTCATGATAATAAAGCTAATTATACTTTCTTACTGTGGTACCAGCCTTTTAAATGCTTCTGACAACTTTTTAATCTTTTCCAGTTACATGTTAGATATGTCTGTGATACACCATGTAATCTCTCAGAACTTCTGTACATTGTAGTGTTCAAATCAGTGTAACTCTATTTTATGTGATGAGAACTTCAAAAATCGTTCTAGCTGTTAAACAGTAATACATCTGGGCATGATGGCACACTTTAGTCCCAGGATTCAGCAGGGGCAGGCAGGTGGATCTCCTGAGTTCAAGGTCTGTCTGGTCTACAGAGCAAATTCCAGGACAGCTAGGGTTACACAGAGAAACCCTGTCTCATAAAACAAAACAAAACAAAAAATCTTACACTCCCATGTTGCTGTTCTTCACTTTAGGAATTCAGGACAGGAGCTTAAACAGAGCAGGTTCCTGGAGGCAGGAGGTGATGCAGAGGCCTTGGAAGGGTGCTGCTTACTGGCTTGTTTTATATGACTTGTTCAGCCTGCTTTCTTATAGAACCCAGGACCACCAGCCCAAGGATGGCCCCACTCATCATGGCTCGGGCCCTCTTCTTTTGGTCACTAATTTAGAAAATGTCCTACAGTTGGGATCTCATGGAGGCATTTCTTCCACTTCAGGGTCCTTCCTCTCTGATGACTCTAGCTTGTGTCAAATTGTCAAGTTTACACACAAAACCACCCAATACAAGGGTCACCACGAATGACATGAGGAACTGTTTTAATGGATCACAACATTAGGAAGGTTGAGAAACACTGATCTTGCAGGTCTTCTATTTCGGGAGGAGGGGAGGTAGGAATGCTGTGTCCAAGAAGACCAGAAGAGGGTGTCAGGACCCTTCTCCTCCCACTAGGTTACAGGTAGTTATAAACCACCTGGACTGGGTGTTGGGAACTAAAGTTGGGACCTTCTATAAGAGTAGTATGGGTCGAAACATCTCTCCAGCCACTTAGGAGTTTTTGTTTTTAAATCTGTGATGTAGAATAAAATGGCTAAAAAAATTTCCAGTATATAAAGACATAATGAAAGCCTTAGTTGAAACATTCCTAGTTCTTTTAACCATTCAAAACTGTTTTATAGATGGATCTTTATTGTGTAAATCATTGTTTATATCCTAATATCCTGGGCTTAATTAATGAAATTTTATTTTCATTTAAAATGTTCTCAATATTCTGTCATGTTATTTTACATAATTGAAATATATTATCTTTAACATTCACACCAGCCTGAGATTACATTTAGTAGTAAAGCTGTTGCCCAGCATCTGTGAGTCCTAAACTTCAGTGCCTATTATGGGGTAGAGCTGTGACAGTTTATACCAAAGAAATTTTACCTTTTACACAAGTTTTGGTTAGTTTCATGTTTGCATCATATATAATCTTTGTGCCAATGCTTAACAAGCTGTGGGTGTCTCAGTTAATATATGTTGGATGAATTCCTTCCTAATCCTTTTTTGCATCTGAAGCTGCCTAACAGGTTTGACCACCTCTTGTTCTAACGTGAGCCTGTGGGAGTGGGGTATTGCCCCATACTTGGGTAGTAATCTTTTGGAACCTAAACAGGACATTTGAAGGTTCTAATGTTAAATTTAATTATACAAGAGCAGTTTCAGATGGTGTTTATCTTAAGATGACTCAGTCTACTTTTTCTAAACTTTATAATAATGTGAAAGCAATATGCATTCTATGGAAAAAACTGTTCTTTGAATTTTGAGTTTGGTCTTTTCTTAGAGGCTAGGGATATATGTGGAAGAGTACTCTTGGGATCCTAGGCAATAGAAATAAGTAGCAACTCTATGTCAGTCTTGAAATCCAGTGGGTGAAGAGCCCACAACTCCACAGAGACTGCCAACCACTAATGAAATTAGTTGAGATAACCGAAACTTTAGCATAAAATAGTTTGTAATAGATAATTTTGACCAACTAGTACATATTTCTGATTGCATATAAGAAACACCAAGCAGTCAGGCATTGGTAGCGCACACCTTTAATCCCAGCACTCAGGAATCAGAGGTAGGCAGATCTCTGTGAGTTTGAGGCCAGCTTGGTCTACAGAGCGAGTTCAGAACAGGCAGGACTGTTTGACAGAGAAACCCTGTCTTGAAAAAAACAAAAAACAAAACAAACAAGAAAAGAACAATCTTCTGGGCATGGTGATACATGCTTTTAATCCCAAAATTTAAGGTAGGCAGATGGATCTCTGTGCGTTCAGACAAGATCTCAGTGCATCTAGAGCTATACTGTGAGACCCTGTCTCAAAAAAAGAGTAAGTGGCTTTGGAATTCTTCAGCACCACACGTGATTTAGATAGATTCTGTGCAAAACCAAATAGCAATAAATTTTATTTTCAAGCATATAACAGTGAGTAGTAAAATGTTTACTGACTAGTGTTGATCTAGTATTTGAAAACTGGCTTTGTTGATGTTGAGTATTAAAAATCATAATGATCAGTAAATTAATATTATAAAGTACATATAATTAAATCAAATTATGTCAAATATATTTTGCAAGCAGCAAAATCAGGATGCTTTAGTCTTTCAGTGAATACTGTCTAAAATTTTGTTCCGATGACTGAAGAACCTGGAAAACAGTTGCTGCTATTGGTCTTTTCATACAAATACACATATACACACAGATAATATATTATATATATTTTGGAACTTGCTGTGCTGTCAACTTTGGTATGTATCTTATTTTGTCATGCAACTCAGTGAGTTAGCATTGTCCCCAAAAAATGAAGTTGGTGATCTAAAAACATTAACTTTATATATGTTTTTCATTTGTACAGGAGTAATATGCTGTTAAATGTAAGATCTTTTCTCTCTGGGGTTGATATAGAAACTAATAAAGTATTCCTTAAATAATGGAAACAACAGTACAAACCTTTGGGTACATAGCAATTCTGGGGGTAACATGGGATGTATAAGGATTTGTCATACTTACCCCTACCTCAACCCTCTCCTTCCCCCAAGGACTAGAGATGTTTCTTAATAATAGAGTTGAGTACTTAGTGGACTAGAAGCCTTTGTATCCTAGCACTGCAAAGAATTATGCTAAGTGAAATAAACCTTACAAAGAAGGATAAATACTTTTTATTTCACATATGTGGAATTTCAAAATGTTGAACTCATATAAACATAGTAAAAAGGCTTGGAGAGATAGCTTTGCAATTATGAACTCTTACTGTCCTTGCTAAAGGACCTGTGTTCAGTTTCAGCACCCACCCACATTGGGCAGCTGACAACCTCCAGTAACTCCAACTCGGGCATCTGATGCTCCCTTATGCAAACATGTGCTATACACTCTCCCTTTCCCCTACACATACATACATTCAACAACAACAAAAGAACCAGTATAGAATGGTGAATCCCAAGGGACAGGAGTTGACAGATCTTAGTCAAGTTTAGATTTTCAGTTACTTTGAGTAAGTTGTAAGCAACTTATGTATAGCCTGATGACCATAGTTAACAATACTATCTATTACGTATGTATGTTTGAAACTTCCTAAGAGAAGTAGATTTAAATTTTTCTCCTCATACACAAAAAGTGGTAGATGCTTGACGAACTTGATTGTGGCAGTCACTTTGCAATATGTGAAGTCATTACATTATACACCTTGAATTTATTTTGGTATCAATTACGTTTCAATAAAATGAAAAAAATAAAATGGAAAAAAATGTCCTGCAGTTGATAATACAAGATTAAATATTGTAGTTTTAGGACTTCTCCTTTGGCCACAGTCTTGAGCCAGCTCGTTCCGGGTTCATAGTTCATGTGAGCTGAGAAATTTTTTTTTTTTGTAGCTTCACATGCAGTTTAAATCAGCCTTGAAATCTTTTCTTGAATGATTAACTATGCTTCTGGCTCTTCAAATCTTTTCTTGAAAAACTTCCTCTTTGTTCCAGTTCAGATAGGAATCAGAGATAATTAAGTCCTCATCTGTTTAAAGCTTCCAGGGGAAACTACCTTTGTGTTCATAGTGTTTACAAATTGGTTTTAGGTTTTCTCTTCCTATGTAATTTCGGGGAAGAAGCATTGCCACTTCTCCAACCTATTTCTGCTGCTCAGTATTTTAGGAAGGAGAGAGCTCTTTTTGAGAGGGTATCTTTCTACCTGGGATCAGAATTTCTCCTTTTGCCTTATGATTTTCACACTTGTTAGAGGACTTCTTCATGAGTCCCAGCTCTGCACAGACAATGACTTGCTTTCTCATGTATGTGTATTTATAATGTATTTGTGAAGATTTTTGTGGTTACTAAGAAAGGAATTAACTAAGCAAAGTAACATCTGCCAAGGAAATGTCTTAAATCCTGGACTCTGCTGATCTGCTCTGAGATGTATTCTAGACCAAGTGTGTTCTTAACTAATAAAAGTCACAAAAAGTTAGTTAAGAAAATTAGTGAGGTTGATACCTAGTAAAGGAGTGGGGGTGGTCAGAGCGTTTGTGATAGAGCAAGCTTTCCCCAGCTGACAGAGCCTTAGATTCAGCCATGGAATTTTTTAAAAATAAGGATTCCTGGGTTCCTCATACTTACCATAAGTTGGGGAAAGACTTAGAAATATACATTATTTGAAGGTTTTCCATATAATCGTGGAACTGGCTAAAGTTGTGTCTCAAAATATTGACTGTTGTCTATTTCTGGAAAAGCCATAGATAGAGTTTATCAAATTCTCAAAGGGCCAGTGTTGTCAGTTATGCTGACGTTAGAATCGCCTCAGGGCTTGTTAAAGCTTAGGTGTCTGTAAGTCTATCGCATGCCCAGGGATTTGCATTTTTTAACTATTAATAGTTCTTCAGTATGGTTGATGCTACTAGACGGGGGACTATTTTGAAAAACAACTGGTGTAGGCCTTGGCTAAGTAAGGGTATTGTTTCAGCATTAAGTTCTGGCTGCAGAGTAACCTTTCAGTATGCTTGTCAATTAATAACAGTAATAAATAGAAACACAATCAACTCTAATTGTCACTGCATGAAGGTAAGGAAAACTTATTTTTAGCAAAGGAAATAGCAGAACAAAAGGCCACAGGCAGTTTTCAGAGTTGACCCTACTAACACATTTAAGCTTCATGAAGAATTACTTCTACATACATACTGTTTTGCTTTACTGTAGAAAGCGCTTTCCTTCTTTGTAAGCTTGAGGTCATGGGTTGGACCCCAACCTCAGCTAACACTTACGCTTTTGAGACCAATATAAGCAATATAGCAAGTAGTCCCTCAACGTACATGGGGCGGGAGGGAGGAAGGAGAGGGAGAGGAAGTATTTTAAATCAACAGGAATCCTTTGCCTAGTCTGTCTTACAGGCCATCTGAAACTTTGAAGAAAACTAGGGCTATGGAACAAGTCTTTATTTTAATCCCTGAAATCTGTGATTGTGAAAATTTTCTCATTCACAGAGAAATAAACTGTGTGCATCATTAATCTCAACTTTCTTCTTTTCCACTTAGCTCTGAGAACCTACTTATTTAATCTCTTTACGAGGAATGTAGTTGCTGAAAGTGCTTAGGAAGCCAGGCATGGTGGTTCATGCCCGTAATCCCAGGACATGCAAGGCTGAAGCACGGTAATTGCCAGCAATGTGATGCCTGCCTGTCTGCCTACTAAGTTCAAGTCAGCCTGAGTTAGGGTGAGACTTTGTCTCAAGAAAAAGGAAAGGGAGTGAGGATGGGGTCGAGTTAATAGGACCTTACTGCTTTGTGGCCTTTGTTTAAAGCAAATGAATCATTTTTTGTTTTAATGAGAGTTGAGATTCAACTTGTTTATTTGTTTTTTTTCTGTGCTTTTTGTAGCACACTTCCTAATGTACAACATGTTAAAAGGAAAGTAAAGGACATTTTACTTGAATCATTACTGTCTTATAATTGAAAGAAACAAATGCCCAAGTGTCTAGTTAGTTATATTAAGTACTTCTCTTTTCTGTTACTTTTGTATATCAGGACTTGGAATTTCATGTTGTAGAAATATTGGCATTAATGGTAAACTCTTAAAGGTACATCTTAAAATTTTAATAACTTGTTTTTTTTTAATGTTTTCAATCTAAATACTGGAGATAGGCGTTCAGTGTCATCTTAAATTTACTCTTTTAAAATTAGAAATAACTACTGTGTCATATCATGAAATAGAAATTGTGAATTCTCTTTTCATTGAAAAGTTCAGCTTTGCAGACTGTTGCTAATATCAGAGTTTTTGACTATCCCAAGATGGGTAATAGGAAATAATTGTAAAGCCTTATTGGCTTTTACTGCATGGGAAACAAGTATTTGCCAGGTGGAAAGGAATTAAACCGGTAAATAAATAGATGTCTTAATCCAAACCATAGTGAAATGATTGGGAAATTTGGAAAATGCACTTTTGTGATAGTGTTAGACTGAGAAGGGCAGTGAAATTAATCATATGTAAGCATAATGACAAATGTCCTCTTCTGAGGATGTATAGTTGATAAGAATCATGGCCATTTATTTGAGATTAATTTCACTTTATCCTGATTTCATAATTATTTCCATTTTTAAAAATAATTTATTTATTTGTATTTTATGTACACTGGTGTTGTGCCTGCTTGTATGTCTGTTTGAGGGTGTTGGATCCCCTGGAACTGGAGTTACAGACAGTTGTGAGCTGCCGTGGGTGCACTGAGAATTGAACCTGGGGTCTCTGGAAGTGCTGTTAACTGATGAGCCATCTCTCCAGCCCCCTAATTATTACCATTTTAACATATGCTTTACATGTATGGTTGTATTGATTTGTATAGATTTGTTAACCCTACAGATTATAATGGTTTTTCATTGCTAAGAGATAAAAGATATGTGGATCATGGAGATCTCATTCTGCAAACTTTCCATGTGGTTTTGTGTCTGTTACTTGAAATAACCTTTATTTAGCCTCTATTTATTAATACATTTTGAAATAGGATTGTGCTACTTTGTGTTCTACTACCATTGCAGTATACAAATATGCAGCAACCTTTCCTGCTCATTTGTAGTGGCAATGCTTTTGCAACATTTGGTTTGATAATGTTAACTGTACCCTTAAAACATTAAGGAATTTGGAGAAGAAAATAGTAGAATCTTAAAATATTTTATAAACAAGTCCCCATCTGCGTGAGAACTGCAATATCTTTTGACTTTTGAGATGAGGTCTTTCAGTGTAGCCCTGGCTGGTCTAGAACTGACTGCCGATTTGACTAGCCTCACACTCAAGAGATCCACCTTCCTCTGCCTCCTATTACTGGAATCAAAGGCGTGATCCACCACACCCCACCTTTGTATGATTATTAATGATTTTAGAATTTGATTTTTTTCCTTCTGTGTCCTTCACTCACATGTATTGGGTTCTTATTTTCAGACTCTCTAAATTTCTTCCCCATGAGTTTCTGGAAATCTAAGATTCTCTTGCCCTATACTTAGGTTTGTGAAATACAAATGTAGGACATAGGATTTTCTTCCTCCCTCTCTCCCTCCCTTTTTTTTTTTTTTTTTTTTTGAGACAGGGTCTCACTATATAGTGTTGGCTGGCCTGAAACTTGATATGTAGGTTAGACTGTCCTGTAACTCTTAGAGATCCGCTTTCCTTTGCCTCCCATGTGCTGGAGTTAAAGGTGTATGCCATCTTGTCCTCAAGGTTTTCTTTCTTAAATTTAGGTATTGATCTTTGTTCCAGTTGTTCTGGTTTAGTTTTTTCAGAAAGGTTACCACTATGCCCAGTCTTGCCTGAAATCTAATATATAGGAACTCAGTGTTCCTATATATTATGCCCTCCTGTCCCCCCATCCTTCCAGGTGCTGGGATATTCACAAGCATCTGATCCCATGCCCAGCCCTTATCATTTGTTAGCTTGAAGATGGTTATGAGATTGATGAAGGGTGCACATCCCTGATTAATACTGTTGGTAGTCAGTACCTGTAGAACTGTCAATGAAGCCCATAGTTCATTGACTTATCCTTTGTAAGATGTGTTGATAAAAAATATGTTAAAGTCAGGCTTCCAGTATCTTAATATCATATTCCTCCTTTTCAAGTTCAAAGGTTAAAGTTTAATACAACAGATGGCAGAATACTTTGCTCTCTGCCAGCCTATGCCAGCAATCATGAAAACAATATAATTTCATACTGTCTTACAATGTAAAAACCACTCCACCTCCATAGTACTGGGATTCTTACTGCCATAGCCTACAGAGATATAGTGAAAGGAAATTCTTAAAGATTCACATTAGGAGGCAAGCGGACTAATCTTGGTTAATTCTGAAAGAGCAGTCTGAGGTGAGAAACTCGTACACAATTCTAGAGTTTTAGAGTGTGTCTCATCACTATAAGAAAGCGTAGAAAGGACTGGGGATAGAGTTCAGTGAGAAAGTATGAGGGTGTAGGTTTGATTTTCCAGCATCTTAAAGAGAAACAGAAATCTAGATGGAAAAGATTTTTTAAAATTTCAATTTCAGTTGTAATTGTAGAATTTCAAAACATTAATTTAAGCAATTGACACAACAGCTGCAAAATGCTGTTATGAAGGATATAGTGAGAATGATGAGAGAGGGATACTAATTCTCCAAATTAATTTTTAACAGTTAAAATTTTATGTTATAATCACCAAGGTTGTATCTTCCCGAAAATGCCATAAATTGTGGAGGAAAATGGCTTGTCTTTAATTCATCTTTTTATCATCAGAGCCAAGCAAACGAGACCCCACATGGATTGCTTGACTGAGTGTGCTTCTACTTATGGGGGTGAGTGAAGTGAACTTCTGTTTTGATTTTTAAATCTGTGTATGTGTTCACATGTATGACTGTGTAGAGGTCTGGGGTTGGTGTAGGGAGTCTTCCTTGATTGCTTTTCTGCCTTATTCTTCGAATCAGTGTTTCAGTCAAACCCAGAGCTTGCCAGAATGGCTAGTTAGACTTCTCTAAATATCTCATCTCCATCATCAGAGCTAGACTTACAGGGGAACTGCCACATCCCCCTGCCCTTTACATGGGTTGTAGAGATCTGAACTCAGTATCTCTTGATTTCTTGACAAGTGCTTTTTAAATAGGTGAGCTAACTCCCCATCTTGAAAGAGGAAGCCTGAAGATGAGTTTTTATCTTCTAGAAATAAATGTAGAACTCAGTCTAAAGGCATAAAGCTATAATCTGCAGCCTTTGCATTGTGTGCAGGATCTGTATACATTGAGTAATGAAATATTAGTCCTTTGGGTATTATCATGATGCAGGAATTTTGTACTTAAATATTTTCATAGATAATATAGGAAAAAGTGCACTATGCTGATAAATGTTAGACATGTTAGGCCATGTCTAGTTGAGGTCCTTGTAACTATGAGTGTTCATCTATTTTTTCCTGTTAGTATGTTTTTGTTTGATTGATTTTTTTTTTTAATTTTTGTTTGTTTGTTTTGTTTTAGAGACAGGGTCTCACTACATAGCTCCCTGTCCTGGAACTCACTACATAGACTAAGCTAGCCTTAAGCTCACAGGGATCTACTAGTCTTTGCCTCCTGCCGCCAGTATTATCTTTTAAAATAGTCTGTAAAAACTAGGCCATTGCACACAGAAAAGGTTTATTCCCTAGTATTCTCCCTTTGATTCTCGCCCTGACCGAAGTTTTTGTTTGTTGTTCTTGGGGTTTTTCTGGTCTTTACTGTTGGAAAAATCTCAAGGATTTCACTTCCATATGTATAAAGGTGTAGGATTTACTTTTATAAGCCAAACTAAAATGTAACTAAAATGCCCATTTAACCCCTAATTGCATTTACACCTTTCTTACATTATTGGAAAGAACAAATTTTCTTTGGAAAGCCAGACAGTGTTGCCTTCCTTTTAGCTTCTGTTTACTTTCTCACCTCTGTTGATTTGTTCAGCTTGTAACCTGGAAACCAGCTAAAAGGGAAGGAAATAAGAGATGTGTATTTCTGGTCAGTAACTGGAGTAGTTTCCTCTTCCTCTAGCAGGATTGAGCAGCTAGCAAAGGCCTCTTAGCCTTCACCAGAGGGCAGGGCAGGGTGGGGGTTGATGAACTGCTCCCTTTCTCTGTCTAATCTGAGTTTCCCGTGCCTGATAAGCTTTACGAATAAGAGAATTAAGAAGACTTGGTAAAACCTAGCAACTTTCTGTATCCTCACTTCACTTTTTGTTTTTTTGAGACAAGGTTTCTCTTTGTAGGCCCTAGCTGTCCTGGAACTCTCCCAGTGGACCAGGCTGGCTTCAAACTCCCAGACCTGCCTGCCTTGGCCTCCTGGGTACTAGGATAAAAAAAGGTGTGCACCACCACCGCCTGGCTACTTCACTGTTTTTATGTATTTGAAACTTGTTAGGATTACAATAGCAAACGTATTAATGTATTTACCAACATGTCAAGAGCCAGTTCAACATTTAAAAGTATCCTGTTGCATGTCACCAGCTGCTTGTATGTATCTCAATAAATCTTTGTTTTGCATCAAGAATTGTCTAGCTGAGTTCTCTACAGACATCTTTTTACTTTATTTCAGCATTGATATAGTTTGAAATATGTTTAAGATGACTGTTTGGTTCCTCACTAATGATCTTAGTTATTCTGATTTTATCTTAAGGCACATGGATGGATGACAGTGGCAGTTGGGTTGATCCTGTGGTTCTTTGTGCTGTTGCTTCTGTTGGAGTCTGATAGTACTTGAGCAGCATTTGAAAAGTCTGTTGCATTTATAATCAATCCTGAGTATATGGTGCATTATTACAAGAGTAATCTTGTAAAATACTAAACTTAGACTAATATGTGTTGTACATTGTAGAAATATAGTATAAAATGGTACTTAAAATTTGATACTTAAATCCTTAGGTATATGATACATTTGGTGGCTCAGTGTTATTTGGGACTCAGAAAGAGGTTGCTGTATGAGTCCATTGGTTGTCCTTTGTAACATATATGACCGATTTTCCCCTTCCTGTGTATTTTCTGTGTTGTAGGAATGAGTTATTATGATTACATATTGTGATTTTTATTTTCTCTTGACAGCATTATTTAAAATATTTTATGTTAAAGCAACATTTTAGTACCATCCATTGCTTATAAATTAAACCATTTTATTTTAGTGCCACCTATGCTCTATAAAATAAAACCAAATAAAAAAATAGAGTATATTTACTCCTATACTTAGAATAACCATTTCCTATCACTTCATCTTTACTCCATGCACATTCTTGGTTTTATGGTAAGGTTTCGTTCTAGCCCAGGCTGGTCCTAGTTTATGCCAGTCCTCTTGTACCAGCCTCCCAGTCATGAACCACCACACCCAGTAAAGCTTTATTTTCACATTTTCATTGCATGTGTTTATAGTAAGTATGTTTCTTCATGTGATTCTCAAATGGAACTGAAAGCGTTCAGGTGAATATTAACACTGAGGTCTCTGTGTCAGGAGCTAGTGTTTTATTTTATGTTGTAAAGATTTAAAATTTGATTGTACTGACAGATGAGTAGATATGACTTAGTGTTTAGCATGAAGCCAGAAATCATGCTTTGCATCTCTGGCCTTTAGGTTGTTGAGTAGCTGAAGTTAATGTTTCAGAATCACATAAGCCTCTATTTATAAAATAAGAAAACACTGTCTTGGTCTAGAAGAAATAAATGAGCAACACATTAATTTTAAGCCCTTTAGTACTTTCATTAAAAATTGAAAAGCAATACACAAGGAATTATAATATTAACCAACATAACCAAAATGTCATTTCGATTATAATCAGTGTGAATTTATGCTATATCTTAGCATGCATTTCTTTTGTTTTGTGCAGACAACACACATCCCACTTCAGAGAACTACGTTTTAGATGCTACATAGCCACACACTTACTTCACTTAATATTGTGTAACAACCCTTGAGTTATGAACCAGCTATCCTTTTGAATAGGGTGCTTCTGAGATGGTTGTTTATATCATTTTATTTTACTTTATTATACCTATTTAGTTTTTAAAATTTTTGTTTTCTTGAGATAGCATTCTGCTAGCCTTGCTGACCTTGAACTCACAGCAGTCTCCTCACCTCCATGTGTGTTGTTACTATAAGCTTACAGGCTTGTGCCAAATCAAGTGCTTCTTTCTCTCCCTCCTTTGTTTTTGGAGAGACAGGGTCTTAGGCCAGGCTTTTCTTAAACCCATAGGTAGCTGAAAATGATCTAGAACTCATTATATCTCTATTTTTCAAGGAAAGGAATGAACCATGACACTCAGCGTCACAATTTTTAAAATTGACTTTTCTCTTGAGATTTTTTTTTAAACACCTAAAGACAAAATAGCTTTTTACTTTTGAGATTATACTTAATGTTTCTCTTTTCCCTTTTCTTTTTCCAAACCCTCTCATACTCCATCTTCTAAACCTTATTGCTGTATTTCAAATTTACAGCCTCTTTTTTAAAATTCTTTTTGCATGTGTGTATATATACATATATATGTATTCCTAAGTATCATCTGCTCAGTCTGTATAATGTTACATAGCAAAGTAATTTTTAAAAGCCCAAGCAAGCCACAGGTTTTAAAAATAGCTTAATGATAAATACTCTTTATTTTTGCTAACTTGATATTACACATTTTTTAGATTCATTTGCTTTCTCGCCTTGGTAATTCTGGAAAACAAAAACTTTGTATTTGCTTTATGAAGGAGACAGTAAACTTGAGCACTTCGTCTCGCCACTAGTCTGTCTTTGTCTGTTGTTAAAATTATGAGCCAGTCTCTGTGGCCGCAGCCAAATGAGTAATCACCAGTAATGTGACTCGTGCTGGAAGTGACTCCATCAGCACCTGTGACGGGGGATTAGTTACAGTTTACAGAGCACCGCCTCTTCCCTTCTCTCAGTGCGCCCTAAGCCAAGTACTCGTTCTCATTTGGGTGTCTGTGCTGTTGGAAGCGACTGCAGTGTGTTTCCATGCAGACGTACAGTGGGAAAGCTTCCTCTAGCTAATGGGTGGCTGTTCTCTTTATTTGGAGTATCTTACTGGTTATGTAAGCGACCTCGGGAGAAATTATCCTGACCCAGATCGGAGGATGCAGTAGTGCTTCAGTTGCAGGATTTCTTCGAATCGTTAACACCACAGTGCTGATGACAAAGAGCAAGTTGTAATCCTCATCACTGCCAGGGCTGAGCCGGGCAGACAGAAAAATCGTCATTTGCTACTCAGAGGCTTGTAGGTCTCAGCCTCTGCTTCGGTTTGTGGTCTTGGCTTTTCTTCCTATACAATGACGGCACTGCAAGTGAGCTCCGAAATGCTTAGTTTGAAAGCCATTTGCCTGTGATTGTTTTTGAAGACTAAAGAAGTATTTATGCTTGATTAAAAAAATTCAGCTCAAGAACAGAATGAAATGTCAGCTATATTTACTGTCCTTTAAAGCCTTGGCTTGGATTGCTGAGATTTAAAGATACTTTAAAATTCTCAGGAACTAAGTACGGTTTGTATTTTTCTGCTTCCTTTTTCTTTTGTCTTTATTACATTTGGTTTTGCTTCTTACCCTTAGGAATTGAGGTCATTGCCTTTTATAGTTTTAGGCTCAGCGTTCTTAGTTTTAAGATTTCTAAAACTATTTAGAAAGAGGTTTACTGTGTCGCCGACAATTTAGTAACATTTAAAAAATTAATTTAAAAACTAGAGTTTAAATGTTTTGAGTATTTGGGCAGACGTGTATAGACGGCAGTGTTTTAAGGGAAGTAGGAGTATTTGTTTGGTGGGGGTTTTGTGTTGTCTTTTTTTTTTTTGTGGTGGTGATATATATTCCCCTCCCCACCCCCAGCTTGTTTTCTAACAGTATCATGTTTTCAATAGACCTGCTTGGGTGGGAATTTGGACTTTGTTCTTTCAAGCAGCTCCAGTCCTTTTTTTTTTTCTTTAATTTTGTAGGCTAAACCTTGACTTAAAATGTGGCCTAGATCATTTTCAGTTTCAGTATTTTCCTTTGTTGAGATTTAAACTTGTATTTTTGTAGTTAATGAGCTTGATTTTTTTTTTTTAACTTGAAAAAGGAATTAATGTTAACCGGAGCTTCTTAGAAACTATTGCTGCAGACATAAACCCCACGAATATCCTGTTAAGTAGTAGATGGTGAGTTTTAATGTGTTTGTCTGAGCAGCTGAGCTGTATTTGAGAACTGTAGATGATTTATTTAAAAATATTTTTCGGGGAGGGCTCATCTGTTCGCCTCTTCCTCATGTGAATGGAATGCGGTGCAGCATGGAGCCCCAAACAGGACACAGTTGTTCGAGCATTCTTCCTATAGCGTGGTAGGCCTTTCTAGAAATATAGGTTCTCAGCAGGGTTTATTTTGGCTTAAGACTATTTTTAAAGTTTGATTAACACTAACAGATGACATTAAGAGAGTTCTTAATCCAGTAATAAAATGGAAAAAGTGTTTTGTTTCAACTAAATGTTAAGTTTTAAGTTAGTGTCTTTCATTTGGGTTTTCAAAGATTCAAGTCCTTTGTGATTAAGGCCATATTCTACTGGGTTTGCTCCCCCTTAGGCTGAGGAAGTTCCTCATAGAATGTCTTTAGAGTGCTGAATTAGTTATGCATGAGTTCTACTTTCTGTACATTCCAGTGCACCTACAGCAGAGAAACTTGGATTAAAAACAGTATTAAAGCTACAGAATCCATTTGTTTCTATTTCAATATGAACTTGTTTAATTTTTGATGTATTAGATACATTAACTGATTTGACATCTTAAATCATAGTATATATTTTGACTGTATTTTTCATGTTTGTATTTATATTTTTAATAAAGTAATAGCTTTAAACTGGCACAGTTTAATTTAATATTATTTGTTTCTTTAACAAGCTCTATAAAGTGTCTACTTGTTGAGGGTATGTTTGTATTTTAAACGTAATTAGACATGGTATCATTTGTAAATCAGCCTTTCTATTTGTCATACATTACTTGCCACCCACATTTTATCAAAGGTTTTCAATTAAATACCTTCAAATTTTGAGAAATTATTTTATCTAGAAATTGAACCCTTTTACAAGTTAACTGAAAGTAATTTGAATTATGTTAACTTGCTGGGTTTTATCTCAGTACCTCTGGTCTACCTTTAAAATGAGACCTCTTGAAGATCTTCTCAGGAATGTTTTTTTGATATTATAAAATGACTGGTTCTCAGGAAATGCAAAACACCTGTATTATTTGCCTAAGAAAGAGGCACTTAGGACTAAGTTTATTTGTATCAGATCCTACTAAATTGAATTGTGTCTTTAGCCACTTAGTTAGTAATCTTTTGTGTATCGTTTTTTTGTTAACCTTTATGGCTTGGCCTGAAGTGTTTGGAAAAGAAACAGATAATGTTCAAAGATTGAAAGTCCTCTTGAGACTGAGCCAGTGTTTGTTTATTTACCAAAGCTAAACTAATAGAAGTATAACGTGAAAATTTTTCTTTGTAGAAATAAGGTAAATTAATAGCTCTTCATGTTTACATATTTCATATAACCAGATAGCACATACTTTTTAAAAAGTGAGTAAATTCTATTAATAAGTAATGATAGGATTCTATGAAATAGTAATTTTAGGAATCTAGGCCCAAGAAATCGAAAAAATTGATATCAGTGAACAGTGATAGATAACCAGGTAATGTGGAAATTTTTTATTGTGAAAATGTATTTTCCCACACAAAATACTTTGATAAATATCTAATACTTGAAAGGCTAGGCTGGAACATAATAGAACATTATTGTAATTAGATTTGTCACAAATGTTAAAAATAAGCCCAGTATGCAAGAGAGGGATTTTATTTTTATAGTTTTTGGTTCTAGAGATACAGGGTTCTTATACATGCTAATAAATTAGCATATGCTGTTACCCCTTGTTCTGAAACTTTACTGTATTATTTCAATTAAAGAAAATGTTATTTGCTCAAGTTCATTGTAATGTAAATTAGTGTAGAAATGAGGTGTGCTTGAAATATTTGTTCTTGTGTCCTTAGCAAAAAGGTTGTAGATTGCAGTGAATCCAAAGTCCTGTTAGGGGTTTCTTAAATGTAGAAATTAACTCTTTAATTTTAATTTTAGTTTGAAGTGAACTCACTTCAAACTAAAAGTCTTGGCTTTTCCCCCTCAGAGTGTTTCGTGTTTCTTTAAGACTTAATGACTACAAGAGGATAAACACAAACAGCAGCAGTTTTAGGGATGGGGAAACATTCATTTGTCTCTGGGAGAAAAAGTTTTGTTTTGTGTCCAAATGGTAACTCATATGGCCTTGTAATGAGAAAAATCTCTGTCTGTCTCTGTGTGTCTGTGTTTAGAAGCCCAGTTGGTTAATTGCATTTTTCAGATTTTGGTTCTTTCATGGGAAAGCCACAGTGTTTTTTTTAAGATGGTAGAATTTTGTTTTCATTTGAAAGTTTTTGGAATAAACAGTAGTATAGATATATGAGTGCATTTCATTTTTATTGAAGCTGACTACTAGAATGTGGTGATAGTCATTTAAGAAAACAAACACCGTGTTCTTCCTTCCTTCCTCTTTCCCACCTCCCTTACTGCAGTGTGGTCTCAACTCTCTTTTAACAGACCTGAGACAGGAGACTGCTGCTGTGTAGACTGTGTGGTCTTTCTTGCTGACCTCTTCCTGCTGCCCTCTGTTTTCTCACTGAAGTAACTAGATCTATGCTTGTTCTTGGAGCAAGGCAGGGGTGGGGTTAGATCAGATGTTTCCTGATCAGTATTAAAATTAGATAACTTCTCTCATGATGGTTTAGAAAAAAAGAGGGTAAATGTGTTTGACTTCTTTAGAAGCAGTTTCATTTTTTATTGTTAAACAGGAACATATACATGTATGTGTGGTAGACCCTTTTCAAAAATACATAATGGCTTAATACAATGTAACTTTTAGCTTATTTACTCTGGTTGTACTTAATTCCTTTTTATTGAATACAAAATAGTCTATGGTTTGAATAAAAAGCATTATACAATTGTGACAATGATATTTAAACATGTACTCATGTACCCTTTGAGGATACAACCAGAAAATAACCATTAGTTTTTTTTTTCTCTTTGACAGACCTTCAAACCATTGGTTGAAAATAGTATACCTAGTTCGATCACTGCAGTAGAATTTCTTATAGATAAGCAACTGGATTTTTTAACAGAAGATAGTGCCTTTCAGCCATACCAGGTAAGAAACTGTACACTACTTTTGGGAAAGTTACTTGTTCATTAAACTTCATTCATATTCAGGTATTCTTAAACTGTATATTAAGTATATAAGAAAGTGAATGCATTCAATGTATTTTGATTATAACATAATTTATCAGTTAATATGTGCTAAGATTTTCCCATGAATCAGGAAGGTTCTTGCTGTTGCTAGGATTACCGGCATGGACACAGCAGTCGTTATATTCTGAATGTTAGAGAAGAACTGTCTAGACATTAGTATTGCTTTTGTTCATCTGCAGTTCTCTAGAGCTGAGAGGCTAGGTCTATATATGTATTTGAGATAGTATTTACTAAGTAAATACATCTCAGTTTTTTGTTATCTTTCATTTTTTTTTTAATTTGAGGAGTTGTTTGGTTTTGCATTATTTGGACTCAAACCCTGGGATTTGATTGGATAGTCACTTGCTTTCCCTTGAACAATACCACCAGTTCTTTTTTTCTTAAGAGGAAATTTTAAGTTGTTATAACTGAATAATTCAGTACCTTAAGTAAATGAATTTTTAGGAAATATGTTTTCCAGTAGACAGATTTAAATTATGTCAGGTAACTCATTATTTATTTGAGGTGGTACATACCTATAATCTACCACTTAAGAGGCTGAAGTAGGAGGATCTCTTCAGGGCCAGCCTGCGCAACATAGGAAAAACAGAAAAATATACTGTGGGGCGGGCAGTGGTGCTGGAGAGATGTGTCAATCAATAGCTAAGAGCACTTGGGGCTCTTGGTGAGGACATTAGGCAGGTCACACTACCTGTAATCCCAGCTCTAGGCAATCTGATGTCCTGGTTTGACTTTTGCTGGGGTAGGCATTTGGAATATATATACAGGAACATGCACATACAAAGATAGGTAAAAATTAAATCCTTTGTCTTTTAACAAAGGAAAAGAGAATAATGTAGTTTTTAATCTTCTAGCTTATTACAGTTTTTAAATTAAAAATGTTTACATTTTCATAATTGAACTTTACCTTGAATATTTTAAATATATACACACATTGGTTGCGATATATTTTCTAATGAAATGTTTTAAGTAGTATTATAAGTGCATCAAACAAAAAAATGAGGGAACTACGTTGTTTTTCCCCCCTTGGAAGTAGTAGAATGTTAATTGCTGTTTCATTTCAGACTAGTTGCTGTTATTCAGCAAATGAAGTATAGAGCTGATGTCTCGATGGGAAGAACAAGGGTTTGCATTACTGAGCAGCGTTGTGCTGAAGTTGTAACACTAAGGGGAATTATTGGAGTAGTTCTTTTAAGTTTGTGAAAATGAGAGCAGTTTCCTTTCTATAAACATTGTTTTCTAATTTGAATCTTACATAAATTTACATTTGTCTTTTACTGTTATTTCTCTCTCTTATGTAGTGTAGTTATTTTATTTTGTTGTTTGGTACTATGAACTTTTATTCTTGGCTTACATTTATGGATAAAATTCACAGCAAATCCCAATTTAGTGATAGAGGCATTGGAACTTTTCTCTTGGATTTTATTTTGCTTTTGTGAGTGTTGTTTACTTACTGTAGGCCTCATTATCATTTGTTCATTTCTAAAAGTCATTTAAATGTGCATATAGGTGAGATAAAGTAGTATTATAAATGTTTTTGTCCTGCTGGCTTTATTAGCACTATGGAAATTTAACTTGGATCCGAAGCGTAATAGTTATATACATACTACTTTTAAAAATAAAGTCTCAGTGGTCTAACTGCAACATACTTGTTAAGAATAGTGTGCTAACAGTGGTGGGTTGTGCTGCCCTGCTCCCTAACACTTAGAAACTTCTTTTAGATTCTCGTAATTTATTTTCTTTTTAATAACAAAAGCATAGGATCTAAAATTTTATGTAGTTTGTTGAATTGTGCTTGTTCACAAGTGATCTAGACTGCTTTTCTAATAGATGTGTATGTAAATCAACCTTTGGCCTAGACAGATCTTGTATCTCTGAGAAGTAAGGTGACTCACTGAAGTTGTCCCTTATTTGACATTTAATAATTTATGTTTGCAAAAAAGCAGATTTTAACCTAAGAACACTTGACTTTTAAAATTTCTTAGTTTATAAGAAAGTTATTATTTTATAAGCAAGTGTTTAATAAAATAAAAATGCACTCATTCATTCACTTATTTTGAGATAGGACTATAACCCAGACTGTCATACAACCTGTGAACCTCATGTTTTAGCCTCCCCAGTGCTGGTATTACAGGTTGTGTGCAACCTCACCTGATTACAAAAATTTTTAGGTTTTTTAAAAAATCTTGTTAAAAGTATCAACATGCTTCTTTCCAGTTTTCATGTTTTTAGCATGCTGAATAGACATGTGACAGAGGTGTAACATGGTTTAACATCATTTTCATAATTATTCAAATTAATATGAAATATAGACACATTTGGAGAAAAGAAAAAATTACCGGAGTTTCTTTGATCAAAGAGACTTAATTTCAGAATTCTTTTTGTAATTCATCATCCAAGTAGTACCTTAAATTCCTTGGCATCTTAAACATGATATATGTTACTTCCTTGACCTCTCTCTCAAGTGTAGAAGGTAAAAATGCATAAGTCAAAGGAGTTCTGATACTTAAACTAGCCTTGCAATTTATTGTCACATCTTTTCATACTCTAAATTTCATGTACCAATTTCTTTGTAATCAGGTTGGTAATTGTCCTTTAATAATGACTTAGGTTTGTAGGAGGGACCTTATCTCTTTAGAAATTATTTTTTGCATGTAATTTTTAGCCTATAGTAATGAGACTTAAGTTTCATTTAAAAAAATCCCCAGAAATGATACTCTGTCACCCCAATCTCTGAGTACTCAGCATTCCATTCTGTAGCAGTATGCTTTGCAGTTGTACAACCTAATTTTTTTTTAATTAGTATTTTTTTTATAAGTATAGTAGTTGTTTTGCTTGCAGGTTCATGCACTGCCTGTGGAGGCTGGAAGATGGTATTAGATTCCCTAGAACTAGAGTTATAGAGAGTTAGGTCCTAGGAGATTGCTGGCAATCGAACTTCTGCAAGAGCGGACAGTATTAACCACTAAGCATCCTTCCAGACCCTTTGAAACCATCTCTCACACACACATCAACTTAGAATGAGAACATAGATACAATGTAAAGAAATGTCCACGAAGTAGATGATTTCACATTTAATACAGGTTCTTTCACTTTAGGCCATTGGTTTGCATTCTACCCTAATAAATGATTTCAGTGGATCTAATATCAGATTACATATATTAAGTTATTTGCTCTGGTAGTTTTTAGATGACAGGAAATTGGATGTTTTCAGTATTTTGGAAAGAATTTTGACTGGGAAGAAGAACTGAACCAGTACTTCACACAGTACAATTAATGGATTTTCATTAGGTTACTGTAGGAACGAGCACCTTTGGCATTGTTAATTTTATTTTGTTTTTCTTTTCCTGTGCACACAAAGGAGTTGCTTCCTCTCCTTAGTTTTCCTGATCATGCCTAGTTGCAGTTAATATTCTTTGAAGCAGAGGTGGGGGGAGGGGACAGGGAACGCAAATACTTAACTCCAGAACTCTACTGCTTTTTTTGCTGAGGGTGAGGATGGGGATGCCATTTCTTCTTTATTAGAAGCCTTTGGTTGTGTTATAGTTGATTTTGTTCCATTTGGGAATGTGATACAGAAGTTGATATTTTTCCCATTAAGTTTGATTGTACTTTTGATCAGAGTTTAAATGATAAAGTCAGAGCAGTCAACTTTCAGCATGATTTTGAAATTGGCTTGTCCTGCATTTGGCGAGTAGCCATGCACACATCTGCAGTTTTCAGGTTGGTTGCTTCATACAGGATATAGAAGAGATTAGTTCTTGCCTGAAAATTATATATGACTCATCAGTTGTATATGGTTTGATCTGTTTCGATAGTCCAGTCTTTTCTAGGGAATCATAATCCTGTTTTTTTTCTTTAATTGAAAATTTGTTTTGTTTCTTTTCTTTCTCACACAATATACCCTGATTACGGTTTTCCCTTCCTCTTTTCTTCCCAGTTTCTCCCTCCCTCCCCAATCTGGATTTACTCCTTTTCTGTCTCAGTAGAAAAATAAACAGGTTTCTAAAGGATAATAATAAAATAAAATATTACTGCCTCATCTTCCACCATTTGTTCCCTGAACCCTGGGGGGGGGATTTGATAGCTCATTTAGAGCTGAGTGTCCCAAGGTCTCTTATTCTGCAGATTATATGTCTGTACCCATCTACAGCAGTAAGAAGATACTCTGATGATGGCCACCCAGGGCATTGATCTATGAGTACAGCAGAATGTCATTAGGAATTATTGTTGCTTTTTTATTTTTGGACAGTGGTATTTGGGTTTACCCTAGATCCCTGGACTATTTAGTCCAAGGTTCTTGGTCATATAAGCAGTATCATAAGCAGTGCTGGGTATGAATTCCATCTTATGGAGTGGGTCCTAAGGCAATTCATGTTGGTTGGTTACTTCCAGAAGCTTTGTGTTACCATTGCACTAGCTTATTATCTTACAGGCAGGACACTATTGTAGACTAAAGGATTTGTAGTTGGATTGGTTTAATGTTGCTTGCTCTTTTGGTAGCATGCAGTGTTCTTCCTGTGTAGGAGTGAAGCTCAGTGTAGGAACCATCGTGACTTGTCCGGGTTCAGTGAATGTGTATAGGAGTTGTCATCAGCAATGGGATCTTGCTATCAGTTTGTGGAGAGCAACCTATAGTCTTGACAACAAACAGCCTGGGTTGGTTGGGGATTCCCATTGGACCCCTTTGGCCAACAATTCAGTTAGATGCAACCCAATCCCCATACTAGAAGCTTCATTTGGTGACAAGAGATAGCTAGTTGGGGCTCTGACTCCTTATTATTTGATGATTTCATTTAGATCACTTTCATATGCCATATATTTTGCAAAGCTGCTTTTATTAGGTTTCCATATTGTCTCTCAAATGGCCCTTATTTTTAGCTGTCTCTCCCCATATTCCTTCCGTTGCCCCTTCTTCCTTCCCCCTCCCTACTTGTTTTCCCATTCCAGTCCCCCACCCCCAATCTATCCATAGCTATCTATTCTATTTTTCTTTCATAGGGAGAGCTGTCTGTCCCTCTTACTCCCTCGCTCTATATTTAACCTCCTGTGGTTCTGTGGGTTGTAGCTTGGGTATCATTGACTTAACAGCTAATAGCCACATATAAGCAAATATATACCATATTTCTTTTTATGGGACTGGGTTGCCTCCGTTAGGATGATCCGCCACACCCCCGATTTCATCCATTTGTCTGCACATGTCATTGTGTAGTACTCTGTTGTGTAAATACACCACATTTTCTTTGTCCATTTTTCTGTTGAGGGGAATCACGTTTGCTTCCAACTTCTGCCTATTGTGAATAGAGCATCAGTGAACATGGTTAAACAAGTATCTTTGTGGGAGGGTAAAGCGTCCTTTGGGTACATGCCCAAGGGTGGTATAGCTGGATCTTAATGTAGATCGATTCTGATCTTCCTGAAGAACTGCCACACTGATTTCTATAATGGCTGTACCTGTTTCCAGTCCCACTTAGAAATGGATGACTGTTCTCCTTACTCCACATCCTCTCCAGCATGAACTGTCACTTGTGTGACATCTC
The DNA here is from genome assembly GCA_004026605.1 of Ondatra zibethicus. NCBI lineage: Eukaryota > Metazoa > Chordata > Mammalia > Rodentia > Cricetidae > Ondatra > Ondatra zibethicus. Next base: position 153,563 of record PVIU01000880.1, read on the forward strand.
AGCCATTCTGACATGGGTAAGGTGACATCTCAAAAGTAATCTTGATTTGCATTTCCCTGATGGCCAAGGACGCTGAATAGTGAGTGAGTGTGTGTGTGTGTGTGTTTCTCAGCCATTTGAATTTCCTCTTTTGAGAATTCTGTTTGATCTGGCCCCCATTTTTAATTGAGTTAATTTGTTTTCTTGATATCTAGTTTTTTGAGTTCTTTATGTATTTTGGATATGAGCCTTCTACTGGATTTATAGTTGGTAAAACTCTTTCCTCATTCTGCAGGCTGCCATTTGTCCTATGACAGTGTCCTTTGCCTTACACACGCTTTTCAGTTTTGAGGTTCAGTTATTAGTTGTTGATCTCAGTTTCTGTACCAGTGAGTTCAAGACTATTCCCAACTTAGGATATCCTTCATCAGGTTTAGTGTATCTGGTTTTATGTTGAGGTCTTTGATAACCATATGGAGTCGAGTTGTATGCAGGGTGATAAGTATGGATTTCTATGAATTCTTTTAATTGGTTTGACCAGCACCATTTTGAGAAGATGCTCTTTTTTTCCCAGTGTGTATTTCTGACTTTATAAAATAAAAATAAGGTGTCTGTGAGTGTGTGGATTTATGTCTGGCTCCTCAATTTGATTCCATTGATCAAAACGTGCTTTTGTGTCGATAACTGTGCTGTTTTTGTTGATATAGCTCTGTAATGCCTGTAATAGCTATGTAATATCATGGGGCTGTTGATACCTCTAGCAATTCTTTATTATTCAGGACAATCTTCTGCTTTTAATTGTAAGAAAAGATAATTAGACAAAGGATACTAGTTAAAATTCCTAGATTTTTATGAAGAATTTGCTTCTCTAAATTTATATACCATTTTTGTCTGTTGATTTGAATATGTATTATAATACTCAGATATTTTCCCTAGCATAAGGTATAGTCATCTTAGAATTTAATGGTTATGTTTGAATTTGAAGCTCGGATCATAATGAACTAAAAGTTAGTAATGAGAATTTTAGTGGCACTTTGTAGTGTATAAACATTGAATCATTGGACTCAGTAAGTAGATAGAGTACTGCTGTGGGTGACTGGCTGGCTATAGCAAAGTACACTGGCTTGGGTAACCAGAGCACTTCTACAGATTTAGAAGAGTATTTATGTGGTATTTATGATTTGTATGGGTGTGCATGAGCCATGTGATGTGTGGAGGGCAGAGAAAGAGAAGTTGATTCTCTCCTTCCATCATGAGAGTCCTGGAATTTTTTTTTTTTCGGTGTGTGTGTGGGGGGGTGAGTTCGGAGATAGGGTTTCTTTGTGTAGCTTTTGGAGCCTGTCCTGGAACTCTCTCTATAGACCAGGCTGGCCTTAAACTCACAGAAATCTGCCTGCCTCTGCCTCCTGAGTGCTGGGATTAAAGAAAGGCATGTGCCACCACTGTCCAGCTGAGTTCTGGAATTCTAACTCAAATTGTCAAGCATGGTGGTAAGTGTCTTTTATTGAGCCCTCTTGTCATGAGTTTCCCCACACTGGAATGCAGGTGTTTTTCTGTTTTATTCTTCTTTTATACATTACATCCTGACCCCAATTTTCCCTCCCTCCTCTCCTTCCAGTCCGTGCCCGTTTATCATCTTTTTTATGTTTGTTGGTGTTTTGCTTATATGTGTACCACATGTGTACCTGGTGCTTCTGGGGGCCAGAGGAAAGCATCAGATCCTCTAGATCTGAAGTTACAGAAGATTGTGAGCCACCATGTAGATACTGGGAATCAAATCTTGATCTTCTGCAAGAGCAGCAGCTTTCCTTAACTGCTCAGCCACCACCCATCAAGAATCTACCTGCATATTTGTAATTTCTTTATTCCTTCAGTGATTAAAATTATTTTCTCAGATACTTGCACATGCACTCTACCAGTGAGCCTATAATTTCCCCACCATTGACTATATTTATAGAAATATATTGACAGATTTCAGAAGAATCTTAAGGTAGTTGTTACCCAGCACATTTGGTTTACTAGAAATAGCTCAAACAATTGGCTAGGATAAATTAGCATTAGCTGAGGATGTGTTGTATAACAGAGACACACAGTAGTTTCTTATGAATTTTTGTCACTGTCCTGTGGAATTTGGAATTGATTCATAATCAGGAGATAATGAATAAAATATAGCCTCTGGTTAGCCAAGGGGAAAAGTTAGCTGGTGGTTTGGTTAAAACTAAGCATATGCTATACTTTCTTGATTTAAATAATTAATATAAATGGTATACAGACAATGAAACTCATAATAATTTGTTTATAAGCAGATCTATCCCTCAATATACTTTGATTTTGTTAGTAGTTTACAAAAGAAAGTAAACAAAATGTTACATTGCTTTAAAGGGCTAAGGAAATGATATGCTTTTTCAAACTTAATTTTGTTTGTTTATAATAATAATAATTTTGTTTTTTCAAGACAGAGTTTCTCAGTGTAGCTCTGGCTGTTCTGGAACTCGCTCTGAAGTTTGTGGTTTCAAACTCAGAGATCTGCCTTCCTCTACCCGAGTGCTGGGATCAGAGGTGTGCGCCTGCATGCTTGACATTGCTTTTTCAAACTTAAAAATACTGTCGGTCCGATTCATAGTACAGGCATACTCTTATGAGCAGTGGTTTTCAACTTTCCTAATGCTGTGACTCCTTAATACAGCTCCTCATATTGTGGTTATCCCCAACCATAAAATTCTGTTTGTTGCTACTCCATAACTGTAATTTTGCTGCTCTTATAGTTTCTACTTTAAGTATCTGATATGTAGATTGTCTTAGGTGACCCCTGTTTAACCCCACAAGAGTCACAACCCACAGGTTGAGAATTGTTGCTTTTACAGTTTGGGGTTTTTTGGGTTGTTGTTTGCTTGTTTGTTTTAAACACTATAAACATTCCTTTGAGAAACAGGATTTGATCTGGTGAAAGTGTGTGTGTGTGTGTGTGTATAAAATTCATTTTAACATAATGACAGTTGAGTTGGAAGTTGGTATCAAAAGTTGTATTTTATTAAACTCTTTCTGTTTTGTAGACTCTTGTCATGTTATGAAAGTTAACTTGGAATCTTCCCACATTAGCTTCCAGAGTCCTGGGGTGGCAGGAGACAGGTGTGAAGTTGAGACTAACCTGGGCAATAAGGAAGACCTTGTCTCCCCAAATAAAAAGATATTCCTTGAAGTAGACTTAATTAAAAGTGCCAAAAATTTCTAATGAAGGTTTCAGGAATATGAAGCCAGTAGAGACTAAAATGGTTTAAAGTCTCAGGGAGGAGGTAAAACTAAGGATGAAAGTAAACAATAGTGTCAAGATTCACCGAGTAATCAGTGATAATGTAGATTTAGGAAATATCCGGATATTACCAGCCTAGCTAGAAAAAAGATTTGCATTTTTAATAATAGACAAAATACTAGATCTGTAGATAGGTCAGGATCAGATAGAGGGAAAAGATTGTTAAGTACACTTAATAAGCAAGTATGTATGTATGTATGTATAGAAAAATGTGTATTAGTGGTAGTATGCTGGTTGCTGCATCATCAAAAGGAGCTAATTGACTGTTTGACCCTAGATATTGAATGTAGGCACAGTGATTAACAGCAATAATTTCTATGTCTTTCCTGTCTGTCATGATTTAAAAATTTGACTTGGGGAATTAGAAATTTTTACATCTATAAAATACAGGCAATTATATATACCAGGGTTGTTAGGGAGAGTAAAATGAAATGACCTATTAAACAGTTCTCACTTGCTTAGCAAGGCATCAGTTCCTCTCTTCTCATTGAATAGTGTGCTTAAGCCTTGTGAGTGGTTGTTTGTTGGGTCTTCCTTCACCTGGGACTGTTCATATTTTCATATTTTGTCTTCTCTACCATTGTTTCTCCACCCAACAAATTTTTCAGCTGCTAGTATGTATGGTTTTATAAGTGTCTAATTCTAAAACATATTTTCTACAGTTGTTTTTGTTTCCCCTTCTCTCCCACTTTCTCACAGAGGCATATTTAGGTAGGATTTCCTGACAACTACACAACAACCCCCCCGGGGGGAATCAAATTCTATTTGCTGCTAATACTTGTTATCCTTCCAGAGTATGTTTTGTGCTTATCAGGGGTATTTAACAGTGCTCTGCCTCAAAAACAAGCCTGTTTGTGCATGTGGGTAGGCATTGAACCTCCCCCCTCTTGTGTCAGTGTGTGGGGAGCCTTTAGGAAGGTATTATCTTGGCCTGGGGAACTCCTTTAAATGCTGGATGAAGTAGTTGTACTCTGACCTTTGGAGTTCCTTCCTAGCACTTCTGTCAGCTTCCTTAAGTAGAAACAAAACAAAACAAACAAGCAGCCATTTCTGACCAACAGTCTAGCAGTCAAGTTAAAAACCATTGGTTTAGTCTGAAAGAAGAAGCATCTTATCTAAAACTGGGTTTATCTCAAGAAGGAACTTTTGAGTTATGGAGTACTAGATACAAGTGAAAATTTCTACCAAACTAGAAAACCAAGACTGTTTGGATTAAATAGCACTTACAGAGAGCTTTTAACCCCGTTTTTCCGTGTCTTTTTGTAAGTTATATTTAGGCAGGAATTAAGTACATTCCCTAAATTTTCTTAAGCAATTCCCCATGTTCATTTCCAGTGTGCATTTCAAACCCGGGACTAAAGGCTGAGGTGCCAGGTTCCCCCAGCATCCCTCAGGCATCCCTCAGGCCTACCTGTTACAAGGTATGGATGGATAGCAGCACACCCCATCCTCTACCTGAACTCTTCAGCCCAGGGGTTGGGCTGTGTGCCCCCCCCCTGCTATTTCCTGTATGATACATAATTCCCTGCTCTCTTGTACTTTTGACTTCCTGTCTGACACACCTAGTTCTTTTCTCTCCCTTCTCCCTCCCTCTCTCCACAAGGCCCAGCTCAGCCTGGTCAAATTTACTCTGAACTCTCCCAGATATCCTTGTCTTTGACTGTGCCCTCCCACATGTCTATAATAAACTTTGTCTTCCACAATGCTTAGGAGCAGTCATGTCCTGTCCTTTTATTTCTTTTTCATTTAATGTTACCACTTGAATGAAATTTAGAAGTACTTTTCTAAAACGAAGTAAGTTGAATCAGAACATTTAGGTTATGCATGCATATTGTGCCAAGAATGTAAAAAGTTCAGGATCATAACAATAGCTGTGAAATGACTTTTGATGCATTATTGGCTTGGTAAAATGAGCATCCTTGAGGAGGCCTGGCCTGGGGGTGGTCTGGATGAAGCCAAAGCAGGCAGCAGCTCTTCTTGTATAGTTCTTGGCTTTATCCCATTTCTACTCAAAAGTGACAGCTTGCAATACTAGAGCCAACCTGAAGCCTGGATAATATAAAAATGGACCTCAAAAACAAGAGAACCAGCTACTAAAATGAATTATTGTACTTCCTTACCTAAATGGGATATGTGTGTGTAAGAATTTTTATGTTTTAACATTAATTTTGGTACGCTATTTTTTATCATCCACTTACCTAATTTTATAAAGTCCTAATTTCATTAGTAATTACGAAATAGTAAATTTCAATAGTAATTATGCTTTTTAAGGTCTCACAAGTCAATATCAGGTTAAAGCATGATTGTTTTAGTCTCTTAAGAGAAAGACATTAACCCTAAAAATTCAGTTTATTTCAAAACCAGCTATTCTAATACATACATGCTGCCATTTAAAAGTTTATTTGTGATTGGGCGGTGGTGGCTCAAACCTTTAATTCTAGCACTTGAGAGACAGATGCAGGTGGAGCTCTATGAGTTCAAGGCCATCTTGGTCTACAGATGTCTTTGGTCTTCCAGGACAGCTGGGGCTGTTATGCAGAGAAACCCTGCTTCAAAAAACCACCACCAACAACAAAAAAACCCAAGTTTATTTATGAAGACTGTAAAACATGGTTTGTTAAGTATGCATTCATGGAGGCCAGGGACAGGTTTCTTTGAAAATAGCCCAGAGTGTGATGACCTGCAAACTGCAATACTTAGATAGAAAACTAGTCACACTACAGTAGTTCTCTCCGGGCCTTAAATTTATTTGTGGCTGCTGTAAAGAATTTAAAGTATATGAAATTATGCATGTAGGCATTGGATTCCAAAAATTCTACACCATCACTACTTAGTGTTTGAGAAAGAATTTTCTGGTTTCTTTTGCCAGTCAAAATAGGATGATAATATTCTTTTTCCCTTATGCAAAGTTTTACTAAAGGCCAATTATATTCTTTAAAATCAGTTCATTATTTTAAAAAATGCAGTAATTTAAAAAAATTCCAAAACATTTTTATGTGATATGTTTAGCCATATAAGAGATTTCAGATTCCATCCCCTGGGGAGAGGAGAAGAATATGTGGAAGCAAGCGTACAAAGAAAAGAATAGTGAGGGTCAGAAGTTTGTGACAGTGGTGTGAAGGTTCACACAGCTAGCAGAAGCAGACGCTCTGCTGTTTTCACAGCACCATAGTGAGCGGCCACATGGGAATTATCCTGTATTTACACCATTTTCTTACATTCCTTATAGCTGATTTCTTTCTTAATTAAAGACTGTCTCCCCCCCCCCCAGTTTTTGTCAGTACAATATCCCTAGACTTTCTGCATAGACATAGTTATACTCTAAATCTGTGCTTTTGTTGTTGTTGTTAAGATTCATTTATTTTCCATGCGGAGAACCTCACTGGGTTAAGATGTTTTGCATTTGTCCTACTTTTTTCCAGCAGTCCAGTTTTCTTTGTTGTAATTGTATTATTTTGAAGACAAAGTCTATAATCTGATAGAGAAAAGGACACCTACGGAATTCAAAAGTGCATAAAGGCAAAACATTGTGCACACCACTAGACACCAGGGAAGGCAAAAGAAATTGTCTTCAGTTGTCTTTGTCTTGGGCGGAATGTAAATTAGCTAAGCCAGTAGGACGTTAAAAGTTTGCTAAATGCAGGAAGTGGACCATTCAATATATGCATTCAGCCCACTCATTTGACTTCCTGCATTTAACGTCCTCTTGTGGTGGTATAGTGGTGATGAGAGGGGGTTGTTTTATTTGAGACAAAATCTTACTGTGTAGTCTGGAACTCATCTTTGCAGACAGACTGGTTTCAAAGTTCACAGAGAACAGCCTGCTTCTGCCATCTGAATGTTGATGTTCACTGCCACCCTCAGCTGAAAAGGGATCTTTTTCAAGAATCTGCCACCTTACTGGTTTCAACCTCTTTCCCCATTGCATTTGGTCAAAGGAAACAAAAAGCAAAGCTTTTAACCATTTAAGCACAAGATTCAGTGGCACTAAAGTACCTTAACAGTATTGTACAGGTATCACCACTGCCCAGTCCCATAACCTTTTCATCATCCCTTACAGAACTTATGTTAGTTAAGAGTTAATTCCCTGTTTTTTAATTTCACCTATTCCCTCCACCTTTTGGTAACCTATGTTTTACTTTCTTTGTGTATTACACATAAGAAAAATCACACAATATCCCTTTTTAATGGCTTGTTTCACTTAGTGTGATATCTTCAGGTTTCACCCATGTTATAGTATCTGCTGGAATTTAATTTCTTTTTGTGCCTGAAAATTTCATTGTTTATACCACATTTTATTTTTCATTTTCAGCGATATTTAGACTTCTCTCTTGGCTATGGTGAATAATACTACTGTGATTAATTTCTGTTTTCCTTTTTAGTTTTGTATATAATTATACATATATGTACATACACACATACACATGTATATATGCATGTGTGTGTGTGGAGTTGTGGAAACCTATGGAAATTTTTTGTTTAAAATTTTTTGGAGCCAACCATGGTCATGCACACCTGTGATGCCAGCCAGCATAATTCCAGAATTTGGAAGACTGAAACAGGAGGTTTGCAAGTTTGAGATTAGCTGGGTCTATACATTCAGTTTTCAGCTAGCCTGAGCTACTACAGAGTGAAGCTGTGCCAAAAATGCTCTCACTCATTCAAAAAAGAACAATACACACACACACACACACATACACACACACACACACACACACACACACACACACACACACACACAAAATACATTCACACCTACAACCAAATTGTTTGAGAAATAGCCAGCTCTTCCATGCTGGTTTCACTGTTTCATTTTGTCTATCAAAAATACACAAGGGTTCCAGTTTCTTTGAATTATCAATGCTTGTTATATTCCTTTCAGTTTGTATGGCAGTCATTTTAGTGAATATAATGTGGTTTTCACCTGCATTTCCCTATGATCACTGACAGATTGCTTTTCATCATTTGAATGAGAATCATTCTTTAATGTACTTTGCTCACTAAAATAAAAAAATAAAATAAAAATCTTTTTTGCATCAGGAACATTCAGGGTACCTATCAGTCCTTCTTTAAGTACATGGCTTGCAACTTCTTTCGCCATTCTGTTGGTTTCTTCTCTCCTGATAGCATGCTGTGATGTACAAATGTTTTTATTTAATGAAATCTGAGTGGTCTGCTTTTTGTTAGATGTGCTTTTGGAAAAAAGATATTTATTGTGTATACAGTGTTCCGTCTGCATGTATGCCTGCAGGCCAGAAGAGGGCACCAGATCTCATTACAGGTGGTTGTGAGCCACCATGTGATTGCTGGGAATTGAAATCAGGACCTCTGGAAGAGCAGCCAGTGTGCTCTTAAGCTCTGAACCATATCTTCAGCCCTTATTTATAGCTTTTAATTCAAGTGTTTGATTAGCTTTTAATTCAAGTGTTTGATCTCTTTTGATTTAATTTTAAGAAATGGTATCATCTAAGGGGCCAAATACCTTATTTATTCAATATTATTCGAAAGATTATCTATTACAGTGATTATTAATTACAGTTAAAATGATCTAATCATTTGTACTATAATTTGTTTCTGTAATTTCTATTCTATTCCCTTGGCCTATGTCTGCCCTTGATGACGGAAGTAACAAAATAATCCCACACTAGTTCAGAATTATGTATAATAAAGGGTTATTTATTCGGGGAGACTCACAGATCTTTGTCCTAGATCACAGTCCTGCACGAATGGGGAGCAGGATCAGAGGCTAGCAGCCAGAAGCGAGAGCTGGAAACAAGAGAGCGAGCTTCTGCTTTACAGCTGCATCTACAGTATATGAGACCATGCCCAAGTGGCTGGTATCTTAAAGGCTGTTGGCTGAAGGAGCTGAAGGAACTCCCACAGCATGTCCTCATGCCAGTGTCATATAGTTTCATTCTTTAAGGATTTAATTAATTAGGATACCAGTCTCTTTTGCTTACAGCTACATAATTTGTTCAAATGATTGTCAGTCCAAAATAACTCACATAACTATTATTCTGTTTTGTCATTGAAATTTTATGAATGTTCCATAATTACTATATAAGTTAGTGAGCAATAGACTAGACCTTCGCAGAGAATAGATGTTTGAAGTTTGAGTGAAGGAACGATCTGGTGGCTGCTGAGGTATATAACATGCAGCCATTTACTTGTTTGCTGGCCACTCACTGTAATTTTAAGTTTGACAATACTAAAATAAGTTTGACAAATGCTAAAATCTCTTTCAAGGTAGGGGAAGGGGTACACATCTAATTACAGAATCATACCAGTTCTAAAATAATAGTTTATTTATACTGTTTATAGACCACCAAATATGTATGTCTTAGAAATAGGATTCTATTAGAAATCAAATGGGGGCACTGGAGATGTGCTTTGGTGGTAAAACACTTGGTCCTAATGCTCAAGGTCTCGGATTTGATTTTCACAGCACTAAAAATAAACAGAAGTAAGATGGGAGAGAACATGTAAAAGACAGGAGTGTTTCCCAATAGGGTCTAGTATTTTAGGGTTCCCCTAGGGACAGAATCAAAGAGTGAGGGGGCACGAAGGGGAAATTGGCTCATGGAATTTGGGGATACTATAAAGTCTAGAATCTACCTAGTAGGCCAACCTTGAGCCCAAAGGAAGCTTAGAATAGAAGGACCAGTCTTCCTTAGAAGGCCGCCATCCTTCTTAAGACCGTGAGCTGACTGTGGTGTGTAATCTGGTACTCAAAATCTGAATACTTAATTAAATCCAAAAAGTGCTTTGTAGAACCATGTAGACTGCATTTGACTCAATACCTGGACACCATAATGTAGCTAGATTCACACAAAATTGTCACTGGTGCTACTGATATTTCATTTTGTCTTGAAGGGCAGGTCACTGTGGCTCTGTATGTAGTAAATGCCTGTGTCGCTTTCTCTTCTCAATTGCCAAACCTTCTTTCTTCCTCTTTTGCAATGCTCTCCAGTCCACAGCATGCTTAGATTGTAGGTTTTTGTTTGTTTTGTTCTTTTGAGACAGGGTTTCTCTGTGTAACAATCCTGACTGTCCTGGAACTCAGATTGTAGACCAGGCTGGCCTTGAACTCAGAGATCTGCCTGCCTCTTCTTCCTTCTGCCTCCCTAGTGCTGGGTTTAAAAGCATGCACCCCCATGTCAGGTAGCAATCTTGGACTGTAGTTTTAAGATAGTTGAGAGTAGAAGCCTTTAAAGCAGTATTTCCTGGTTAGTTTTGAAATTATCAGCTGACAATAAAGCATTTATATGTCCTGTTAAGTGCTTCCAGAATACTAAATGTGAGGCAGTATCTTTCTTTCTTTCTTTTTTTTTTTTTTTTTTTAAACCCTCCTCTGTTTTTGGGATCATGCCCTGGGCCTTGTACTTAACTTGCATTGCTGCTGAGCTCTATCCCCAGACCCTAATGCTTCAGCTTTTGTGTATCTTGGTTCTCAGCTGTTTCTCCTGGCTACCTGAGTCTTATTACTTAGTCAGTTCAATTCCGTGATGCTTGCTTCTCTTATTGATTTCCTGGGATTGCTAGACCTAGCTGTTTGGTAAAGGCTACTTAGTATAATGTGCTTCTATCATTTTTGTCCTTAAATAGGAGTTCTCATAACCCAGTAATCAATAATTGGTGTAAAATAGTAAACTTTTGTTTTGTTTTAAATTAACTATGTCCAGATGCTCTCTGAGAGGCAATCAGTACTACACCTAAGTCTACTTCATACATTCACATTGTACAGTGTTGAACATTGAAGGAAAACATTAATGATAATACCCCACATTTCAGATGAGCCCTTAATTTCTTCTGGCATTCTTTTGTGTGCTTCTGTGAACTTGTATTTCCTTACACAGTTACTCCATATTATCATCACTGTACTAAACTTCCTTCTTTTCTACTAGTAGATGACCTTTCTCCTACTGCACAGAGGAAATTGAGGTTACAAGCAGGAACCCCTTTAACTTCCTGTTCTTAGACCTATTTTTGTTCATGCTTTTATTTCTTGTCTCAAAGATAAGTCCATTTGGTGTTTCTTCAGTTTTTCAAATACTTCTTGTTTGCTTTCTTTATTGTTTCTGAGTATGAGAAGGGGAGTGAAGGTGGGTGGGGTTGAGATTAGTAGGTTAGAAGAGGTCCGGTGAGATGGCTCAGCAGAGAACAGAAGAGCTGCTCTGATTGGAGTCTGATCCTCAGAGAAATGACTCCTATAAGTTGCCCTCTATCATCCACATGCAGGCACACATGAGTAAATATAATAATTTTCAAAAACAAGTCTGTGTAAAGTAAATGAAGAAAGCTTGAAAGGAGCTAGAAATCATCAACTGGAACAGAAAATGGAAAAACCATAAAGAGCATTCAAAGAATTGAAGGTTAGAAAATAAGTTTTAAGGGTATTCAGATGGGGTTTAACAGGCTACAATGAAGACTTAATTTTCATTGTGATAAGTTATTTTATTCTGTTTTTGTATATAGGTGTTTTGTCTGCACGTAATGTTTGCACACCAGAAGAGGGCATCCTACGGAACTACAGTTACAGACAGTTTTGGGTGCTAGGGATTGAATTCAGGACCTGGAAGAACAGCCAGTGCTCCTATCTACTGAGCATAGAATAGTAAATTGAGCTTATATATACTTGTTGAACAGTGAATCATTTCATGACCAATTTTGTTTTATTTGTATTTATCTCCCATTTTAATGACTTTCTTAAGGTTTATTTTTGTTTTTAATGTTTTGTCTGCATGTGTGTACTGGTGCCCTTGGCCATCAGAATAGGGCTTTGGCTTCTCCAGATTATGAGGTACTGGTTGTTGTGAGCACCATGTGGTGCTGGGAACCAGACTCAGGTCCTCTACAAAAATTGTAAGTGCCCTTCCAGCAGCCAGCCCCATTGTGGGTTTTGTTTTGTTTTGAGACCAGGTGTCATGTAGCCTAGAGTGTCTTTGAGCTTGACTGTATCTTTTTTTTTAATATTTATTTATTATGTATACAATATTCTGTCCGGGTGTATGCCTGCACGCCAGAAGAGGGCACCAGATCTCATTACAGATGGTTGTGAGCCACCATGTGGTTGCTGGGAATTGAACTCAGGACCTTTGGAAGAGCAGGCAATGCTCTTAACCTCTGAGCCATCTCTCCAGCCCCGCTTGAATTGTATCTTAAAGCTAGTCTTGAACTGATGATCCTCCCGACCCAATCCCCCAATTTCAGAATTAGTTCTTTTGAAATTTTGTTGTATTTACATAAACGCCCCTTTCTTTTTCTTCCATTTCTTCCCTTACACACACCATCTTCTCCCACCCCTCAAATACATGTCTTTTCTAAATACATAAATAAAACCTTTTCAGTTTCAGTATTACTTGTATGTATATGATTTCTGGGCTGAGCACCTGTATTGGATAATCAACTTCAAGGTGCTTCCCTAATGAAGACCATCTTATCTACTCAGCACCCTTAGTTGCCTATAGATCACTGTCTAGGATTAAGGACCCATGAATTTACCCCTTCAGTGTTAACATGTTCTTTTTGTGTTGCCATTGTTTAGGTCACTGTCTTGATGAGACTTCATGGGGTATAGCTTCTGATTTCTCTAGAAGACACAGTCTCACAGTAAACTTCCTGTTTTCTGGCTCTTACGATCTTTAAGACCCCTTCTTCTACTCTTGAATTGCTATAAAGAAAATCTCATATGTCACATTTCATCTCTTTTTGTTACTTTTGAGAAAGGGCTTCTTTGTGTCCTCGAACTTGATCTGTAGACCAGGTTGCTCCTGCCTCCCAATTGCTGGTATTAAAGCATTGTGCCACCACCCGCCAGCCTCTGTTCCTTTTTATTCATGTGTATACTGATAAATACTAAATAAAATAGCTGTATTTCTTGTTTGCATTAAACTGTTTCTCCATTGTAGTGTTAATATTATGCGGCTTCCCAGTTTGGTTGCTTACTATTTTAAAAGTTACCCTAAGTAATGTCGTTTCAACTGTTTTTTTCTGTGTTCTGAATAAAATTCTAGCTAAGACCTCATAGTCTAGCACTTAATTCATAACTTTATTTAGCCAATTAATTATATGTGCTTGGTACTTCTAAGATAAATTCTTGTTCTAATAGAGCTTAAATTCTCTAGGAGCTATGGTGAATAACTATAATAGGCAAACTCCACCATGATAAACATCTTAACTTCTGTGACAAAATGAAAAAAATTCTGAATTGTTAGAGAGTCATTAGAAAATCCTGGGTGGTGGCACAGTTCCGTAATCCTAGCACTGTGGATGCAGATAGGCAGAGGATTATGAAACAGTACTGTGAAGGGGAGGGAGAGTCTAGAGTATTTAGTAGAATGGACAAGGCTAGTTGGTATCGTTGAAAAGATGAGAACTGGGGGCTGGAGAGATGGCTCAGTGGTTAAGAGCATTGCCTGCTCTTCCAAAGGTCCTGAGTTTAATTCCCAGCAACCACATGGTGGCTGACAACCATCTGTAATGAGATCTGGTGCCCTCTTCTGGCCTGCAGGCATACATGCAGACAGAATACTGAATACTGTATACATAATAAATAAATAAATCTTTTTAAAAAAGAAAAGATGAGAACTGTATTATACTGTCTAGTGTAGTTGGTTATTTTTTTACTCTTTGGCTCTTTTACTCTTTTCAGGGGGCCACTATCCAGCTTCCAAATAATTACATGGAGGCTTATTCTTACTTATGAATACTTGGCCTTAGCTTGGCTTATTTCTAGCCAGCTTTTCTTAAATTATCCCGTGTACCCTTTGCCTCTAAGCTTTTATTTTTCTCTATCTACCTTTCTTCTTACTCAATGGCTGGCTTTGTAGCTCAGTGGCTGGCCCCTGATGTCCGTCTCCTTCTCCTTTTGCTCCCTGATCTTCTCTTCCCATGATTTCTCATCTTATTTATTCTCTCTGCGTGCCAGCCCCATCTATTCTTTTTTCTGTCTTACTATTGGCCATTCAGCTCTTTATTAGACCAACCAGTAGTTTTAGACAGGCAAAGTAACACAGCTTCACAGAGTTAAATCAAATGGAACATTAAAAGAATGCAACACATCTTTGCATCGTTAAATAAATGTTTCACAGCATAAACGGATGTAACACATCTTCAGCTAACATTCCACGTTGTGATTCTGGATTGTGATTCAGCACTTTGCTTTCCTTTTTGATTGTTCTGAATTCAGTTGCTGGTTTTTGACTCATTTTCATTTGGCTGCATTATTTAAAGAGCTCCCTGTCTGCATTTAGCCCACACTGATGTACTTACATGTTCTCTAAACACACCACACTGTTTGATCCTTCTGTGTTTGCATGTTTGTTTTAGTTTGGAAAGCTTTTTTTTCTGGTTTCCTGTACCCAGGGCAAGTACCTTTTGCATTTTTGAAGATCAACTTAAAAAACTCATTCTTTTTTCAGTTTATGAGAGAACTTTTCTCTCTTCTATGGTAACCTGTCCTATTGTACCTAGTTAGCTCTCCTCCAATCCCGACTAAAATATTTTTTGAATTCTGTGTCTTAAATGAAATTTACTTGCTTTATGTCTCTTCCATTGGACTTACAAAGTTCTTGCAAGAATGCTGTCTTGTATGTGTTGTCAGTCCCTTGACATAGTCATCACTTATCACTAGGTTTTCAAATCTTGTGGAATAAAATATATAGTGATAGTAAATTTTATCTATAAGAGAACTTCATAGTACCACAGACAAAGAGGCATTTTCAAACATACTTAGACAAGCTGTCTAATCCATTCTCTTGTACCAAAGAATATATGAAGCCAAAGGAGATGGTAAGTTTGCAGCTTGATAGCACAGGAGGTTGTAGAAGAAAGTAAAAAACAAGTTACTACTTTTTTTTTTTTTTTTTTTTTGGTTTTTCGAGACAGGGTTTCTCTGTGGCTTTGGAACCTGTCCTGGAACTAGCTCTTGTAGACCAGGCTAGCCTCGAACTCACAGAGATCCACCTGTCTCTGCCTCCCAAGTGCTGGGATTAAAGGCATGCACCACCACTGCCCGGCCAAGTTACTACTTTATGATTGAACCCTAGCATAGTAATCAGCAGTAATGATTCCTATGAGTATTTATTAAAGCTTAAATTATGTTTAGTAACCTACTTAATGAAAGAACTCACACTTCCATAGAATTAATATGGTTTGAGTAAATTCTAAAAATAGCTTATTAAAAAACTGGTTTTTCCTCTGTGCTAGAGATAGAATGAATCCCTGTCCTCTTACATGCTCGCATGTGTTCTGCCACTGAGCTATACCCTGAGCCCAAATAAATTTTCTTCCTAGAAAATTAGACAAGCATTTTAACATGGTTTAGTCTTTTCACCCCCCACTTCAAACAGGGTCTCATTGTTGTCCCTGTTTGGCCTGGAGCTCCCGATATAGATCATAGGGCATCAAGCTCAGAGAGGTTTGCCTTCCTAGTGCTGGGATTAAGGCATATATCACCATGCCCCCATACCCCCTGTTTTTTTTCTTGAGACGGTTTTTCTGTGTAACGCTCTGGCTGTCCTCGAACTCACTTTGTAAACCAGGCTGGCCTTGAACTCACAAAGATCCTCCTGCCTCTGCCTTCTGAACGCTGGGATTACAGGCATGCCCCACCATCGCCTGGCTCCCCCTTTTTGTTTTTAATAAAGGATTTCTTACCTATATTAAACACCACTTTAACAGTAGAAGTGTTGAAAATCATTGTCAAGTACATCATGCATACTATCATCCTTAATGAATACTGTGCTTTGAATTGTTTTATGTTACACTAAAACTAGTTTTATGTCGCCCACACCACCATTTGTTTGTTGTTGTGTGTCTGTATGCACGTGTTTTTGTTTTCCTAGTCCGGGTTGGACTGGAACTTAAATTTAGCCCAACATGGCCTTTTAGTAATTCTTCCTGCACCTGGGATTAGAGGTGTGTCCAACCCTTTGTTACTGATATTTTTATAACAGCACATCTCATGTATTTGAAATTTTTACTTATAGGTATCGGCAAACAGATTTTAATATGTTATAAAATACTAACCCCAGGACTTGCTTATCATGCCAGTTTGAACTAGATTTCCTTTTTAAGATCCATTTTTATCTTCTGTATATAAGTATTTTGCTAGCATGTTTACATGTATATTTATGTTTACATGTATATGTATGTCTAATGCTCACACAGGCCAGAAGGTACCAGATTCCCTGGAGTTATGGGCAGTTGTAAGCTACCATTTGGGTGCTGGGAATTGAGCCCAGCTCTGATGAAAAAGCAGCCAGTGATCTTAGTCTTAGTCATCTCTCCAGCTACTGTTATCATCCTTAATAGGAATGGTGCAGAAGTTCTAAGGTTGTATACATTTATCCTTTCCCTAGAAGTATGAAGAAAAAGGAAAAAGCAGCTCTGGAAATCTGTAGTGTTGTATTGATTTAGAAATTATATTCATTATACTTTATATTTTAAATGAAATATTTTAAATGAATGTTCATTTTATACAAAAAGTATATTAAAGTTTCAAATTTGATATGTAAGAGTGAAGAAAGTCATAGGCAGAATTTTACGTATACCCTATACCTTAGTCTTTCTAGTGTTTCAACAGAATACCTTGACCAGTGAAACATGGGGAGGAAAGGGTTTATTTTGCTTACACTTCTACTCCACTGTTCATCATCAGAGGAAGTCAGGACAGGAACTCAAATAGGGCAAGACCTCGGAGGATGCAGAGGCCATGGAAGAAGAGTGCAGCTTACTGGCTTGCTTCACATGGCTTGCTCAGCCTGCTTTCTTAGGAGAACCCAGGACCATGGCCAGTTCAGGGTTACAGCCACCTACAATTGCCTGGGTCCTCCGCCATTGATTACTGAAATTGCCTTACAGCTGGATCTCATGGATATATTTTCTCAGTTGAGGTTCCCTCCTTTCAGATAACTCTAGCTTGTGTCAAATTGACAAAACTAGCCAGCACACCATCACTCACTGTAGTTTATACCCAGGAAGTTTTAGAAGACTACTTTATGCAGATTTACAATTTTACTTAGGTTGAATCCTGTCATGGATTTTTTTTTTCTTTTAAGCCTAAGGTGTTCTGTAAGAATATTTTCAGTTATGACTTTAAAAAGCAGTCAACTAGGTCTAGTTTGAGGAAGGTGCAGATAGTAAATTGTGGTTAACTGATGATGTAAGCAGGTGACTCAGCTGTGTACAATACTTCTTAATAAATGGCTTGAAAGAAAATTGCCTCCTGACACCCCACTATTCTCTCTCCTTCCCTTCCTCTCTCCTCTCCCCACCCCCTGCCCAGATTGTCCTGTAACTCACTCTGTAGACTAGACTGACCTTGAACTCAAGAGATCTGCCTGCCTCAGCCTCCCTAGGGCTGGGATTAAAGACAGACGCCACCACCAACCAGTGGCCTTTTTAAAAAAAATCCACCAGTATTATTTAAGATAGCAAAAAAGAATATTAGTGTTTTCCTTCCATTAGAAAGAAAGAAACACATTTTTTAATGACTTTTTTTTCTTTATAGACAGAATCTCTTGCATAGCCCTGGCTGTCATAGAACTCACTCTGTAGACCCGGGTAGTATCAAACTCAGATACATCTGCCTCCCATAGTGCTAGGATTAAAGGCTCACGCTAGCTTTGTTTTTTAAAATATTATTGTTTGCTCTGGTAACCTAAAAGGAAAAACTTTATTACTAATGATATTTGGCAAATTGTCAAAGTGCAGAAGTATTACACTTCTTTAAAATTTTCTTATCAAAGGATTTCATTTTGAAGAGTAACTTTAAAAACACTGAAACAACAAAACAAACCTTGTGTGGATTATTTGTGCTTCTTGCCTGGCTGCCTTCTTTTATTTTCAAGGCAGGGTCTCACTCTGTAGACCTGGCTAGTCTGGAACTCTCGATGTAGTTAGGCTGGCCTCCAAGTCGCAGAGCTCTGCACGCGTGTCTCTGCCTCTTGTGCTGGAAATAAAGGCGTGTACCACCACACCCAGCATTGCTGACACCTTTGAAGGAAGATATCCTTGAACTGGGCACTAAGGCTATTTAGTTGTTTTGTTTTAATAAATTTCTATATTCATACTAAAATTGTTCAGGGTTATGTTAAATTCTATTTGTTAAATTATAATTTTCTTGATAATTAACTTAGGATTTCCCCCATTTTATGAAACCATGTTACTGATAAATTATTATAACCTAGCAGAGATCTTTCAGAATTTTGATTCTACAAGTACATGAATCATTGAAGGAAAGGTAGACAGTACTACCTTGATTTAGAGTCTTGCTGATTTACTTTCCAGCTGAACAGTTTGGGGAAAATGACTTAATTTGTATTATCACAGTTATTGCTAGATTAACTGAGATTAACTGGCTGGGATGGTGTTCACTCTTAGTAGAACAACATACTTAGCTGCATGAGGGATGACTTAGATTCAATCCCTGGTAGGCCCTATTCCCACCCGCAGAGATTATCCTTGGATGAAGGTTCTTAGGTTATGACAGAGGGCACACTCACATGCCAGAGCCAGCTTGTGGAGGTCAGAGGACAGTTTAGGAGAGCTGCTTCTCCTTCTGGCATGTTAGTTCAAGTTGTCAGGCTTTGTGGAAAACACCTTCACTTGCCAGTCTGTCTCTATGGTACTTATTTTGATTGTTTAGAAGTTTTTTAGACAGAATTTTCTCTGTGTCAAATAGTGGGCAGCGTGTCAAAATAGCAATCTGTAAAGACTGGAAATTAGTTTATGCCTTGAATCACTTACAACTTAAGAGGCTGTGTTTACATTGTGTTGAGATAAAAGTACTCATCTAGTGTAAATTTACAGTGATGACCCTAGCAGGTCCAGAGTGCTAATCTTTTAGTGTTCCTGGTGCTGCTGTGAGTTATCGTTGAGTCATTGGAAAAGCCCAGCCAAGTATCTGAGAGCCCCTTCTCAGGAAAGGTGTGTGTGTGTTTAAGCTTTATGAAAGTGATGGGTTATCAGACCAGGGTACTTCAAGTAAGCTTTCTGTTGATAATTGTAGATTGAATGCATTTTTTAAAATATTGTTGATGTGCGTGTGTGCACGAACATGTGTGTCATCACAATCAAAAACCAGGGCCTTGTACTACATGTGCACCCCCACCCTACCTTTTTTGTTAATATCCTACATGACACACATAGCAATAGTGAATGAAGTTTTGTCTAGTGTTTTGCAAGTTTAAAGTCAGTTATTTAAAAGTGTGTATATATTTTCTTGTTTCAAGTAACTTTATCTTTGAAATAGTGAGTATATATTTTAGAATGTTGTGAGGATCTGGGTTTAACTCCCCTTAAAAGTTTTGAAATATACATGAAAATGATTCATATAAAAAAACTGTTGGACAGTAAAGAAAATAGAATTCCTCTAGCTTTGTTTTAAATTTTATCATTTAATGTTTATTTATAAAATGTTACAAAATAAAACTTATTTTTGTGATTAGCAGTGTGGTTTTATAATAACTTTATTTCAGTAGTACCCAGTATATTTGTTATTATAGTAATAAAATAAGTTTTTGTAGTTCTTTTAACTCTGAGGATTTTTAGGGTTTTTTTGTTCTTTAATATGTATGATTTATCTTTTTACTTATTATTGTGTGTACACATGTAGAAGCCTTTGGAGGCCAGAAGAGGGCTTCAGATCTCCTGGTGCTTGAGTTACAGGTTATTGTCAGCTATTGATGTGGGTGCTGGAAATCATGGGGCTCTTCTTACCTGATGAGCCATTGCTCTAGCCCCTTGTGGGTTTATTTATGTTTGTTCTATTCTGTTCTGTTGGTACTGAGTTTGAACCCATGCTTCCAAAGCAAGCACTTTAACTCTGGGTTTAATGGAGTTTTTATAAATAAGTAGTTTTTATCCTAAGGGAAGTGTTAATGACACACAAAGGGTGTTTTTAAGGGCTTCATCAACAAAATTTCTAAACTAGTTCATTGTTCTGTGTAATATATCCATTTTAGGTTTTAAAGATTTTTTTTTAGCTGAATTTAAAGTTGCTTCTGGTATTTTATAATAAAGTAAGTTAATATGAGCCTTTTAGCATCAAAATTTTGTTCTTTATTTTTTCTAATATAAAAACAACATGTGGTCATTACAAAATAGTTAAAACCAGGGGTGGAAAAATGGTTCAGTGGTTAAAACACTGGCTGTTGTTCCAGATGACCTGAGTTCAATTTCCAGTACCCACATGACAGCTCACAGCCATCTGCAACTCCAGCTTCAGTGGATCTGATGCTTTCTTCTGGCCTCTGCAGGCATTGTACTTGTATAGTGCAAAGATATATACGCAGGCAAAACAGCCTGTACAAATAAATGAAAACTAAGTATTAAAACCATAATTTTATATTTAAAAAGACCTGCCATAAAACATGTAAAAGCATAGCAAAGTTAATTTATCTGTAGACTTTGAAGATGACTCGGAGGGTAAAGTTGTTTGCCACCATGCCTTATAACATGTGTTTAATTCCCTGGACCCATCCATGTGTTCTTCAGGTTGTCCTGCACACACACACACACACGTTTAAAAAATATAATTTAGTTGCCTATTAAATATGTTGCGTTTCGCATGTATATTACACTTTTATTACGTATAAAGACTTTAGGGCCAGAAGGATAACACAGTAGGTAAAGAAAGGCACAGCCAAACCTGGTGGTCTGAATTTGGTTCATATTGTGGAGGGAGAGAACCGACTCCCACAAGTTGTCCTCTGACCTCTACATATGTACTGTGGCACAGATAGTTCTCATGCACACACACACACACAAATGTAATAAAAACATTCCAAAGCAAGAACATATTTAAGGACGTCAATAGGGTTGGAGTAGTAGTTTAGTGATAGAGCACTTTATATTGTTATCAGTCTTACTTAAGACAAAATAAAAGGGTGGGTAGTACTGTGGCAACTGAAGAAAGTTTGCCCTGAGAGCCAGATGACATTCGTTCATAACTGTTAGTGAATCTCCTCATTCTTTGTACCTTATTTTTGTCATCTCTAAAGTGGAGACATTATTCTATGCTACAGTGGAATATTGAGGATGAATTTCATAATAAAGGCAAAAGTTTTTGCATAGAATTTGTTGTATAAAACTCCTGTGATCACAAAATAAACTGCAGACAAGACTTTTGAGTGTGGTTTAGTAATTTTTTTGAGTTGGAAAAATAATGATGTAAAAAAATGTGTTTGTGATCTTTTCAGCCAAGATGCAGTGGGTTTTTGTTGTTGCTTGTTCATTTGCATTTTGAACTGACTGCCTCTGGCTGACCCGGAACTCAGGGACTACTCTGACCTCAAATTCACAAGCTCTGCTTGCCTCTGCCTCTCAAGTGCTGGGACTAACTGCATGAATGACCAGGCCTGTCAAGGCAAATGTTTTCAAAAGTCATTGCTAAAGCAGCTTTCCTTTGGGGGAGGTATCTTATTTTCTAGATAAAAATTCTGACCTATGAGAGAAAATTATATTAAAGTGTTTGCGTTTTTATCATTACCTTTTTTTTGTTGTTGAGTTGTTGCATTTTCGTTTCATTATGGTGTGAAGTTTGTCTTTTGCATTTTACATTGAGGTTAAAGTGTGTGTTATTTAGTGTCTTTTTTTTTCCTGCATTAGTAATCCAGTGTTTAAGAGTGGAAAGGTTTGTTGTATACAAGTAGAGTTTAAGGCAGTGATGCTTTCTGTTGTTCCACACCCTTTAAAGCATTCAGCATAACTGGAATGCCATTGCACAAACACTGTGATTGTTCTGTTAACACTTTGGAGAGAACTTTAGATCAGAATCTCTTATCCAAGCCAGAATATCAAAGTTAGCTAAGAAAATAATTCAAAATAGTCATTGAAAACTGAAAATACTGTAGGGTTTTTTTTTTTGGTCCTTTTTTACTTTATTACATAAAGTTTATAGTAACATGCTTTTCTGTTATTGACATTGGTTTGTCAAATAAATACTTGAATAGTAGCAAAGTTTTATAAGTAAAAAAAAAAAAAGATGAACACTACAGTTTCTTCAGTAGTAAGTATGTTATGTGTATGTAAAAATCTCCTGATAAAAATGGGAATCGGGTTGGAGAGATGGCTCAGCCGTTAAAGGCTAGGCTCACATCCAAAAATGGGAATCGGGGCTGCAGAGATGGCTCAGCAATTAAGAGCACTGGGTGCTCTTTCAGATGACTTGGATTCAAGTTCCAGGTGACCCAATGCCCTCTTCTGGTGTCTGCAGGCACCAGACCCATATGTGGTGCACAGATATACATGCATGCAATACATACACACACACACACACACACACACAAGTGGGAAGCAGATGTTTCACGGTGTTCTAGTTTATTTTGTACTACGTAGGCAATTAATTTTGTCACAAAGAAAGATAGTACTACAAGCCTGAGACTTTAGAAGTTAGAAAACATCCACTCAAGGTGCAGACCACGCTGTCCTTGAAATCAAAGAGATCCATCCACTTGTCTCTGCCTCTCAAGTGCTAGGACTTAGTGATTTCTTACATTACTAGATTAAATACCTTGTATTGATGTTGTTTTTGGCAGTGTCACTTAATCCCAGGCTTGCATGGAGCTCATTGTAAACCAGGCTGTTTTAGAACTCTAGTTGGTTTTTTCTCCTTTGTCTTTTTTTTTTTTAACTCTTTGCTTTTTGAGGGCCTGCCACCCAGCTCCCAAATAAATACATGGAGATTTATTCTTACTGTTTCTAGCAAACTTTTTTAAATTTAGATTTATCCTACTTACATACTGTCTCTGGGCTTTTACCTTTCTCTATATGTCTGTCCATTGGTGGCTGGATGGCTGACCCTGGTATCCTCCTCCTTCTCCTTTTCCTTTTCTATTCTTTTTCTCTTCCTTATCCATTCTTTCTGCCCACCAGTCCTATTTAGTTCTCTCTCTATGCCTAGCTATTGACCGTTCAGCTCTCTATTAGACCAATGAGATGTTTTAGACACAGTATGACAGCTTTACAGAGTTAAACAACTGCAACACATCTTTGCATCATTATACAAATATTCCACAGCATAAAAGAATGTAACACATCTTAAGCTAATATTGCACAGTGCAGAGTAGTTCTTCTGCCTCCATTTCCTCAGTACTTGGATTACATGGATGTGCCACCACAGCGGGTTTGAGGTTGGCATGCTAGGAAAGTGCTCTACCACTGTGATCTATTCACTGCCCTGCTTCCATATTTTCTGTTTCTGTCTTAGTTCCTTTTCTTGTTGCTGTGATACAGTGCCCTTGCAAAACTAACTTAAGGGAAAGGGGGCTTCTTTCTTTCTGCTCATATTCCATGGCAGGGAAGCCAGAGTGCCAGGAGCTTGAAACAGCTGCTCACATCACTTTCATAATCAGGAATAGAGAATGAAGGTTATATGTTACTCTTCAGTTCACTTTCTCCATTTAATACAACCCAAGATCTAGACAATTATATGGTACCCTGGACAGGAAGCTGATTTGTTTTTCCTTTATTAATGCAGTCAAGATAAGTGCCCCAGGCATGCCCAGAGGCCACTCTCCAGGTAAATCATCTGTCAGGGTGACAGTAATAACTTCCACTCTTCTTGGAAGAGTTTAATTCCTAGGGGTTATAACTGACATTAAACGAGATGTAGCTTGTAGAAAGGGGGTGGTCATCAAGAGTGTTCTTTAATACTCGAGTGACCTGTTTTTTGAAAAAAATAAATATATATTACATTAGCAAAAATGAATATCTTATATATATTTAAAAAGTAGACTTCTGGGGGTGAGGAAGTTACATATCAGTATTTTTACTTTATATGTATAGACAATGAGTGTCTTTCAGAATGCTATTGGCCACTTGTATTATTTTCCTCTCTGTTCCTTTTAAATCCTTAGTCATGTTTTTTTTTTTATCAGATTTCCTTCTTTTGTATGAATTTCACAAGATCTTGATTGTTGATTCATTACTGATTGTTGTCTTAGAACTATGTTACAGTTTTGCTATATAATATTATTACTAGGTCAATCATATTTGGATTTTCCTTTGTGACTTCTGAGTTCTAGATTATTTTAGTTGATGTTTTTATAAGATATGAAAAGTATTGTAGGTTTTTTAAAAAAATACTTTATTAGGCCAGATGATGGTGGTGCACGCCTTTAATCCCAGCAGTAGAGTCAGGTGGTAGAGTTCAAGGCCAGCCTGCTTTACAGAGAAAGTTCTAGGACAGGCTCCAAAACTATATAGAGAAACCCTGTCTTGAAAAAAAAAGATTTTTTTTATTATTATGTAGTGTGTGTGTGTGTGTGTGTGTGTGTGTATGTATGTATTTGCCTGCCTACCTACTTGCCTGTCTGTCCTGCATTCTTTATGCTCTGCAAGGTCAAAAAAGAACCTTGAGTCCCCTTGGAATGTAGTTGCAGGTGGTTGCAAGCCGCCATGTGGGTGCTGGGAGTCAAACCTGGTCTTCTACAAGAACAAGTGCCTAGTTATCCCTCCAGCTTTCACATTGACCCTTCTTCCCCCTTTCTGCTTCCTTTCTTCCTTCTCAACTGTGCAGACCCAATTGGCCTAGACCTTGGAACTATCCTTCTGCCTTAGCCTTCTAAGTGCTAGAATTGTGTGATTTACTATGTCTGACTTTTACTTGCTTCTGAGACTGGGTGTCTGATAGTTCTGGCTAGCTTTGACGTTTTAACCTCTTGCCTCCTCTTGGGTGTTGGAATTGCATATATGTACCACCATTACTGCAAGAATTGAATGTTTTATGAAAAGTAGTATCATTACTTTATAAAGCCTTATAAAAGTCTATCAAGATAAATGGCAAATATTAGAAACTGCCTTATAAATAAGGAAATTGATAAGCAGAAATTTGAACTTTAGACAGTCTTAATAAAGAGATTCACAGTACCAATTTTTGTTATTTGGTGCCACTTTTGAATATGTGGTAGTAATTATCAAGGATCAAATTTCACTTCAGAATAATATGCTGTATTGTTATAGTTGCTAAGGAAACTAGCTTATGAGTTTATGCTTTTATATTAAGGAATTTGCTAATGTGCTTAGAACATAGAAGACGCTAAGTTATAGCACTGTTGTTGGCAAAGTGTGATGGGCTCTTCTCTTTTTATTTGTAATTTCAGGACGACATTGACAGCCTAAAGCCTGTACTCAGGGACAACCCACAGCTGCATGCAGAAGTGAAAGTCTGGGTGAAGGAACAGAAGGTTCAGGAGATTTTTATGCAAGGTACCTATTTTGAAGTTACACATCATTTTTGAAAATAAGCCAACTTATTTTCTATTTGATTGCTCAATTTTCTGCAATCTAATAGTTTTAAATGCAAGTAATATGATAAAGAATAATTGGCAAACCATAGACATTTTGATAAAGTTCATAATTTCACTGATTTATTTACTGTACATGGAATTAAAGCTACACAGTTGTTTTGTTGATAGGGAAATTTCCATAATGTGGTGTGTTCTTCCTTGAAAAAGAAGTACTGTTTGCAGTGGAGTGCTGCTGCCCAAAGTCTTAACTGATCTCCTTTGAAGAATGCTGTTGGTATCTGATAAGTGTCTGTGTACCTTCAACAGCATTTACCACAGTACAGTTTCAGTTCTGTTTCCTTTGTTTAGTAAGTTACAGGGTTGTCTATTAACATGTGATTTTCAAATCAGAGCTGCTTTGTAATTCCTAGTCATTTGTTTCAATGGCAGTAAAATCACATGATAGATATAAGGATCTCATGAAATTGAATTGAAGCTAAGATATATGTCTTAGACTGTTGATAGGCTGTTGAATGCAAAGAATACAATTTTCTTGTTAAGTTCCCATAATTATCTCAGTCTCTGAAATTCATGCAAGTCTTTAATTCCATTACTTTGGAGTAATTTTGAGGCCAGCCCGGTCTACATATTAAGTTCCAGGACAGTCAGCACTACATAGTGGGACCCTGTCTCAAAAATAAGAAGAACCAAACAAAAATTCCT
Organism: Ondatra zibethicus; assembly: GCA_004026605.1. Lineage (NCBI taxonomy): Eukaryota > Metazoa > Chordata > Mammalia > Rodentia > Cricetidae > Ondatra > Ondatra zibethicus. The sequence continues at coordinate 179,807 of PVIU01000880.1, forward strand.
GTCATTAATAAGCAGTACTCTTGAAGATGTAACTGTTTTGTTTTGTGTTCTTATGTACAAGATCAGATCATCTGGGTGTTAAACACTTAGTGTAGAGTGCTCTTTAAGCTTTCCTCAGAGAGACTGTCAACATAAAACTAAATGAATAAGCTGGACTTCATTTGTTTCCTAGCCAGCCACGATCAGACCTCTGCTAATCATGTCCTGTCCAGTAGTCATCACCTTTATTCCATCCAGTTCTTTATTTTTAAATGAAGCTTCCATACTGTTGCTATCCTGGGGTGGGTTGAAGAACAGTTTCTTATTATCAAATGCAAAAAGGGAGATTCCAAATTCCATGTGTTTAGTAATGTCATTTAAAGAGATTTTTAAAATATTTTTTAAAATCCAGAGATCCAGAAAAGATCAGTTGTGGTTAGATGATGTTTCTGTCTATTTTTACTGTCCCTTCATACTTTATAGTTTGATGATGTAACCAAGTTAATTTTTTAAAAATAACTTTTTATTTACTTGCATCCTTAGGGAAGAAAAGAGTAAAATATTAATATCCCTATTTATCTTTGGCTGACTCCTGATTGTATTCAGTGTGGGGTATAAGGCCATTGTTTTACAACTCAGCCTTTTCTAGCTGTACCATTAATCAAGTTGTAAATTACTTTCCCATTTCAAGCATAAACTCATTTTTCCAAAACTGGTTAACTAGATTTACATCCTTACCAAATTGTAGACCAGTGTGGCTTTACATTGTGTTTATGATTGCAAAAATATTGTATGTGTAGCAGTGTCTATAATGATTCACGTTCTGAGATAAAAGATACTTGTCTTCCAAGACATTTTTAAAACTGATTAAGTTTTAACTCATCTGTCAGAGCATTATTGCTTTTAAAAGGTAATTCCTATGTATACCTAAATGGGAAATGTCTTCAATTAAGATATCCCTTTTGTTTTTTATTTTTGTTTTTTAAGGTCCTTATTCTTTAAATGGATACAGAGTGAGAGTATATAGACAAGATTCTGCCACCCAGTGGTTTACTGGCATAATTACTCATCATGATCTCTTCACCCGCACCATGATCGTTATGAATGATCAGGTAAATCATTACAGTTTTGGTGCTGGGGATCAAACTCAGGGCTTTGCACATATTAAATACACCTTCTGTGTGTTGAGTGCATGCTACTCCTAACCCCCAACCCCAGCTTCTCAAATCTTTGAAAAAGATATTTTAATAGGGTAGTAAACACTATACCAGGTTTCTAATCATATAACCCTAATAAGTTTAAATGTATATGATGTTATATAGAAACCACATTAGGTCAGGAAGTGATAGTGATGGATTCATTTCAGTACTGACAAAAAATTGGTCCCTAATTGATTAGCCTTTCCCCCCCAAATTTAGACTTAACTTTCTTAAACCTTCAGTTTTTCCTTCTCTCTAATAATAAATATTTCCCAAGTAGTTTCTTTTATATTTTCAAAATAGATCATTCTCACGTTACATTTCATTGTTGATATTTCAACATAATTTTAAGAATTATGATAATGTAAAAGGGAAAAGGTAATTTTATCTTTGACAGTTAAAATTGGTTATGTAAGCAGGTGGTATCTTACCAATTTGAATTCCAAAATTGATTTGTAAATACTTCAACTAAGTAAAAAAATTGTACTAATGTTATGCTGGTCAGTTTATTAGAGTTAATGTTTGTTTTGTGTCGTGGATTAGGTACTAGAACCACAGAATGTCGATCCTTCTATGGTTCAAATGACCTTTCTAGATGATGTCGTTCACTCTTTGTTAAAAGGTGAAAATATTGGCATTACATCACGACGCAGGTCTCGTGCCACTCATAATACCGACACTGTTCACGTATGTATGTTATTAGTAATGGAGTTTTATAAAATACTTTTCCTTACACAATTCAAAATCAAATAGTGATATAATCATTGTTGATTTATTTTTAGGGTCATTATACACGTGCTCAAGCAAATAGTCCCAGACCAGCAATGAACTCTCAAGCTGCTGTACCAAAACAGAACACACACCAGCAACAGCAACAAAGAAATATTCGTCCAAATAAGAGAAAGGGCTCAGATAGCAGTATACCTGATGAAGAGAAGATGAAGGAAGAAAAATATGATTATATATCACGAGGAGGTAGGCAACACTTTTAAAAAAAGGATATTAAGATATCCTTTTCAAAGTATTACTTGAGAGGACGGGGTTGGGGGTTAAAAAATTGATTTTGAGCGAGAAATAGACAAGGTCTCACTGCACATCCCTGACTGTCTTGGAACTCACTGACCAGGCTGGTGTCAGACTCAGAGAGATGTGTGCGATGAGTGCTTGTAGTAGAGGCGTGTGCCGTCATGCTGGCTGAAGCTGCACTGTTTTCTACGGGTATGCTCATAATTAAAACTGCATTAAAATGTGCTCATTGATCATGAAAAATAAAACTGTTCTTTTTCATCTCACAGAAAATCCTAAAGGTAAAAACAAACACGTGGTGAGTAAAAGAAGGAAGCCCGAGGAGGAGGAGAAGAGAGCTAACACGAAGAGGTTTCGGACCGACAATGCTTCAGATGTTTCTGAGAGCAGTGACTCAGAAAATTCAAATAAGAGAATAAGTGAGAATTCCTCTGAGCTTACATCAGAGCATGAGCTGAAAACTAAAGTCATCTCAAAGGTAAATGGAGCAGAGGGAAAATCCCAGATTGTTGAGAAGACAGGAGGAGAGACCTTAATGGACACTCAGCCTCCCTGGGATCAGGTGCAAGAAGATAAAACCCATGAAGAAGGGGAGAAGCTGAAGTCCATGGACAGCCACCTTCAAGAAAAAATGACTCTCCGTTCATCAGAGCAGGCCACAGTTGCTGACCATAGTCCTAATGATTCAGTTCTTCAAGAATGCAATATGGAAAACACACACACAGTAGAATTATTACCAAAGGAAAAGTTAGTATCCAGAACACCGACACCTAAATGTGCTGTGGATATCAAAAATGACACCCATCCAGAGAGGGTGGCTCAGGAAAACTCAAATACCTTTGGCCTCCAGACACTTGAGAACATGGATCCTAATGTCAGTGATTCTAAACATTCGAATACTAAATACCTAGAAACAGCAAAGCAAGATTCTGACCAAAGCTGGGTCAGTGATACAGTGAAAGTGGATTTAACTCAATCAAGTGTTATAAATACTTCTTCAGGAAATGATCACCGAGATGTTGATAAAGAGAGAAATCACTATGTCTCTTACATGTCTTCATTAAGTACAGTTTCTGTCACAGAGGCTCAGCTACATAAGAGAAGTCCACCCCCAGAAACTATAAAATCTAAACTAACTACTTCAGTAGATACTCAGAAGACAAAATCCAGTTCTTCTCCTGAAGTTGTTAAACCCAAGATTACTCATTCTCCTGATTCTATAAAGTCTAAGGCTCCTTACGTGAACAGTCAAGCTATTGGTGAGAGAAGGCTGGCAAGTAAAATAGAACATGAGTTATCCAGATGTACTTTTCTCCCGGTTCCTACTCGAAGTGGTGCTCTGGAAACTACGAAGAGCCCTCTAATCATTGACAAAAATGAGCACTTCACAGTTTATAGGGATCCTGCTCTTATTGGATCAGAAACAGGAGCTAATCACATTTCACCATTTTTGAGCCAGCATCATTTCCCTCTTCCTTCGTCATCCCATAGAACCTGTTTAAACCCAGGTACCCATCACCCTGCCTTAACACCAGGATCCCACTTACTAGCTGGGTCATCCAATCAGACTCCATTACCTACCCTTAACACTCACCCTCTCACTAGTGGTCCACACCATTCTGTCCATCACCCTCATTTACTTCCCACTGTGTTACCTGGAGTGCCTACTGCCTCCTTACTTGGTGGCCACCCACGCCTAGAGAGTGCGCATGCCAGCAGCTTGAGCCACTTAGCGCTAGCACACCAGCAGCAGCAGCAGTTGTTACAACACCAGTCACCTCATCTTCTCGGACAAGCCCATCCTTCTGCTTCATATAATCAGCTTGGACTTTATCCAATTATTTGGCAATATCCAAATGGAGCACATGCATACTCAGGACTTGGTCTACCTTCTTCTAAGTGGGTTCACCCAGAAAATGCAGTTAATACCGAAGCTTCATTAAGGAGGGTAAGTGACACTGTTGTTTACCACAGAACATTATTGATTTGTTAATTAGCCTCTATAGGTACTTTGAAACGATTACAGATATTCAGTTGGGTATCTTTGCAGATGATTATTAACCTCACCAGATTTAACTTTTTTCAAGACAGGGTTTCTCTGTAGCTTTGGAGCCTGTCCTGGATCTAGCTCCTGTAGACCAGGCTGGCCTCGAACCCACAGAGATCCTCCTGCCTCTGCCTCCCGAGTGCTGGGATTAAAGGCCTGTGCCACCGCCGCCCAGCTAACTTTTAGATCAAAGTATCTATTAGACTTTGATTTTTGGTATATATGTTAGTAGTGAAAGTAGAGGCTTAAAATTTATGTGTTTAAGTTTTTTTTTAAATACATTAGTAAATTTTTCTTTAAATGAAATTATATTAGCCCTTGGATTATGTTCACTGGCTATTTCAAAGTATGACTTAAAGTGCCTTTTGTGCTTATGGCCATTCAAAGTTAGAGACTCCTAGTATTTGGCAAAGCTGTCAGTACATAACATTGGAGAAGGTGGTGGGATGGGACTCACACTATTTCATGCAATTTTCCTTCACCAGCAAATGGCTGTGCACTAATAGCAGTGCCACATAATCAACAAGAAAGTAAAGGAGTAGATAGTCCTGTTAAACTCCTGCCATGAGGCAACATCGGTCTTTGTGCTGCCCAACATACTCTTTTAAGTATTCCCTCAAACTGTTTTAAATACCACCTTGCTTGCAATAAAAGCAGCATTAAATTTATCATTTTCAAGCTCTCAATTCAGTAAGTAGTGTCACATTTTCCAATCTTTTACATTTATTTATTTATCCATCCATCCATCTACCCATCCTGTGAGATGGTAAGCCATCAAGTGAAGTTTACAGGACAGTTATTGTGTGTGTTGGCGCTCTTTCTGCCATGTGACATCTGGGATCTAACTCAAGCAGCCAGGCATGAAGGCAGGTTTCCTGCACAGCCACTTTGTAGCGTAGGTAGCTACATGTTTACTTTCAGGTTCTATGTTTTTTTCTACTTTTGACACTTCATATAAGTTGATTCACTTAATATTTTTCTTCTTATCTGTCTTACTTTGTTTAATATGACCTTGAGGTTTATCCATATTGACATATGAGACAGACAGGTGCCCTTTTTATTTTATTTTATTTTTTTATTTGTTTGGTTTTTCAAGACAGGGTTGCTTTAACAGTCCTGGCTCTCCTGGAACTCAGAGAGATCCATCCCCTCTGCCTCTCCAAGTGCTGAGATTAAAGGTGTGTGCCTCCACTGCACAACTATTAGATGGCCTTTTTAAAGTTACCATTCTATTTTATTTCATGTGAACATAGGTAGGCAAACATTCATTCGTTCATTCATTCATTCATCCATCCATCCATTCATTCATTCATTCATTCATTCATTCATTCATGCTGGGACCTTATCCATGCTAGTCAAGGGCTCTACCACTAAGCCTGCCACATTTTCTTTATCCATTCTTCGTTAGTGGACATTTGAGTTATTTTCACTACTTAGCTTTTAAGAATAATGCTGCCATGAAGATACTTAACACTTTCCATGCCATGTTCTGGGCAAGATCCAAAATATGTTGGAAGTCATATTTGGTGCTGCTTGATTTCTCATTTATTTCAGGATTAGTATTATATATATTTAGCATTGCATTGGAAATGACAGTAGACATGGGTATGGTTGTCGTCATGGTGTCAAAAGTTTGTTAGAATAGCTGTTGTAATTTTAGGTGGCAGTAATGAGGTCAGCAAGCTCATTAATCCCAAGTTATAATGGTTGATGATAGTGAGGGACACCACCTAAGCAGTTGTCAGTCAGTCTAATAATTTTGAAAGATATTTCCTGTGGTTTATTCTTTGTAACACTTCTTTAGGTTGCCTTCATATGAGTTTTAGGTTCCTTTAGTGAAATTAATAGGGACTGTTAGAGTTAGGTTCTGCTCCAACACTGGCACATTTAGTATTGGTAAGATTTTGATTCTAGAGTTGTGTTTCCATAATCACAAGCATGGCTGTCTTGATTTTGCTTCTGAGATGGGGTTTTGATTCTATTTGCATCTTTGATCATGTATCATTGATCATGTACCCTATTAAGTCCTATTAAAATGTAGAAATTACATAATCTAATTCAAGGAAGATCGCTAACCACATTTTTCACTTCAGAATTTAAAGCAAGCCTGGTGATCCATATGCCCATTGCATTCACACTTCAATCTTGTGTGTGTCAGAAATAGAGTTAGAACTGCACAAATAGGCTAGAAGAACACAGAATCCAAGAGGCAGCAGATGGGTTTGACTCTTCTTCCATAAATTCCAAACTCTGTAAAACAGATCTAAGGACTTTATAAACTGTTCATAAAACCATAAAATATGTAATGCTAGTCAGGTTTTTATTTATTTATATAAAATTATAAGGCAAAGGTGTAAACTAAAATAACATTTTAAGCAAAAGAAAGATCTCTTAACATGTCTGTGATCAGGCGATGAGACAGTGTAAGGTGAAGTCGCTAGGTCAGGAGGTAACTTTACTTCGTAAGGGGAAGCTCCCATCACTGTCACAATACTATGACTGCAAACTTCTGAGTCTTGTGTAATTACGGCCTTCTGTGTCATTTTATATTTAGAGTTCTGTCTGTGCATCATTGTGCATGCTCTTGTGAGGTTTAGAGCTATAGCTTACCATTAAGCTATCTTTATGATATATGCTACCCTTATGTTATTGTTGTGAGTTAAAAGATTCATTTTAGTCAAAATAACGATGGTTTGAATTTTCTTGGTATATGACTCACCCTGATGAAAGATTTACAAAGTTATATTGAGTCACAGTATAGAAAACTGCTTTTAAACATGTAATCAGATGTATGGGATATAACGTGTATGTTACTGTCACTGTATAAACACCAACTTACCAGACAGGTAACATACTGTCATGGAAAACTGGGTTATGCTTCCACACCTCCAACAATAGTGGACTAACAGTATCAAGCTTATAGAATACAGTGAAACACATTTAGGCCTTAAATGTAATGATCTGGGAGTTGTGCAGAAACTCTTACAGAGTTTTTATTCTATGGAAAAATTGATGGACAAACTTGATTATAATTTCTGCTTCTAGTAGAATAATGTTTTAGGGCTAGCATTCTGGTTTTTCTGTGAACAGCAAATTCTTCTGTTGTTGGGATTATAGGAAGTCAAAATTAGGTCTGTGAACATCATTTACAGTCACCTGATGGTAGTTTTAATATCTGCTTTTGGTGAAGGAATATTTCTAGATGTTACTAGTTTAATGCTAATTAGTTTTCAACAGAATGTGGAAAGTTTGTATGATTAATGTGGGCTAAAGAATTGAATATTTCTCACCAGATTCCTTTTCAAAAATGTCAGGCTTCACATAAAAATGCAGCAGTCAGAGTCCTTCTATGAAACTGAGTATTGGGATTTTGTACATGACACCATACTCAGCTCAAGGATTTAGCTTTTTTCTTAATATCTAAAATCTAGGCCTTTTATTTTTGTTTTTTAATAGAATTCTCCCAGTCCTTGGTTACATCAACCTACTCCTGTGACCTCAACAGATGGTATTGGATTACTTAGTCACATTCCTGTCAGACCTTCTAGTGCAGAGCCTCATCGACCTCATAAAATGACAGTGCATTCCAGTCCACCAGTGGCAAAAACCTTAGTAGATCACCACAAAGAGTAAGTTCACCAATTTAACAAAATGCTTTTGACTATCATGAGTTTTCTTCTTTCTTTTTTAAAGATTTATTTATTATGTATACAACATTCTGCCTCCATGGATGCCCGCATGCCAGAAGAGGGCACCAGATCTCATTACAGATGGCTGTGAGCCACCATGTGGTTTGCTGGGAATCAAACCCAGGTCCTCTGGAAGAGCAGCCAGTGCTCTTAACCACTGAGCCATCTCTCCAACCCCCTATCATGAGTTTCCTTAATTCACTTTTTAGATAGTTTATTTAAAATTGGTGTCAAAACTAGACTTAAGAGATACTTTCATTTTGTTTTGGCTTGTTGAATCAGTCTGCCATCAAGCTCATGTAATCCTCCTGCCTCAGCCTTCCAAATAGTCCACTATATGGGGCTGTGTTCTTTTCATACTGGTCTACCTTCCAATTTTAAAGAATGAACAAAGCTGTTTGCTTTCATAATAGAATAACATCTGATTAAAACCTTCTTGTGTTTTGTGTGAAAAAGTGATTATAGAAATCTTTTCTGTATTTTCTTTGTAGAGAATTGGAGAGGAAAGCTTTCATGGAACCATTACGGTGTAATGCATCCACATCAGTGAAAAGTGACCTGGATCTTAATAGGTCACAGGGAGGAAAGGATTGTCACTTGCATAGGCATTTTGTGGGTCCGAGGCCACCTCAGGAGACTGGAGAGAGACTGAACAAATACAAGGAGGAACATCGTCGAATTCTTCAAGAGAGTATTGATGTTGCCCCTTTTACAACCAAAATCAAGGGGCCTGAGGTTGAAAGAGAGAATTACTCCAGGGTAGCACCATCATCTTCTAGTCCTAAAAGCCATGCCATCAAACAAGATAAAGATGTGGAACGCTCAGTATCAGAGCTTTATAAGATGAAGCACTCAGTGCCTCAGAGTTTACCCCAAAGTAACTATTTCACTACATTATCTAATAGTGTGGTCAATGAGCCACCAAGGTCCTACCCATCCAAAGAAGTTTCAAATATTTACACTGATAAACAGAATAATAACCTTTCTGCAGCAGCCAATCCTCAATCTCTTTCATTTATACCATCTCTTTCAAAGCCTCCACCTTTGATTAAACACCAACCAGAAAGTGAAACTTTAGTAAGCAAGATACCAGACCATCTTCCCCATCAGATTGCATCTCACTCAGTAACAACGTTCAGAAGTGATTGTAGAAGTCCCACCCATTTGACTGTCTCTTCTACAAATGCACTTCGCAGTATGCCTGCTTTGCACAGGGCACCAGTATTCCACCCACCAATCCATCACAGTTTGGAAAGAAAGGAAAGTAGCTACAGTAGCCTTTCCCCTCCAACTCTGACCCCAGTGATGCCGGTAAACACTGGCACCAAAGTTCAAGAATCCCAGAAGCCTCCAACTCTAATTCCTGAGCCAAAAGACTCCCAAGCAAATTTTAAGAGTTCTTCTGATCAGAATTTAACAGAAATGTGGAAGTCTAACAACCTCAGCAAGGAGAAGGCTGAGTGGCCTGTAGAAAAAAGCAGTGGAAAGTCACAGGCTGCCGTGGCATCTGTCATTGTCCGTCCACCATCTAGTACAAAAGTTGATAGTGTCCCATCAATACCATTAGCTTCCAAAGATAGAGTTTGTGAACGATCTTCATCTGGGGCAAGTAAAACAGATTACCTCAAACCAGAATCTGGAGAGACTGGAAGAGTCATTCTGCCAAATGTGAATTTAGAAAATGCTCATGTGAAATCTGAAAAAAATGTCGAGGCTGTCTCCCAGGGCAGTGTTCCTGTTTCAGCCATGTCTGCTGTAAATGTGGTCTGTAATACCAAAACAGATGCATTCACATCTGCTGCCACTACCACCAGTGTTTCCAGCTCGGGTGGTTCAGAAACAGTTTATTCTTTATCAAATACCATTTTGGCCTCTACATCCTTAGAATGTACTTCTTCAAAAAGTGTTACTCAAGCAGTGGCCCAAACAAAAGAATGCAAAGTCAGCACTATGGGGCCAGTCACTGTGGCCTGTAGTAAGACAGGGAGTGGTGTTCAGCCTAGCTCTGGCTTCTCAGGCACAACTGATTTTATTCATTTAAAAAAGCACAAGGCAGCATTGGCTGCAGCGCAGTATAAAAATAGTAATGTCAGTGAGGCTGAACTTAATACTGTGAGAAATCAGACAGCAGCAGCCTCTTTTCCCCTGGATAACACCATGATTTGTGGTGCAAGTAACAAAGCAATCTCTGTAGGAAATGGGCCAGCTGCCCAGACCAGTCAGCCCAACTACCACACTAAACTGAAGAAGGCCTGGCTCACCAGACATTCAGAAGAAGATAAAAATACTAACAAAATGGAAAATTCAGGGAATTCTGTATCAGAAATTATTAAGCCATGTTCTGTCAATTTAATAGCTTCTACATCTAATGATATACAAAATAGTGTAGACAGCAGAGTCACAGGAGATAAGTATGGAAGAGATGATAAAGCCAGCAGGAGAAAAACCAAAAGAACTTACGAATCTGGCTCTGAAAGTGGAGACTCAGATGAAAGTGAGAGCAAGTCGGAGCAAAGGACTAAACGGCAGCCTAAGCCAACTTATAAAAAGAAGCAGAACGATCTGCAGAGAAGGAAAGGCGAGATTGAAGAAGACTTGAAACCAAATGGCGTTCTCAGCAGGAGTGCCAAGGAGAAAAGTAAGCTGAAGTTGCAGAGCAGTAGTAGTGGTGAGTAATTATGTTTGTTTATCACAGTTAAAATGGGCTTTAATTGCATGTCCTTGTTTTTAAACTTCATTTCTGCGTTTCCTATGTGGTCCTGCAAAAGGAAAAGAGAGAAGACTTAGATCTCCATTTTTAAGAGATGTTTTGCCTGGCAGTTGTCGTAGGTCATGCCTGCAATCCAATGTGTAATTTAGGAATTGCTCATAATGTTTGATTTTTCTCAGACATGTCAAAATATATCTTTGATTATTACACTACAAAAATGTCCTCCTGATAATAAACTGCTTAGCTGTGGCATAATTTAGTTAGAAAATAATTCGTACTTAGCCTGTGCACACAATTACTTAGTAGTAGTGTGAATGTAGAAATTCCCATTGGTAACAGTGGGTGAAGTTAAAAATAGAAACTTGTGATTATTCCAATAAGCACTTCCACAATAAATAATATTTGCAGTAATATATAATAATAATAATAATAATCCACAATGAATTTGTCAGAATTTTGTTTTCCTTAGTGGCTACAGCCAGACAAAGTAAAGAATGCTTACCGGCAATAGTCATTGTAAAATATTTCTTTATGTCTTTTGAAGTAATTTTCCTCATTTTGCTTATTTATTTGTAGATTTGTTTCATAATGCAGAAAGCACTTAACAGTTTCACTATATCTGTGTAATCAATCACATATACAAAGCATTTGTGACATTGTGGATCTGCAAGCAGTACTCCCATAATTGCTTGGGTGCTTGAAGCCCTCTCCCCCCATTTGTGTCTGAATTCAGAGTGAGGTTTTCCCATATGACTGTGGAGAACCAAAGGCAAAGTGAAGTAGAGAGAAACATGAGGGTAGAATCATAGAAAAGAATAGGCTCAGCTAGATCCTCCAGTAAGTACAGTCAGAAGGCAAAGAGGGACTGGCAATAAAGGACACCTGCATTGATTTGAATATCAGATTATAATGTTGCCTTTTCTTTCTTGTGTTTCTCCTTATTCCCTAAGACTAGTTCACAGGAAGCTTAGTGGCCAGCAGTTGTTTTAATTCATGTATTTCTTTTGATGTTGGGTATTTAGATTTTTTTAAGCTTCCAGAAAATAGCTTTAAACGATTTGAAAATGCTTTTGAAGTTAAATTCATAAAATTATTTTTTAATGTTTTGTTTATTCTTTTTCTATCAATACCAAGTATGTATGCTTCCAAGTGATACTCTCAAATAGTGGCCAGAATGAGTGTTCAGTACCCCAGGTTATAATACTTAGTAAGTCTCCTAATTTGCTGACAAATATTTAGTTTTAGACCAAGTACTTTAAATCCCATTGTCTGAAAGTTATGTTGTTACTGACTATTAACAGTTTATTAATTAAAGGTAGGGTTAGTTTGCATCTGACCCAACCAGAAAAATTGCTTAGCACAGGATATTTTCACAAGTCAAAGAATTTTAAAATCTGAATATATACTTCTTTGATGAAACTTGGCTTTTTTCTCCTCGTCGTTTATTGGAATTGTTTTTAGTCATGATCAGCTTAAAGAATGAGTTAGACTTGTATGTTAGAGGATTTCACATGATCGTTATAATATCATACATTATACTTTTAATTATAACTAATTATAATTAACTTGATTACAATATTAAGTTTTATAACTAATAATATATTTTAAATACCCATACAAATAAATCTTAGTACATTCTATAGGTAGCTACCATTGCTGTTGCTTTACTTAGTGTTTTGGCATACGTCTCTGCTTTTCATTTTAATTGAAAATTGACTGCCTTTCCCAAATAATTTTTACTTTATGTGCTAAAATGGTCAATAAATCTGAGTATATTTACAATATACTTATTGATGTATATAAACCATGTCTCACCTATAATCTGAATTAATTTCTGTATCCAAAAATACATTTATGGTGTTGGCATTTGAGAAATCAATGGTTACCATATATTTGTCTCTCATTTTCTTCCTCCTCAGTTTTCTTCAGTAGGCAGGTGTCTGTGAATTTGTTAATAAAAACCTAGGTCTTCAAGGTTCTGACTGTTAGACAGATTGTCAAGACATTTAGAGTTAAAGGATGATGCTGTATTTTAAGCAAATGCTTAAGTTCCTAAAAGAAGCTCAGTATTTTCTTGTTTGGCTTAGCATTGAAGAATTATAGTAACAAAAGCCTTTATACTTTATTCATTTTTTTTAAATTAAAAACTGCCTGTTTTAGTATCACATAATTAAGAACTGCTTTCAAGTGTCTTTTAAAAAAATCATGGTACTGTTTAAATTTTTACAATGAATGTTATAGGGTTTCACATTCTAGACTGTTCCATCATCTAGAGTTAAAAGTATATTAATGTTAATTTCTAGTACAAAGAATAGAAACAGATTGCATTCCGCTTACTCTAGTGTAATCAACTTAAAAGTAAGCAAATGGTTGAAGAATGCCAAATAAGTCTTATCAGTGGTGTGGTATTTCTATTGTTCATTCTGACATTCTTCCATAAGAAAGATCGCTCTTAATACATTAAAGGAGAAATACCTTTGGGGGAAAAGACTTATTTTTATTTTATGTTTATGGGTGTTTTCCTGCCTGAATATTTGTGCACTGCATGTGTGTCTGGTTCCTGTGGAGCCCAGAAAATAACACTAGATCCCATGGAAGTAGAATTGAAGGTTGTGAACTTCCATGTGGGTGCTGGGAATTCAACCTTAGTCTTCTGGAAGAACTGCCAATGCTCTTGACTGGAGAGCCATCTCTGTAGCCCTGGAAACATCTTTAGACCATGTCAGTAACTGTCATGTGCTATGTATGTGAGCATATGTGTATACTGGGTTAAGCCTAATGACTTCTGGTCCTACGATAAAGAGGGAAATGAGAAATAAGCAGCAATCTTAAAAAGACCTTAGTACTTTAATCCAGCTTTACATTGCTACCTATGTGAGACTGATTGTGTATGTGTGTATAATTACATTGTTTACACTATCAATAAATAGATATTAGTAGGATTTCTAGACAGGAATTTTCTAGAAGAAATTTCTGGTTTCAAAAGAGTAGTTGTTGGCAACAAAGCTTGCTCTTAAATGGCTATCTTTTAAATTTTTATAGGTAGAATTATAGTTGTGTATGTATTTTATGGATTCTCCTGGTCTGCAGCTTGCTCATGGTATACAAATAACTGATTGTTGTAGCTGATGCTCCTTTACTTGCTAATTCATGTTAATAAACAGGAACAGTGGTGCTGAATGTGGTAAATAAATCTTTTACCTACAAATATTAGACTCTACTCAACTTGAGAGGTTGTTTTGTTTTTCCTGGGTTTTTTTAGTTTTTGTTTTTTAGTTTTTTGAGACAGGGTTTCTCTGTAGCTTTGGAGCCTGTCCTGGAACTAGCTCTTGTAGATCAGGCTGGCCTCGAACTCACAGAGATCCACATGCCTCCGCCTCCCGAGTGCTGGGATTAAAGGCGCGCGCCACCACCGCCCAGCTTGTTTTTCCTTTTTACACTTGAGAAGGGATCTCACTGTGTTTGCAAAGATTGCCTTCACGCCTGCGCTTTAGAATACTCCTAATGGGGACCAGTTTGATTGCTTTGTGTGTTTATTTTATTTTTTATTTCCAGTTCATGTTATGGACCTTTTCTCTCTTTCTTCAAAACCTTTTTTTTTTCTTTTTAAGATATTGTTGTCATTGATATATTGATGTCAAATACAGTTTTCTTGTCACAAGCTAAAGATGGTGACTGTTTTTTGGTGATGGTAGTATTTCTTGAGACACTCACTAGATATCTCAGGCTGGCTTACATATGTACTCACTCATCCTGCCCTGGCTCCCCAAGTGCTGGAGCTAGAGGCATGACCTCCACACCTGCTGACAAGCTTCTTTTAAGCTAAGTGTGTATTAGTGTGGATGATTATCGTATTTGGTATTATATTTATCTGAATATGCAATGCTTAAAGATTCCTATCACCAGAGGGTATGCTACCTTCCTTTCCTGTCTGGTTAGAATCGGTGAGCAGGTAAACAAAGGATGTTGTAGACTTGAGCAGCTGTCTATCAGGTAACAGAAATTGAGTGTAATCAACTATAATTTAATCCCAAAGAGTATTCCTTTTTGTAAAATATAATCCTGCTAATAATTTCCTTCTAATGTTACAGCTGGTATTCCTCGTTCAGTGCTGAAAGACTGGCGAAAAGTCAAAAAGCTGAAGCAAACTGGAGAATCCTTTTTGCAAGATGACTCTTGCTGTGAGATAGGGCCCAATTTACAAAAGTGCCGAGAATGTAGACTTATTCGTAGTAAAAAAGGAGAAGAATCAACTCACTCACCAGTATTTTGTAGATTTTACTACTTTAGAAGGTAAGTCAAAATACAGGAAGTGGCAGAATAAGGGTATTGGAAATTGTACTAGGATTTTAAGAGCCCCTTTTCTGGATCTCAGAGTGTCTTAGTTCTGACCTAGTGTGGACAGTTCTAGTCATGCTGCACTGTGACGCCGCTTACTGCAGCCTTGTCACATTATTGCTCAGTCACTATGTTCCTGCATTGTCCTTCTGGAAGATTAATTCTTCCTTAATCAGAAATATTAGCATTTTTTTCTATAAATGGCAAGAAAATATCCAGTTCTTGATTTAAAAAATGTCTTTAAAAAATTGCCAAAATAGTTTAACATATTGCTTTAAGTATAAACATTGTTGTCTGTGAATGCAGGTAAAAACTGTCTTGGCTATGAAAACATGTCATTGTCTTCTTACATAGGAGTGGTCATAACTTTTGTTAAATATACACTTACATATTATAACTAATGTGCCGGGAGGTGGTGGTGCATGCCTTTAATCCCAGCACGTGGGAGGCAGAGGCAGGCAGATCTCTGTGAGTTCGAGGCCAGCCTGGCTACAGAGTGAGTTCTAGGACAGGCTCCAAAGCCACACAGAGAAAGCCTGGCTCTAAAAACAAAGATCAAAACAAAACATATTATAGCTAATGTATACTGTCATAGTTCACATGTTTGATAGTAGAATATAAAAATCATTTATAGATTAATTCATTAGTTTAATATAAATATTGCTAAGTACTTTAAATGTAAAACCTCATTCATAGACTTGATTAAAAAACAGAGATCTAGGTAATCCCACCAGTGAAAACTCCCATTCTAAAATCTGTTGTTCTTGTTCTTGAATATCGTCTTTGGTCCTTAGTGCCTCTGTGAAGTTTATAACCTGTCAAGGATTACAGCAAAGCTGTTTGATTTGAAAATGTGTGGATACTTAACGAAAGTTAAAGAGATAAGGTAGTTAGTTACAGACAGTCCTTACTGTAGGTCTACAGGTGTATCAGAGGCAGTCTGATCTCTGTTTCAGTCCAACCTAGGCTATGTAGAGAAACCTTATCTCAGAAAAACAAAACAAAACCCATACATTCTTTTTTTTTTTTTTCTTTCCACTTTAGTTCGGAGTCTGTGGCCAACAGTCCTTAAAGGCAAGGCAGACTAGGAAGATGTTACAGTTACAGGAAGTGTTGTTCAGACAAGTGTGGAAGAAATTGCATTGGTGTCAAGGGAGTAGTTTTGAGGAAGACGAGAAAGCTTTGGGTTTGACAAAAAGAAATGTTCTGATAAAGACAAAGCTGGTTGACGATAATTCAAATAACCTAAAATCAGTGATGCCTATCAGGGAAGGGGAATAAGGGTTTAGAATTTTAAGGCTGGTATAGCAAGTTTGATGCTAGCCTGGGCTATGAGACCTTATCTCAAAAACTAAACATCTCACTAAAGTACAAAGCTGTGTATGATGATAAACTAAAAATTCCAAGATGATTAAAGACATTTTTAACTTTCTCAATTTTAGACTAAGAAAGGATAGTTGAAAAATAACACATCAGGAAGGCATGGTGGTACATGCTTATAATTCCAGAACTCAGGAAGCTTTCACAGGAAAATTGGTGCTGCTTCAAGGCCAGGGCGGGTTGCAATGTGTATCATTGTGTGGGTGGGAAAGAGAAAGCAAAAAATAACAATACTGCTTTGATAACATTGGGCAGACATATTGTCTATCTTACTCATATACTGCTTGGATAGTGTTCCAATAGTTAACAGCTGACTGTAGTTACCTAATAATAAATGGTTGGTGTTGCCCTATTGAAAGTTGGAAATCAGGCCATTGTGCCTGCTGGGTAATTGCTGTACCAGTGATCTTTAGATTCCCACTTACCTCTTGAAATAATGTAAAGTCAGTTCTGCTTACCATGCCTGAGGCTTGTAATTGATTAATAACTTACATACTTGTGAGAAACCATTCTATTTCATGGTTTTAAATTATAACATATTTATAATGTAGAAGCATCAAAGTTATTTCTAATCTTAGTATCTAATGGTTTTATGTTTTATTGTTTCAGATTGTCATTTAGTAAGAATGGAGTGGTCAGGATAGATGGTTTCTCTTCTCCTGACCAATATGATGATGAAGCCATGAGTTTATGGACACATGAAAGTTATGAAGATGATGAAATAGATGTTGAAACCTCTAAATATATCTTGGATATAATAGGTGATAAGTTCTGTCAATTAGTAACATCTGAGAAAACAGCTTTGTCCTGGGTGAAAAAGGATGGTAAGGAAGTTAATATAACATACACTCTACAGATTTCCTTTAACGAATTCTCTCTGTATTGTGTTCAATCTGTAAGTCCCGTCTTACCTAATTTTATTGGTATTTGAGCTATGATAATGCCACCTCTTACATACTTGAGATACAGATAATTCCCTTTTGAAATTGAACGGATTATTCATTAAATCACAGTTTTCATAACTGTGCTACAACATGAACTAGTGTGAAGTTTTTACATGAAAAGTTGTACAGTATCGTTTGTGTGTATACATTATCGGTTTTTTATGTTTGAATCTCTACTTGTTTAACTATAACTTTTTGCAGATAATGTTTTTAAATATCAGACCTGTAAACAGAAAAGTTAACTACCCATGTACTTGTATACAAATTAATTACATGGATTCTGTTCACTTGAATGTAAAACACTTGGCATCAGTGAGCACTAGTGTGGCATATGCTCTCAGTGTACACTTTTTCCTCTATCTTTTCCCCCTAAAATCAGTGGATTATTGGCCAAAGTATATCTGGAAAGAATTAGAAACATTGTATTTTAGTGTCATAACTGACAGAAAGAGGGCTATGAGTGCTTACTATCCAATGGTTAAGGCCACATATCCCACCAGCCATGCAGTACTACACACGTGGTAGTAACCCTGTTTTGGATATAAGCCAGCCATTTAAATATTAGGAGTCTTTCTGGATCTTCTAAAGAATTATGCTCATTTTCAAGATACCTGCTTTTGAGTATAATCCTCATAATTAATTAAGTGGAAGCAGGAGGACAGTTAGTTTGTGGCTGTCCTAAGAATTGAGAAACAAGGATCTACTCTTGTTTTTACATTAATATAGCCGTAGACATTATTGATTTATTGTCACATCTTTATTTTTGTTGTATTTAGCCAAACAACATGCTTGCCTTTAATTACTGCTTTCTCCATATTTCAGCCAAAATTGCCTGGAAAAGAGCAGTGCGAGGTGTCCGAGAGATGTGTGACGCATGTGAAGCGACACTGTTTAATGTCCACTGGGTCTGCCGCAAGTGTGGGTTCGTGGCTTGCTTGGATTGTTACAAGGCCAAGGAGAGGAAGAGTTCTAGAGGTTGGCATATAGCTTAATGGGATTAAGTGGAGATACTCTATTACTTATGTCCTTCCTTAGTTGTGGGTGTGTTGCATTTTGGATAGTCATAACATTGGGTAAGGAAGAGGAATTGCCTCGCTTTGTTAGTGTCTGCATTTGGAATGAAGCTCCCCATCTTCATCTTTTACAATGGTAGAGCCATTATGGGACAGAATTTCTTAAGTCAATAAGTTCAAATTTAGCTGAGGCCTTTTTGCTTTCATATTCCAGTTCACAGTTCCTGATATCTTTCTGAAATCTTTTAGTTCAGAAGTCATTCCTGTTACGTCACAATTGAATACTTCTACTTATCAGTCTATAATGTTTATTTTATTTTATTTTGTTTGGTTTTTCGAGACAGGGTTTCTCTGTAGCTTTTTTGGAGCCTGTCCTGGAACTAGCTCTTGTAGATCAGGCTGGCTGGCCTCAAACTCACAGAGATCTACCTGTCTCTGCCTCCCGAGTGCTGGGGTTAAAGACGTGCGCCACCACTGCCTGGCAGTCTATAATGTTTAAACAACTTTTCAAGAATATACTGCCATTAGTGCCCTTTATCACACCTATTTGTTGTTGTTGTTGTTGGTTGGTTGGTTGGTTTTTGATTTTTGAGAAAGGCTTTCTCTGTGTAGCCCTGGCTGTCCTGGAACTTTCTGTAGACCAGTCTAGCCTTGAACTCAGAGATCCACCTGCCTGAGTGCTGGGATTAAAAGTGTGTGCCATCATACTCAGCTCTCCAATAAGTCTTTCTATCACAGACTTTGAAACTGTTGTCTATAATTTTTAGACACAAAATGGTATTAGTATTTCACTTACTAATGTAGTTGAAGATACAATTTTAAAAGGAAATTACTAAATGCATCAAGGCTTGCCACAAGCCTTTTATGTAACTATTGATAGTATACTTGCCTAACATGTACAAGACTGAGGGTTCAGTCCCCACCACTAAAAATAAGAATACTGTTGTACAGGTATAGTTGTACATGAAACTGAGGCAAGATTGACTCATGTTCAAGTTAAGCTTGGGGTGTATAATAAGACCCTGTTTTTCATTATATATTTTTCAAAAAGAGAACCAACGATGTACGTAAGACTATTTAGGAAGTAGCTATCCAGTCGTGGTATCCACTAGTTATAGGCAACGTTAGGATGAAGTGTAGGGATTAGAAAACTGTCGAAGGGTTAAATGCTGTGTCATTCCAGTGTCCTAGGCTTGGTAGTTAGGAAGAACCATGGCTTAGCATCAGTGTCTTTTCCCATTGGTAGAATTGCCTGACTTTCTCAACCTTTTTCTTATACATTGTTTACTACCAATAAGATCTAAGTATATGTAGGCATTTCTGAAAATTTTGAACTGTATTTTCCTGGGCTATGAAAGTAAATGTGAATAAAATGTTACAACCATGTTAAGAATTTCACCTTGGCATTTAAATAGCTTCTTTGGGTCTGGTGGTGTAACTTAGAGGTAGGGCACATGGGTTTTTTTGTTTTGTTTTGTTTTTGTTCAGTTCCATGGGACTTTTGTTTCTCCTTTGTCAGATTTTAAAACCTTATTTTATATTGTTATAGTGTGTACTCCATTACAGTTTTCTCCCCCCCTTTTAAACATGGTGGAATGTTTATAATAAACAAATAGGATTGCTGTTAGCTTCCATTTTACTGTCTAGTTGGGAACTATAAATCTTGTTAGAGACCCTAGTAGTCTTTCAAGTATATAACCTGTGCCCTGAGTACATGTCCTTGTATAATGTTTGACTTTTCCATTAAATGCTTTTATAAAACTCAAAGAGGGTAGGTTCAATATGTACTGTTACATAATGTGAGTCCACTTAAGTAACTGTAATGTAAACACCAGTTGTGGGTTCCCTTTCGGGCCTTGTGAAGGAATGTTTCTGGAGTTTATTTACTAAAAATTAATCTCATTTTTTTAATCTAGGATTTTAATGAAGCAGTTCTAGGATTTATGCTGAATTGCTTGAGCTTTGTGGGGTTTTTTGAATTTGTTTTGTTTCATTTTGTTTTGAAGCTCTTAGAGCCACATTGTAAGTAGTTGCCTGTGTCAGTAAATTCATAAAACTCTCTGAGGCATATGTAATGTCCCATGCTATTCTATACCTCACATTGCAACTCAATGTAGGAAGCCTGTTTTGAGATCAACAATAGCAGTTAATACTGGCTCTATAGAGTGTTAATGTTTTTTTGTGTCTTAAAACTTTGTTTTGCTTGCATGTTGGTAGTTATCTCATCCATAGCCCTATATATATTAGATAAGGGCTCATCCCAAGACTCATATGAGTATTCATTGAACAGTAGCAAAATGAGGTAGCAGTGTCCTTAAACTTGTATCAGTAATAAGTAGTCTAGTATAACCTCTTATGCATAGAAAATAACTAAGAGTCAAAAGAAGAGTAACTACAGTTTGGAATCAGAAATTAGAAGTGACCCCTACATTAACAATAGCAAAGAATAGTCATCTTCGAAAGTGTTACTGCACACACCCCCTTTCCTATTTCAATCGGTGCTTTTATCAAGATTCATTGGGTGGTTAAGCATCTTTTCTGACTTACTTAAAAATAGAACAAAGCAAAATAGAAGACTGCCACTGCAATTTTATGTAACTCTAAAACCACTTTTATACTAAAAAAGAATTTCCTTAAAACAAGGTATCTTATCTTACAGATAAAGAGTTGTATGCTTGGATGAAGTGTGTGAAAGGACAGCCTCACGATCATAAACATTTAATGCCAACTCAAATTATACCTGGTTCTGGTAAGTCTAGATGTGTTTTACTTTGTATTATAGGTCCTGAGTGCTCTAGATACAGGAAGAGCATCTCCAGTTGTGTTTACTGGGCATAGTGGTGAGTACCTGTAAGCTCAGCATTTCAGATGTTGCCATGTGTTTTAGGACAACCTTGGTTACACACACAACAGGTGTTAGGGTCAACCCCCAACCCACTAACCCCAAAAGCAAGTATTTTTTGGAAAAGTATGGCTTAACTAATTGAATTGTCTTCAAAATTATAGCAACTCTTATATTTAATAAAGACAAGAAAAGTCCTTTCTTAGACTCAGAATAGAAAACTACACAGAAACAATGGAAGAGGGAAATTGAATGATGATAAGCTTTGGATTATAGTGAAGCTTCCTACAAGTTTTGAGCATACTGATACCTTATTAATGAGACAATAAGAAATTAATACAAATTTGGTTGGTGGTAGTTTTGTGTTATTTGGAAGGGTATTACTGAATAATAGCTGGTGAGAAATCACAAGTACTCTGCTGTTCCCAGGTCCTCAAGCATACTAAGGAAAGTGTGTGCTCTTAACAGCCAGTGGTAATCTTTACTAACTGCTGTTCTGTTTTACAGTGTTGACAGATCTTCTTGATGCCATGCACGTACTTAGGGAAAAATACGGTATTAAATCCCATTGTCACTGTACTAACAAACAGAACATACAAGTTGGAAATTTTCCTACAATAAATGGTGTGTCTCAAGTAAGTACAAAAGTATTTGTATACAGCCTATAGCTAAATGACACAGCTTTGGGTGTTTAAAACTCAGTTAAATGCCCCAGCATGGCAGAATTGCTTTGAATTCAAGGCTAGCTGTAGCTGCACAAATGAGTTCTAGGCTAGCCTGGGATATGCTGTGGGACTGTCTCAAAAGAAAGCCAAAAAAGTTTTGCTCTAGGTTTGTGTTTATTAATTGTGTAAATGTCTTTTAATGACTGTTTTAACTCTGAATAATTGAGAAAATAGTGTTTGAAAATTCAACTGTCTTACCCTTATAGGTTTTACAGAATGTTCTTAACCACAGTAATAAAAGTTCTCTGAGCATGCCCGAGTCTCAGCAGCAGACCACCCCCCAGAAATCTCAGAGTAATGGCGATAGCAGCCCTGGAAGTGTAAGCACAGACAGCAGGTTGACCCCTCCAGAGTCCCAGTCACCGCTGCACTGGCTAGCTGATCTTGCTGAACAAAAAGCCAGAGAGGAAAAACAAGGTAACCAACTACTGAAGTTTGTATTCAAGGGCTGAAGTATACCAGTATACTTATTGTGTATGAACTGTAAACGATTTGCTTTATAGCTTAGGATCAAAAAAGTATTTGCCCCCTTTTATTAGGAACCAGCCCTCCCTAAGATTAATGATATCAAAATTAGTTATGTGCTCATTTATGAAGTTTTCAAAACCAACAGAACACTCTGTTTGTAAATTAACTGTATCTTCTGCTAGCGCTTGACTATTTTCGTCCACAGCAGGTAGACACTCAGCTACAAATCTGAGATACTAAGGAAGACCTTTTCATCCAAAGTTAGTCTTCTCTGAGGGATTTAACTCATCTGGTTTGTGGTCAGGTGAATGAACTGGTGCCACAGCAGGTTTTCACTCTTCACTCTATAATGCAGGGTACCTGGTTTTCCTATACTTTACTATTAAATATCTGCACAAATTTTGTTAAATTATATTTCAGAAAACAATGAATTTGCTCTTGAAAAGGAAATTAAAGAAGAGGGAGAACAAGATGCCTCTGACTCTCCAAATGACAGTGCATCACCTCCAGCTTCCCAGAACAATGAACAGGGTTCAACCCTGCGTGATTTGCTGACTACTACAGCTGGCAAGCTTCGAGTGGGCTCTACAGATGCTGGCATTGCCTTTGCTCCAGTGTATTCAATGGGAGCCTCAGTGAGTATAACAGCTACTTATTGTTTGCTAGATTTTTTTTTTTTTTTGGTACATGCTATGCAGGTACCATTCCATTTAGCTATACCTCCAGCCTCTGGTTTTAAATTTGGGCTTCAAATTTGTATAGAGATTTGATGGTTAGCTGTGGTTCTAACAGAAAAGATGCAGATGAAGTAAATAGCTAGGTCTGGTCTCATTCCAATTCAAAATTTAAAGCTGGAGTCTTCCGTCTTTTCTCAGATGGAATGTTGGAGTGCAGGAGAGCTCTAAGATAACTCTTTACAACTGGAAGGTTACATGGGTAGTGGAAGAAAGCAGACCTATATGAAAATATCTGTAAAACTTGCAAAACAAGTTTTAATTATTTATCAAGTGAAAGGAAAAATAAAATAATTACCAAAGAGATAAAATGTTGTAGTTGCTTTTCTTTAAAAGCAGGAGGTTTTAACCCTTTGGAGGGATTAGCCTTACTCCCTCTGCCTGAGTCCACACTAATTTGTAAAATAGAATGATTGCTTCTAATTCCCTCAGAGCCCGAAACTTCTTGCATCGCCAAACTTAGGGTCCTCATTGTTTTCAGAAGTTGTTTGTTTTTTTAATAGAGTGGCAAAAGTGGACGGACTATGCCTAACATTCTTGATGACATCATTGCTTCAGTTGTTGAAAACAAAATTCCACCAAATAAAACTGCCAAGATAAATGTAAAATCAGAGTCTAATGAAGAACCTAAAGAAAGCCGAAAATCTGCCATGAATGAAAGCGATAAATTACATAGTGATATACCACACTCTTGGATCTGTGACCAGCATATTATATGGCTTAAGGATTACAAGAATAGTAATAACTGGAAACTTTTCAAAGAGTGTTGGAAAAAAGGACAGGTAAGTGTGCTACAGTATTTAATACTCTCCATGTACCTGAGCAGGAGTAAAGAGAAAACTTAACTTCAAATTACCAAAATTATTATTTTCTGGATTTCTGGTTTTTCCAGATATATATAATTGTACAAGGAAGTAGATTACTTAACAGTTTTTGTTAATGATTAGAAATACATTAGTAATAGATTTACAAAATTTAATTCTTTGTTCTGATTTATGTTTTGTCTTTTACTAATTTATTAATGTGAAAAGCAATTCTATTAAACTGATGAAAACATAGATATGTTTCCTTTTAATGCTTATTAAACATTTTAAAAATAGTTGATCAATTTTTTTTAACCTTTTATAGGCTTGTGATAAAACCCAGGGTCTGCACAATGTAAACCATACACTTTTCCACTGATTGCATACCCTGACTTAATTCATCAAATCTTTCTTTGGGTTTTGGATTTTTGTGACAGGGTTCTTCTATGTAGCTTTGGCTGTCCTGGAAGTCACTATTTAGACAAGGCTGGCCTTAAACTCACAGAAATCCAACTGCTTCTGCTTCCCCAAGTGTTGGGATAAAAGGCAAGCACCACCATGCCTTGTCTTCATTTTATCTAATCTTTACTACAGTTTCTTTTATTTCTGCCCAGATAAAATCGATTTTCCTTATGATCAGAGTTCTGGCTTAATGCTTTATATGACTCAGATATTAAGCAATATAAATATGTAGATTAATATAAAAATCATGAACAGAATTAATTACCTGCCTAAGGGTATTATATTGCTTAATTGTTTCCTCCTCCTTGGAACACATTACTACACTTATATTTTTCTAACTTTAAGTATTATGTGTATGTTTGTGTGCATGTGAATGTTAGTGGACATTTTCAGAGAGTTCTTCCACCGTTGGGGCTTCTAGGGATTGAGCTCAGGGCATCAGGCTTGGCTATAAGCATTTATACCAGCTAAACCATCTTACCAGCCCAACTTTCAAGTTATCGAATAAACATCTCAAGACCTAAAACTAAGTAGGCTTTGTAAAATGAGTGGAGAAGCATTTTATGACAGCAATTCTCTTTCAGTCACCTTCCCATTTGGTGAAAATGGTCACCCAGTCCTAAACAACCCCAGTGCACACCTTCTAGGTTTGGATATGCACAAGACTGGTGTCATGTATCTTTGAGTCTATTTGAATCTGCTACCATTGCCGAACTGAAATTTTGAACACTTCATTTTATGTTGGGACTTTTTGATAGGAAACAAGCATATGAATTTTTATGAATGTGTTAAAGATTTTTAAGGACTTTATGAAATGTGCTGTGAAAAAGAAAAGAGAATGGCTAAGCTAAGGTGCTAATTCAAACAGGTGATTGTGAATTACTTAGGAGTTGAGTGAGATTTTGCTAGTTAATAAGGAAGGAATTGACATATACTAGTTATTGCAGAACTCTGTAACTAGGTTGGCTTGTTCTGAACCTAGAAGAGTGGGTAAAGAAATCACAATGAAGGACTCTTAAATATCAAGGAATTTTAACATACATTGTAAGTAAGAGCTGCAACTGGCATTTTAAAATAATTAACAGTGCAGCAGATTTACAGGAAAATAATACCAGAGGTATGAGGTCTGATTGGGAAGTTAGATGATGACAATAGCTTTAGAATTCTACTTGGACTTATTTTACTATACCAACTAGGTATCTTTTTAAAGATTGGTGAAAGGTTTAATGAGAATGCTTTTGTATAGAAACTAGTGTATGAATTGCCAGCAGTAATTAATATCTGGTCCTATTTTAAGAACATATTATTAACTGATTGAAAAACAATTAATGGGACATTGAACTAGATATCATCGTAGGTTTGTTTTGTTTTACATTTTATTTTATATATGTGAGTGTTTTTCTTGGATGTGTGTCTATGCACCACTTGCATGGCTGTTGCCTGTGAAAGCCAGCAGAGGGCATTGGATCTCTTGGAACTAGAGCTGCAGATGTTTGTAAACCATTGTGTAAGTGCTGGGAATCAAACCCAGGTCCTCTATGTAGCCTCAACTGGCCTGAAACTCATTTTATAGACCAGGTTCTAAGAGACATGACTCAGGGCAGTTTTTTAAAAAAAATATTCTGTAGTTAAAAGTTCTAAATTGAGGCTTTTATGATGAAGTTTTAAATGTCTTAGTTAATATTTTTTAGAGACTCTAAGTCATAGTTTCATAATTTCTGTATATTATAGAACTATATTTTATTATTTGGAATAAAAACTGAATAATTTATCAGTCAAACAATTAAACAAATGTATTTTTATAGTTTATTCGATTTTTAGAAGTAGTAAATCTTTAGTTACTGGTTTCTCAGTTCAACAATGTTGTAAAATCTGAATTCATGAGATCTAAAAGACAAGATTCACTTATAGTCAATCATTAGCTTTAAAATGTGGTATCATGCCTGTGCTCAGTTATCAGGACTCTTGAAGAGGTGAAAGAAAATGTGTTTTAAATGTTAGAAATTCAGTGTATACAGTGTTGTAATCTTGACTTTTAAGTGTTAATGCATTTCTTGCATACTTACAAATAGATTAGTATCTATAAAAAGTTTGCCTATGGATAGTAGTCTCTGAAAATATTTCTGCTACCTATAAACACAATCTTCAGACTTCTTTTCTGAAAATTGTTATCATTGAAATTTCTGTACAAAAATGCCATGTTATTGGGTGTGATGGCACATGTGATAGTTCTTGCATTCAGGAAACTGAAGCTGGAGAACAGCTTGTATTGCATTGTAAACATCCTGTGTCAAAACAAGAAAAGAGCCAAATAAATAGATAAATGGCACCATTCTTGCCATGGCGTTCTCTCATTATTGTTTTCACTCAACATATAAGCATCTTTCCAAGTCTAGAACTATTTGTAAGTAGCCTCCTTTATATTCACAAATTTGCCAGAGGGCCTGAAACTTAATAATGCATGTACACTTAAGCTTTGAACTGTCTAGGCATCTTTTAACTGTTACTATTTGTGTTTATTCATAAGCCTGCAGTGGTTTCCGGTGTGCATAAGAAAATGAACATGAGCTTGTGGAAGGCAGAGTCAATTAGTCTGGATTTTGGAGACCACCAAGCTGATCTCCTGAACTGCAAAGACAGCATTATTTCAAATGCCAACGTTAAGGAGTTCTGGGATGGTTTTGAAGAAATTTCAAGTATGTTATTTTGGTCACTTTTGTCTTACTCATAACCCTAAGATGATAAATTGCTAATACAACTTGAATTCTTCACCTGCAAAGTATCCATATTTACGTTGTTCTTCAGTTTATAAAAAGAGGGGGTGGTGACACTTAACTCTATCCTTAGCACTTGGTTAGAGTTCTAGGTCATCCTCAATTGCTTCATGAATTTGAGGCCAGTTGAACTAAATAAGACCTTGTCTATAAAAGACAAAAAATAATGCACGCAGAAACAAAATAATGGCTCATAATCCTAACTCTAGTCCTAACTAATTTATTTTTGACATAATTTAAACTGTGTTTCCTAATATGGACTTTTGGTAACCCCTAAAAATTGTGGAATTTATATAGTTTATGTTAAACACTTTGAAAATTAAAAACTATAAATGTAAGACTAATATTAACAAATATAAGTAATTCTAAAGAGCGATTTCTTTTAGATGATTAATGCCATGTATCCCATAATAAGATCTTGAGGCAGGAGAGATAGTTTGGCAGCTCTTCAAAGGACCTGAGTTTGGTCACTTTGGATAGCTCACACTGCCTGTAATTTCAGTTCCAGGAGATCCAAGCTTCCTTGGACATACACATACAATCTAAAATGTGTCAGTGCTGCACTAATACATGAATAAAAAGACTAATCAGTGCTCATGAAGCATCTGTGTACAGCCATTCACATTTCTTATATTTTGGTTGTGAGCCCAGCCTTTAACAGCTGAGCCATCTCTCCAGCCCCATTCACATTTCTTTCACGAATAAGATGGCCTACGTTATAGCTCACATAACTACTATTTTTGTAGAACGGCAAAAAAACAAAAGTGGAGAAACGGTTGTTTTAAAGTTGAAGGACTGCCCATCTGGAGAAGACTTCAAGACCATGATGCCAGCAAGGTATGACTTGGGAAGTTGAACTGGGCTTTTTCCTAGTATAAGTAACTATTAATATAAGCGGTAAGGTTGGTTGTTTGTTTTTCTCAATAAAAATAAATAACTAAAAAACAAAACTAAGTTCTCTGTAGGTTCATCTATGGGGAAGACTTTGTCCTGAAGAAATACTTGTTTTAGGGTACTGTAGTGTCTTGTTGTAGCTGGAGCTTTTACTTAATTTGTTATGTTTAGGGAGGTATAATTGAAACATTAGTATCATGTATATTTTATGCCTGCCTTGTACAGTAATCCAGTTCAGACTCTAAAGGGATTGGTTCTAGAATGGTGTTGTATAGTTTAAGGGAAGGATATTGCAATCTTCTTCACAAATTAAGAATTTTGTACTTCTTGGTGGGCAGTGGTAGTGCACACCTTTAATCCCAATACTCAAGGAAGCTGAGGTAGGTAGGTGGATCTCTTGAGTTCTATGGCAGGCTTATCTACAGAGTGAGTTCCAGGACAGCAAGGGCTATACAAAGAAACTCTTGCTACCCTGTCTGTTTCCCTGTGGGGGGAAAAATTATATTTCAGAATACTTTAAACGCAAGTTTGTATTAAAAAAAATTAAAGCTATGTTGTTTGTTATGTTGTTATCTTTAGATATGAAGACTTTTTGAGAAGTCTGCCATTGCCAGAATATTGCAACCCAGAAGGGAAGTTCAATTTGGCCTCCCATTTGCCAGGGTTTTTTGTGCGCCCTGATCTAGGACCCAGGTTGTGCAGTGCCTATGGTAAGGATATGTTTATATTTCTCTTTAAGTTGGGATTCTATGGGGGTTTAGCAGATTTTAGCCTAAAATTGTTCAATGATTTTTACCTAGTAGTAAGTCTGTTTTTTAAATAATGCTATTGAAACCCTTTTTAATATCACGTAGTAGTATAGGAATTAACAGCCAGTATATTTAAGTAGTACTTCTTAATAATTCCTTATAACATGTCTATGTTTTTTTATTGTGTTGTTTTGTGAGTGCGTTTCTATTGATAGATTTTAGTGACTAGATTCTATAGATGCATATAGTACTCTGGAATAAAAAGCCTCATTCCTCACACAGGTGTTGCTGCTGCTAAGGATCATGATATAGGAACCACAAATCTCCACGTTGAAGCTTCTGATGTTGTAAATATTCTGGTCTATGTTGGTGTAGCAAAAGGAAATGGTGTCCTCTCAAAAGCAGGTAAAGATGCTTAAAGAGCAGCCATGGTTTCCATGGGATTACAGGGCTGACACAGTAGTTTGGTGGTGGGGAGCTCTAGACTTTGTTACCTGAAAACTGCTTTTCTTGTTTATTATGTAGAAGTGTCATTTTAAAAGTAAATATTTTTATTTGAGCCTTTGCTTTTTAAGTAATACATTTATGAATGCATTTTATTAAACTCACTTGGGATCATGTGCTGCCTAAGCACCAGGTTTTGACGGTGTGAGATACTGTTTGTGATTCTAACATGATTCAGAGGAATAAAAACATTTTACTATGTTCATATATTTTACTTTTCACCGTCTAGTTTTCTCTAAAACTTGGTCTGTCACTTACTCCTTCCTTTTTAAATATAAAGTCATAGCTCTTTAACTTTTCTCCATGAGTTCTCTTTAAAGTAGGTGGTTTGCTTAATTGATGATGCTGCAATTAGGTTAGAATAAGAGCAGACTCTCAAGCTTTTCCTTCTGAGAAGTAAGCTGCCTCAATAATTTCCGTCATTCTGTTACTCCTACCCTCAGAACACTTTCTTTGCCCTCTTGGGCACTCTCTGTCTCTTGCTTTCACTGACACATATTTTTGGATAGTTCAGTCATTTCTTTCTGGACCATTAACGAAACCCCTATTTCTTCACATTTTGGACTTTGTTGCTTGGAAACCCCTTGTGAATAGACTGCTATAGTCATAGTCGTACTCTTTTTAGTTTGGTTTTCAATTCTGTCTATAGCTCAGACTAGATCTGCAGTTGAGTGACTGAGCTGTTGGAGGTAGGGAATTCATTCTCATATGCACTGTATTTTTATATGCATTTGACAGTAATAATATAAGATCTCAGCTTGCTCAACACTGTAAGGCTTTGATTACTTAAGTCCTCAGTGATTATTTCTGACTAATGAAATACCCCCAACCCAGTTCTACATAGAACTGGAGAGTCATTGGCACATTTAAGTTGTAGTCCCAGCTCTAATACAGAAATACGGGTAGCTTTTGGTTTAGATTACATATGCGTTCTAAATCTGTGACACTGCACTCAGTTACTTCTTTTGTATGTTATTCTACTCATTTATTATTTATCTGTTTACTTGTTTATTTGTGTATGAGTGTTTTGCTTGCCTTTATGTAAGTGTACCATGTCATGCATGGAAGTACCCAGAGAGGCCAAAAGAATACATGGGATCCACTGAAACTGGAGGTAAAAGAGGCCACGTGGGTACTGGGAAGAGAACCAAACTTAGGTCCTCTGCTAGAGAGGACAGTACTCTTAGCTGTGGAAACATCGGCCCCTCTACTGTATTTATATGTTCTCTTTAGCACATTTTCTCTGTGAGGAGCTTAACATCTGCTGTTTAAGGTGCTGTTTGTTCCTGGCCTAAAGAACATGATTCTGGGGGCTGGAGAGATGGATCAGTGGTTAGAGCACTGCCTGCTCTTCCAAAGGTCCGAGTTCAATTCCCAGCAACCACATGGTGGCTCACAACCATCTGTAATGAGATCTGGTGCCCTCTTTTGGTGTGCAGGCATACATTCTGACAGAATACTGAGAATACTGTATACATAATAAATAAATAAAATAAAAAAAAGAACATGATTCTGTTACTCATCCTTATCCCTATCCCCCTGTTCCTAACATTTTCACTCTTTTGAAAAAACCCTTTTGAAAAATAATTCTGAGGATTTTAATCATTATTTTATAGGTCTCACAAAGGAATGTTTTAGGATTATATTCATAATTAAGCCTCTCAGGAAATAGAACATACTGAGTTCATTCTTTTCTCTGCACTATCTCTCCTGTCTTATTTCTTCAAGTAAAGTTTAGATTATTATCCTGTGAGAGTTCTTCATTTACCAATGAAAAGTTAACCTAGTCAGTCAATCTCATCTTACTGGTGATTCCTCCCTTGAGCAGTAAAATTTTGGACAGCATTTCACCTCCCCATGCCTACCCACCTCCTCAGACAGACACATAACAATAATAAATAAAATTTGAAATTAAAATAGAGTTGTAAAATTTAAGTGGGAATATTAGGAATACCAATCCATTAATTGAAGTTTGTAATTTTATTTATTGTGTTACGGGGTTGTTGTGGTGGTGGTGGCGGCGGTGATTTATGTTTGTTTGAGGTAATGTCTTGCTTACATGGTTCTCTCTAGTTTTGTGCTTGCTGTGTAGCCCAGATTGGTCTTCAGTTCATGTCAGTTCTTCTGCCTTCACCTCACAAGTGCTGGAATTACAAGAATGCACCACCGTACATGGCCCAGCCTATAATTTTATTGAGAACACCTTTAAAATACACTTTTAAAGTAACCTTAAGAAAATAATTTGATAATAAACTTGTAATTTTATTCTTTATTTTGTTATTTTTTTATTAATTGGGGGAAAAACTTTGTATTACCCAACATCAAAAACTGAACTAGTTTCTTGATGCCTTTATATTCACTTATTAGATGTCTTTAATTTATGTAGATTTATTAAGACCTTCCGGAACTTCATGAAGTACTGAATTTTTAACTCCCCCCACAAGAAAAAGGGCCCCCTTGTTACTCTCTTGAGTGTCTAATAAATATTTGAGTTAAGATACCTTTGTAACCAAATTTGAATGTTATATTTTGCTGTTGGGTGTTAGGAAACATCTGATACATCCTTTTATTAAGACCTTCCAGAACTCCATGAAATCCTGACTTTTTAACCCTGCCCCCCTGAACATGAATTTATTGTTAATCTGCTAAATGTCTAATAAATGCTTGAATTAATTAACCCTTGCAGTCAGATTTGAATAATATGAAGATTTTTGCCATTACAGATTTTAGGAAACAATCTGATACATCCTTTGGAGTAGACAGTATTTAAAATATAGAAAACAGATTGGAGAAATGGCTCAGTTTTTAAGAGCTTCAGAAGCCCCAACCTCAGTTCCCAGCAACCACATGGCAGCTTACAACTAACTGTCTGTTAGCTCCAGTTCCAGCAGATCCGATGCCATCTTCTGAACTTCCGAGGCAATAGGCACACACATATATGCAAACAAACACACACATTAAAATATACCAAAATTTACTTTTAAATCAACACGGAAAATTTTTCTGTAATCTTCACATTTGAAATGCCTAGAATTGGTACTTTTGTGTTCTTCCAAATTTCCTTACACAGTGATTTCCATGTGCCAACATTTGACAAGGATTATCTGATGTTTCCTTAGAACCATAGCTTTTTGAAGCAATCAGTTTGCGTGTGATAACAAATTAACTATAATTAGGATAGAGGTCCCACGAAATTAACCAGAATGCTTCTCATTAGTAGCCAGTATTAAGCAAACCCACTCATATAACTAAGCCTTTTTACTCATTTCACTCAAACTTTTAGATCAGACATAAAATTAAGGCAATGGTTCCTATTGGTCTTAGTAGTTAGAGAAGCCAAATAATAAATGTCAAAAATAACTTTGTAGGTTAAAATGTGCCTTGAGTTTATGATATTGTTCATACCACCACTGAGACAGGGAAGATGTTGTTTATTTTGAAACTAATTTTTTAGCTCTAGGGTAGAGATTCTCTGATTCAGAAACAAACTCATGGGAAATCACTGTTTCTCTTCTTGTGGACACAGGAGTTTCAAACTCGGGGCTCTGGTCCCCCAACAGTTTTGGATATATAACTGGGTTTAAAGAGTGCTGGTCCTAGCCCCACAGTGGAATCACATGCTTTTATCTAGAAGCTGAGACAAGAGAATATTGAGTTGCAATCCAGACTTTGTTGCATAGCAAGTAGCTGGGCTGCATATTGAGACACCCTGCTCCATGCCCCCCCATTAAAAAAAAAAAAACAAGGCAAGGCAAAAGATCTCCTGCTCTGATAATCAGCCTTAGAGGGTCCTGCTCTCTGTTAGTCTTTACTTACCAATTGAAAATAATTGCCTGTGTTTCAGGAATACTTAAGAAATTTGAAGAAGAAGAATTGGATGATGTTTTAAGGAAAAGATTAAAGGATTCGAGTGAACTGCCTGGTGCTCTGTGGCATATTTATGCTGGAAAAGATCTTGACAAGATAAGAGAATTTCTTCAAAAGGTATAATTGAGGTTCCAGAGGATCCTACCTTTACTTTGAATAGGAACTAATTATTTATCTACTTTTTTTTTTTTGCATTCTGCAGTATAAGATCCTTTTTAGTGTTTTATTGATTTCAAAAGCTCCTTTATGTTGGGCTGAAGAGATGGCTCAGCAACTAAGATCATTTTGCAGAGGACCCAGGTTATGCCCACCACCCACATGGCAGCTCATCATCCAAAGACCTCTTCTGGCCTCTGAGCACCAGCACACATGTGGTGCACAGCTGTACATACGGAAGAACACCCATACAGATAAATTGTAAAATATAAGTAAATAAACAATTTTTTTAGAGCTGCTTTCTCTAAAGCCCATTTCATTTTAAGGGTTTTGAGTGGCAACCTGTTCTTGACTGTTAATGCTCTCTCATGCCCTTCTGTGAAGCCCTGATCTTCCCATGAGACAATCATTATAATGCTGGTGAAAAAAAAGATGGTAGGAATTGCCTGGTAGTTTTTTTTTTTTTAAATCTTTGAAAATTTCCTGCATATATATATATATCCACTCTCTTCCATCTTCTCCCTTTCCACCGCATATCTCCCTCCTTAGCTGCCTTTTGGGGGTGGGCGTTTAAGACAGGGTTTCCCTGTGTAATCCTTGTTGTCTTGGAACTCACTCTGTAGACCAGGCTGACCTTGAGCTCGGAGATCCGCCTGCCTCTGCCTCCTGAGTGCTGGACTTAAAGGTGTGCATCACCACTGTTGGCTCTTTTCTTTTTTATAACCCAACAACTCTAGTTCATGCTACATATATGTGTATGGGTATAATGTTATACAATAGGCCATGAGCATCCCACCAGTAACTACCACTAAAGACAAGTGACTCTCCTCAAAAAGCCATCAGCTGCTAATAGCTCCTTGCTAGGGGTGGAGCCTGTGAGATTCTATTCCTCACCTCTACCTCACCCCCCCATCTTGAAAAGTTTAAATGATTTAATATTGTGCAAGTTATCATAGCTGTTGTGAGTTCATGTGTTCGACAGCATGTCATTCTCAGAAGATGACATTCACTGTGCATTTCACAGCTCTCCTCTCCGTCCTCCAGCTTTTACGTTCTTTGTGCTTTTGCTTCAGCAGTGTTCCCCAGAGGGTTTGGGAGGTTGATACAGATGTCCTATCTATATGTGGCTTATTTTGAGCAGTTCGGAGTCTCTGCATTAACCTCTACCTACTATAATAAGCTTCTCTGGCCATGGTTGAGAGTGGCATAACTGTGGATCAGCATGAACATTCAGAATAGTGGGTAGATGTTAAAACATGGAACTAGCTAAAGAAAGGGTCTCTATTTTCTGAGTTTGATGCTCTAACTCCTGACCTCAACTGTATTTGATTGCTCTGTAATATTTGAATATGCTAAATTTTCATTTAATAACACCTTTAATTCTTGCGCTAATTTCTAATTGACCAGAAAGTAGTTTATGCCCTTGACTAAAATAAGTAATAAAATGATATTCGGTGGTTTGAAGGATTTAAGGAATCACTATTGTTGCTTTCTTTTTTCATCTTCTTGAAAGGATTTAAATAATGTTTCTGTGATCTATGTGAAGCGAAGAATCCTTGCAAATTGCCACTATATACCAGAATGCCTAAAACTGCATTAACCTAATACATGATAATTGTGCCTTTTAAATCCAGCTTTTTAGTAACTTTTAACAGGTCTTTGAACTAGATTCTTGAAGGGTTAGGTCACTAAGTCTAAAGCTTTGTACATATCCTTAAGGGGTTTGACTTTAGAGAGAAAAAAGACAAGTAGTTCTTCTTCATCTATGTGACTAGGAAACAAATATAAGGAAGAAACCGAATATGTAAGAGCCTCACAGTAGAAAACAGTGGTGAAAAGGGACACGAGCACTACCAACAGCTGTGGTGTTTTAATAGCCCTGACTTTTTTTGAATAATTGCAGGATGTTTTAGTGTTGCTGTTGTTTTGAGACAGATTCTTATTCTGCCTCTGACTGGCCTGGAACGCAGTACGTAGAACAGGTGGGCCTCTCTAACCCAGAGAGATCCAGCTGCTTCTGCCTCTAGAATGAACGCTAAGCTAAAAGATATATTTTTTTAATTATTTATTATGAACACAGTGTTCTGTCTGCATGTTTGCCTGCATGTCAGAAGAGGGCACCAGACCTCATTGTAGATGGTTGTGAGCCACCATGTGGTTGCTGGGAATTGAACCCAGGACCTCTGGAAGAGCAGTCAGTGCTCTTAACCTCTGAGCCATCGCTCCAGCTGCCTAAAAGATATTTCTTACCACCACAGCCCAGCCTTTTTTTTTTTCTTCTTAGAATTATGAATTATTGGTGTTTTTTGGTTTGCCTGAGGACACCAAAAGAAAAACATTGGCCTCTCTGGAACTGGAGTTACAGATGGTTGTTTACTGCCATGTGGATATTGGAAAACAAACCATGTCCTCTGCAAAAGTAGCCAGTGCCTTTGTTTTCTAAGAGTATGCGAGCACAAGACCAATATAAGTTTAACTCAGATTTTCCAATTCCATTAAGTTGGTATGCATATTTTCATTTTATCAGATTTCAAAAGAACAAGGCCTTGAAGTTCTGCCCGAGCATGATCCAATCCGGGACCAAAGCTGGTATGTGAATAGAAAGCTCCGCCAGAGGCTGCTTGAGGAACATGGAGTGAGATCCTGCACTCTGATTCAGTTTCTTGGTGATGCCATTGTTTTGCCAGCAGGAACACTTCATCAGGTACACATTTATGTAATTCTAATACTCCTGTCTTCGAAAGAACTTAATTTTGGAAAAGGAATTGTCCTGTGTATAGGTAAAAATAAAAGATGGAAAGTAGGAAAATGACCAGCACCATTGTATTTCCATTGAAATGGTATTTATAGTGTTTGAAATCTAAAGTAATTACTTTTCTACTATAACTTTTCTTAGAGTCTTATGTTCATTTCAGAGATACTAATCCCAGTTGCTTCTGAATTGGGATTCCGAGCCCTATATGCCATTTATTTGTGCTAGCCTCATCAGACAATAGCTAACTTGTACTCAAATGTAAATTATTTTTAAAAAACTGTGGTACAATAGTATAAGACTTCTGTTTGATTATAGAGAATAGGACTTGTCAGTCCTTGTTTACACATCTAGTTTGCTAACTGTCAGGGTGGTAGTTGCTGTTTTCAGTCATTTGAGACACCCTTTTCTTCTGTCAACCTTCCAAATTCTGGGGTGTTTAATGGAGTCTTGCTTTGCAAACCAGATTCCTCTTGAACTGGCAGTGGTGTTGCCACCTCTAGCTCCAAGCGCTGGCATTACAGGTGTGTATGAGCACACCTTTTTTCAATGTTAAGTTTTCTTAAAGTGGCCACTGCAGTCATTGATGGTTATGATACAACTTTTAATATTATCTATATTATACATTTCTGTGTATTGGTGTAAGCAGGTGAGGACAGGTGCCATGGAAGCAGGGCTAGAGTGGGTTGTAAGCTACGGTTGGGGCTGGGAACTAAACTCAGATCCTCCAGAGAGCAGCAAAGCAGCTGCTCTTAATTGTCCAGCCTTCTTTCCAGCTCTTCCCCACCTCCTTTTTGGGGGACATGGTTTCATGTAGCCTAGGCTAACCTGGAACTTATGTGTAGCTTACTGCGTATGACCTGGAACTTGTGCTCCTTCTGCTTTTATGAGAATGCCATTTCATTGCACTCATACCGGCTGTGATGTCCACACCTGTCAGGCTTGCACTCTGAAAGTAAAAGGAGGAT
This sequence comes from Ondatra zibethicus, assembly GCA_004026605.1. Lineage (NCBI taxonomy): Eukaryota > Metazoa > Chordata > Mammalia > Rodentia > Cricetidae > Ondatra > Ondatra zibethicus. Next base: position 216,830 of record PVIU01000880.1, read on the forward strand.
TGTATCAGTTCCGTTCCTGCCTGGACTACAGTCAGACCTCTTCTGATAGATAAATAATAATGGAGTCATTGTGTGTGTTTTATAAATTGTGGATATGTGAGTATAGGCGCCCACAAGGCCAGAGGCATCATTTCTTCTTGGAGCTGGGATTACAGGTTTACACTAACCTAGTCACCTGACATGGGTGCTGGAAAATGACCTCACATCTACTTTAAGAGCAGTACATGGTTTTAACTGCTGAGCCACCTTTCTTACCCTCAGTGTGTACTCTTTAAGTCTGGCTTTTCTTTCTTTTTGGATTTTTGAAACACAGTTTCTCATTGTAGCCTTGGCTGTCCTAGAAGTAGCTCTATAGACCAGGCTGGCTTTGAATTTTCAGAGATCTGCCTGCCTCTGCCTCCCGAGTGCTGGGATTGAACCACCATTGCACAACTTAAGTCTGGCTTTTCTTTACAACGTATTTCAGATTCATCCATAGTGTATAGAGCAAGTGGTCCGTTTTTGTTGCTAGTGAACTGGGGTGACATAGGAAATATTTTTCAGTCTTATCTCTCCAACTGGAATACGTTTAGGTTGTTTCTAGTTTGGGCAATTGATACATGTAAACATTTACATACAGCCTTCTGTGTGGACATTCCCTTTCCCCATTAGGTCAATACTCGCAAATCACATTTGTCTGGGCAGGTGATAAAGGTATGGCTAACTTTAAGAACCTCCCATTGTTCTGTAAAGAGGCAATAACTTTCCTCACATTGATGTTATGTTCATTTTATTTTCTCTGCTTTCTCTCTAGTCCTTGCTACTTCCAGGTGTTCATTGTTGTTTTTATAAGATTGTAACTGTGGGGTATAAAGGAAAGGGCAGAGTTGAGATAGCATTTTGTTGTTTAGACAGGCCTGGTTTCAGATGTGCAGTGATTTCCTGCCCAGTTCCCAGAGTGCTTTCTTACTGGGACCATACTCCAGCCCTAGTTTTTCCTGATTCTTTAGAAGGCAGGTAGAAGAGGAACATGAACTTTCACATTTCCAACAATTGATACTGATAGTGCTGTAGTCTAGGGACTACACTTTGATAGATGCTCAAACTGAGCCATGTAACACTGCGTCACAGGGCCAGCACGGCTGGGAAGGAAGCAGCATATTGTGCTGACCTCAGCAGTGGCTTGGACAGACACTAGGAGATATCAGCATTTAAACAGTGCAGGGCAGTTTCAGTGTTTATCTTAGCAACTGGAAGTGTGATGGCCACAGTTCCTTCACATTGTAAAGCCCACTCTAAAATTGTAAGTTGTTTGTGTTTGTAAACCGGACAAAGTATGTGAAATTATATCTATCCCCTACCTAGACAGAGCTGTTAGAGCTTCATAGCTAGTGTTCACTTTTCTCCATTGTAGTGCTCTGAATGGCCTTTAAAATAGAGACTAGAGCTGGGGCAGCAAAGCAGTGGCCTAGATTATGAGGCTCAGTCTTCCACCCCCAATACTACAGGGAGAAAGAAACAAAAGAAAAAAGCTGAACAGAAAATCTCTATTAATAAGTTTGCCCTAACATGCTTAGCTTACTAGACTGTTGTAACATTTATAGTGAGTGATTTCATGATGTCTTTAAGAGTTACAAATTGTCGGCCATGCTGGGTGGTGGTGCCACACATCTTTAATTCCAGCACTCAGGAGGCAGAGGCAGATGGATCTCTGTGAGTTCGAGGCCAGCCTGGCCTACAGAGTGAGTTCCAGGACAGCAGGGCTACACAGAGAAAGCCTATGGGGTTTTTTTTGGGGGGGGGGCATACAAATTACCTGCATTTGAATGACCAGAAGAAATGCGTGGCAAAACCTCACATAACATTTTCAGAAGCAACCAAATAATGATAATGAATCCTTTCTTAAAAGATAACATTTGGACTATAAACATGAAAAGCTCTGTTTTCTTCCCTCCCTCCTTATGATTAATGACTCAGACGGCAAACAAAAGGCATAGGTGGAATGGAAAGCTCTTTTGTATTCTGCTGTAAAACTGGATCCTCTTTAACCCTCAAGCTTTCAGCAATATACACCAGATAGGGGTTGTTCAGAAACACATGCAATCCTGTAGGCATTAGTAAAAGTTGGCAGTCTGAAAACATTCTAAAGCAGCCATAAATTGGCAAAGCTGACATAGCCCTTTCAAGCTCTGGGAGGTGACACAGCTCAGAAGAGCCAAGAGGCTGTTTTAAGAAGAAAGTCTCTTTAAGGAAATCTCTGTCAGCACACAGCTGGCCACTGAAAAAAAAAAATACAGGACAGAGACTTCCTGACCATGCCCAGCAAGAAATAGAGCCTTCTCAGAAACCCTGCCGAGTGACTAAAGGATGGCTGCAGTCCTCAGTGACCCGTGACACCAAACCTTGAGGCAAGGGAAAATGATTACCAAAAATCACATGGTAATGTTCAGATGCCCAGTTTTCAGCCTAGCGTGGTAAACACATGCACAGAAACAGAAAAAGATAGCCTGTTCAGAGGAGAGACGGATTGGCAGAAGTGTCCCCAAGGAAGCCCAGAACCTGGACTAACAACGCAAAGAACTCAAGGAAATGCCATGGGTAAAATATCTCAAGGAGAAACCACAAGGATGATGGAGGAAGAGACTAAAAAGAACAAGACATTGAACAAAGGATCTAAATGAGAATTTGGGAGCTACAAGTGATTTTAGGTCATGCTAGAGCTAAACATACCAAAAGGTAACATGCTAAGACTCCTGAAGGACTCACTCACCCCACAGCATGCCCAGATAAGACATGGGAGACTCAAGGCATTGGAGACGATATAGCTGGTATGAGAGAGTTAATGTAGCAGTGTAAAGCATCTGTTAGACAAGACAGCACAGGAGTTGGGCTCCTGTTGACTTGCCATTTCTTGGCTGATTTGTCTTGGGACAGGAGCTGAGCATCTCATCCATAGTCCACTGTTCTGAATAGAGCATCTGTTCTACAGACAATAGGAAGACCCAGTGAGACTGTACAGACACGCTGCACTTGTGAGGCTCCCACTGTTACTCCAGAGGAACCAGCAGCCTAATGAGCACAGAAACAGAGCGCTTACTTTATGGTGCTACCAACTTGTCAATAGAGGCACAGTCCTTGAGTTAAACAACTCTGCAGACTTCAGCAGCTGTTCAGGTGGTCATACGTCCAGAGGAGGAATTCTAGCCCCTCTGGAACCCCATCACCCTGCCATCAATTAGATTATCTCCCACAGTCTCCATTTCCCACTTACTGTCAGCTTCATCTCACTCTTCCGATTAAATTTGTTTTGCAAACTTAAAAATTAGAGTACATGTAAGTGCTTAGTTTTTCAGTTATTCCTTCTTTCCCAGGAATTTTTATGGCATTTTATAACCTCTTTTGAAGACAACTAAAGACAAAAGAATCTCAAATTAGATCCACTTGGGCCTTCTCTGTTATACAGATCATTGAGAGAAAGCAGTTGTTAGGAACAAGGACATCCAGAAGGTGTGACTGCTAAACAAATAATATATATAGTGCTGACTGGCTCCTGAAGAATACCATGTAGTCAACCAAGAGAAACTGTTTTAAAAAACTTAAAGTTACATGAGATCAGAGGGTCTCGTTAATTGGCTAATTTTTTAAACAAAGGCACAGATAACAAAAAAATCTAGATCAGTTCTGAAACTAAAGTTCCGACCCCAGTGCCTAGCAAATGAAGTAAAGTTGCATTTCCTTTTCTTTATTCTCTGATCTAAGAACTAATACTAATGGGAGTAACAAAGGAATAGCAACCGCACAGATCGAGTGCTTCTTCCAGCCTCTCCTTAGCAGGGTTTTAATATAATGCATTTTGAAAGCCCATCTAGACAATATTGGTAATTTAGGATCATATTAGCCTCTCCAAAGGATTCCTGGAAAAGTCATTTGTTTTTATCATTTAAAAATACTTCATTTACAAAGTCACTTCACATGAAGCTTTTTGGTGACATAATTTTCTCATTAAAATGTGGTCTTAAGCTCTGAAATCCATTTGATGTTTTGGGAAAATTCTCTGGCAGAATTGTCCTTTGTATTTACTCATTTTAGACAGCCTGGCTTTTCTTTGCTTCCATTCTGGCCTTCTATTCTAAGATTTGTATTTCACGTTTTTTTCTTTTGAAATAGGTACAGAATTTTCACAGCTGTATTCAGGTAACTGAAGACTTTGTCTCCCCAGAACATCTTGTACAGTCATTTCATTTAACGCAGGAATTGAGGCTTTTAAAAGAGGAAATCAATTATGATGATAAACTACAGGTAAGGAGTGACTGTTCCAAGGAGACCCAGATTTTTGTTTTATTTTTGTGTTTGGCTTTTTTGTTTGTTTGTTTGTTGTTGTTGTTGCCTTTTTATGTTCAGAAAACAGGATGTATACATCTCAGCTCAGGCAGCTGCTGCCTGCTTGGCACACTAAGACACACAGTCAACATCAGCATGTGTCACTGAGCTCACTGATTGGCACATTGAGCCTTTATGTCTCATGTCTTCAGTTGATGCTCCTTGGTTCCCTTCAACTTAAAGTTATCACTTTGCTTTTTAAGCAGGCATGTAGTGCATGCTCTGTATTCCCAACACTAGGGAGGCTGCAGCAGAGGATTGCTCTTGAGTTTGAGGCTCACTTGGGCTACAGTGAAATCCTGTCTTGAAATATATATGTAATTTTGTTTTTAATCCAGCAGCTGTCCTTTGTGAGTTCTTCCCCAGCTCACGTGATTGCAAATACCATCTCTTTCAGGTTAAGAATATCTTATATCATGCAGTTAAAGAAATGGTGAGAACTTTGAAGATGCATGAAGATGAAGTAGAGGACATGGAGGACACTTAAGTGTGGTTGGAACCCCTTGAGTGACAGTAGGTCTGACTTGCGCTCCATTAAACCATCAGTGCCAAGAAATTCTCTTTGTAGTAATTACTTGCTACTGACACCATACCAGTATAGCATTATGTCACGGCCCCTGTGATTCAGTGCTAGCTATAAAACAAGCTAAACTTAAAAGGCAGCCCAGTACAGCTGCCCCTGTATCATAGTGTATATGATGTTTGTGAAGATGCCAGATTTCAAATGATGTATTTATTTTTGGTAAAAAACAAAACAAAACAAAAATCTATGCTATATTGTTGATCAAGTGTAAATGTGCTCTTGTACAGTTTAATAAAATAACTGATATTTTTCACTACATTGAGACAGTTACTGTGAGACTAGGACATGAGCACCAGCTGTTGCCTGCGTTTGGAAAATTGCTGGATTGCACAGCAGTCATGTAATAATCAGAAAATTACTGCCAAATAATTGTAAAATGTGTAAAATAGAAAGTATATAAAGTAGATACTAAACTCAGACACTTCAATATTTTGTTGAAGCTATTGACTGTACAATTAAACATTTTCAAAAGGTGTAATTTATTTAAAATTGTCTCATTTTGGTAAAATTTATGTGAAGTTTTAAAGCTAAATATTAAACTTAATATGCTATGTAAATATATACATATATACATTTAAGGATGTATTTTTTTAAAACATTGGCTTGCTTTTGTTAAAGTGCAAGTGTTACATATGGCTTTGTACATTACAGTTGAAAGGGGTTTTACATTTTCCATTAAAAGACTTTATCAAGAAGCCTGTTGTTCCAGTTCTCCCTCTCTGGTCTGACACTGCTGGGATAAAGCAAAAGTTTGCAGCCATCGGCTGTTACTAGGAGCTCTGCCCCTTATTGTATGGCCCTGCCAGATTTGTTATGTTTCTGTAGTTCTTCACTGTCCCAACTGGTTGCTTGACGCTAGACTTTGCTGCTGGAATCTGTAGTTCTCCGTTGACATCTATGGCTATTGAGAAGAAAGCTTAATGTAGCCTGCTTATGACATACTTTTTACCCAGGTAAGGTCCAGCAGGAGTCTGAGCAACTCATTTCACTTTAGGTACCTATTTCTGGCCGTAGACGGAAGTTTGTGTCCCTCTCGGTCCCACAGCCATTCAGTCCAAAAGAAACATAGAGAGGCTTATCTTCATTATAAACTGTTTGGCCTGATAGCTCAGGCTTATTATTAACTAGCTCTCACAACTTATATTAACTAGTAATTTTTTTTTTTTTAATGTGTAGCCCGGGCTGGCCTCGAACTCGTGATCCTTCTGCCTCTGCCTCCTTCAGCAAATCCTACCGGCGTGCACTACCACAACCGGCTAACTAGTAATTCTTAACCTATTTAGCCACGTTGCTTGGTGCCTTTTCTCAATAAGGCATTCTCATCTTGCATCCTCTCCATCTGGCTGATAACTCTCTGCCTTTCCTTTTCCCAGAATTCTCCTAGTCTGGTGGCCCTGCCTATACTTCCTGCCTTCCTACTGGCCCATCAGTGTTTTATTAAGCCAATAGAAGTGACAAATCTTCACAGTGTACAAGAACATTCTCACACAGCATCTGGCACAAGAACCAGTGCGATGGAAGTTAGGAGGAAAATGTACTGAAGACTATTTTACATGTGATCTTTGTACTTAATATCATTTTCTCAAATGTGCCTCAATTCCATGAGTTTTTGCCTCCCCCCCCCTTTTTTTTGTCAGGTATGTTCTCTTACTGAGACCTGGGTGTGACATTTTGGGCAAGAATGGCTGACCAGGAAGCCTCAAGGGTCCATCTTCATCTGTCTCCCAGCACTGCACCACTTAGCTTGTTAGAGTGAGATTTAGTGCCCCCAGGTCCTCATGCTTGCCTAGCAGCTTGATGAACAGAACTTGTCTCCCTAGCATCTCAAGCAATAATACCACATTTCAACTCTATCCTTTTGGTTGGCTCTGTTCCTCATATATATCTTACTGTGTCCATTTCCTATGTAAAGTGATTGTAAGGATTTTCTAAATATACAAACTGGAGACCTAGATTAGCAGTTAAGAAAAACCCTGCTCTGTAATCATGGAAACTGTTTCAGTTCATCCCAGCACCGTGGGTATCATGGTGAGGTATTCCTACAAATAAAGCCTCCCAGCAGTTGAAGACAGGATCACTTTAGGTTGCTAGTCTTTGGGAACTGGGGAAATGGCTCAGAGGTTAAGAGTACAAACTGCTTTTGCAGAGGATCCAAGTTCATTTCCGAGGATCCACATACATGGCTCACAACCAGCTATAACTCTAGCTCCAGGGGATCTTACAGTTTCTTCTGGACTCTGTGTACCTGCACTTACACATACACACAAAAGAAAAAAATCTTAAAAATAAACATGTTCCATGTTCAGGTAGCAACCCTGCCTCAAAGGAGTATCAGAGACAGTTGGCCTCGGCAAACACAGGTATGTACACATGTGTGCATGTACCCTCACCACACAAGTATCTTGAGAGAAAACATCAAGGCCAGGATCATATACATATGGTAGTTGTTACCCTTAGACTTCAGCATGGTACTAACGAATGTACATGTCCATTTCTCCGCCGCCCTGTATTCTGAGGTTGTAGCACCCTTTTGTCAGTATACTGTCTTCTGGCTCATGAAATACAGGCTTAAATGTATCTAGTTAAGATCTGAGGGGAAAGCACTCTTAAATATTTGACTGGATGGGTGTATCCCATATGCCAAGCCAGTTATGAAAGGGAAAGGAATGCAAGTTAGCTACCATTCTGTAGTTGCTCAATCCTCTCTGCACCATGCATTGGGTTATACAAGCCAGATAGGACACAAAGCCATGTGTTGTGTGTCACTCATCTCGTTAAAGATTTAGAAGTTATCTAATTGCAAAAGTTAAGACATGGATTTATACAATTAGATGACAATACCCCTTGAAGCCACCTGAGTGTAGTGAACGATATTCAGAGTACTTTGGCTTTCCTAAGTCCAGACTGGCCTCAAAACTTCTGTACAAACTAGAATAACCCTGAGCTTGTAATTCTCCTGCTTCTAGGCCCTGGTGTGAGTGCTGGGGATGTAGGCTTGTACCACCACCATACTAGGTTTATATGGTACTAGGGTTGGAGCTCAAGGTGCACTGGGCTTCATCTCATGCTCTTAGGGGATTTAAACAAAATGAAAATTGGCAGTCACTAGCTGTATTGAAAGTTGAATTTCCAGTCGTGACTAGGGAGGTTTTCACAGCTGACATCAGCTGTTCAGTCAGACCTCAGTTGTGTGGTGACTCCCGCACCACAGAAAAGAAAGCTGTCACTCACAAGCCATCCTAGATGCATTGTTTTTATGTGTTTTGTCATAGTAAGAGCTCAGTCCTGGGGCCAGCGGCAGCTACACCCCCCATTGGCTGTGTGGGGAAGGTCGAAGCTGCTTCTTAGGATGAGTCTCACACCACTTCCTTTGTCCTGTCTTCAGGGGTGGAAGGAAGTCAGAGGCCAAGTGGTGGGAGTTGGTTTTCTCCTTCCACCATGAGTTACAGATACCAAACTAGGATCATGAGGTGTGGCAGCAAGCACCCTTACCCACTGAACCACCTCGCTGTCCCCGGACCTTGGTGTTTTGTTGGGTGTGTGTGTGTGTGTGTTTCTGAGACAGGGTTTCTCTGTGTAGCTTTGGTGTCCTGGAACTAGCTCTTGTAGACCAGGATGGCCTCGAACTCACAGGGATCCATCTGCCTCTGCCTCCTGAGTGCTGGGATTAAAGACATGCACCACCACTGCCCAATGTTGGACCTTGTTTTTAAACGAAAGGTCACATACACACACATACCCGATCCTCCCAGGTACCTCCCTTGGGGAGTGAACAAAGGCTGGCATACCAAGTAAAGGAAAGAACAAGCCCCTCCCCGTGTACCAGCGCTGAGCAAGGTATTCCACCATAGGGAATGGGCTCCAAAAGGCCAGTTCATGCACCCAGGATAAGTCCTAGCCCCACTGCCAGCCATCCCCCACCTTCAACAGATCAAGACACACAACTATCACTTACATTCAGAGGGTTTAGTATGGTCCCATGCAGGATTCCCAGCTGTCAGTCCAGAGTCCCTGAGCTCCCACTAGCTCAGGTCAGCTGTTTGTTGTTTTTCCCAATCATAACCTGACCACCCCTCTTGCTCATATAATCCCTCCTCCCTTTCTTCAACTAAAGCTCCAGCTCAGCCCAGTAGTGTTGTTTTTTGTCCCAGAAGACCCTGTGTTTACTTACCAGCACCCACACAGTAGTTCACAACCTTTTGTAACTCCAGTTCCAGGGGATCCAACATCCTCTTCTGGCTTCCATAGGCACTGAGCAAATGGTGCACAGATATATATGCAGGCAAAACCCCCATGTACATAAACAAAAGTCAAAGGGGACGAGCCCTCAGTTCCTGATGGGGCCTCACATTTCTTTTTTAAATTATCATACATGTCTTTGTGTGCGTGTGTGTGGTCAGAGGATAATTTGTACGAATTGGTCTATCTTGTGGGGACTGAGGAACAATTTGTCAGTCTGGGACTTTACCCACTGAGCCAACTCACCAGCCCTCATTTAGTTCTTAAACATCCGTTCTAGACTAGGCAAGCAGGACTGGGGAGGAGGGGGGTTGGTTCAGTCAGTGGCAGAGGGCTCGCCTAGCATACCAGGCTTTGTGTCCCACCCCAAGACTGCCAAGGCCTCAGACCCTTTGCATGCTGGAAGACACAAAACTAGTTTGTCACTGTCCACCAGATGGCACTATTGGCCACCAGTGGTTTCTAAACCCCTAGTGCTATTATAGGTCTCACTTCCTGAGGTCACCAGTTACACTGAAGGATTATGACAGAGTGATCATCTTTCACTGCAACCATCAACAACTGGTTCTCAACCTGTGGGTCGTGACCCCTTTAGGGATTGCCTATCAGACACTTAAGACACTACAATTCGTAACATTAGCATAGCAGTAGGAAGTAATTTTATGACTGGAGTCACCACAACATGAGAACCTGGATTAAAAGTTTGCAGCATTGGGGAGGTTGTTCTGAGAACCACTGCTCTAGAATGATTTAGTGACTCACCTCTAGCCCACACTGTGCCTCACCCTACCTTAGTAGCATTCAACCTAACAATTAAAATATGTGTGTTAGCAGCTACCCACAAAAGGCCACCACCAGTCTGGAACCCCAGTGCTGATTCCTTCCCAGAGCGAAGCTGACAGGAAGGGCTCTAGAGCTCCGGGTCAGCCAAGCTAGCTGACCTGGTGAGCTCCAGCTTCACACTTGATGCTTTCCGGGAAGAACGCCATGTCCTGCAGCAGAGATCTGAGTAAAGGCCAGCCGGTTTTCCTCGTCTTCCCTTTTCCACTTCTTACGTTAGACACCAAGTGTGTGGGTTCTCCACTGACTTCAGTTTCTGGCAGAGACTAGCCAATCAGATGTCCTTCAGCTCCCTTCAGTTCTGATGTGTACCTTTGTGTGGTGCTGGGTCCCACAACTGAGTGTACACCTTGGGTCTTGTGTTTGACTTCTGCTTGCCAGCTGGAGGTTAGTTCTTCAGCAGTTTGCATTACTCTGCTAGAACAGGCCAGGTAAACCAAACCCATTTTATAAAAACGAAACTCATGAGGTACTGAGGGATGTAAGAGTGGTATACCTCTCTAACACAGAGTGTGGTGACACAACACCCAGACGTGGAGCACAAGGCTCCAACAGAGCCAGGCTACACAAGAGCACTGAGCAGTGTGCACAGAGCATCAACAAAAGATAGAAAAAGATCTAAGGAAATGGCAAACAAGAGTGATGGCAAGGAAGAGCACTAGGAGAAGTGGTGGGAAGTGCTCACCTCGAACACCTGGCGCTGAACTACACCCCAGTCTATATGGCTCATTGTAAAAGAGGAGGGTGAGATCACAAGTCTGAGACCACCATAGACTGCTTACTTCATAGCAGGGCCTCATGTAAAGAAAAGGTGGGAACACAGGAAGAAGCCACTGAGCGCCATGTTTGTTAACCAGCAGCCATATTCAACAAGGGTATGAAACACAATTACTTTATTGATTTCTTACACTCAAATACTGCTAACTAGCATTACTTTCACACATGCATCATTCAGAACAAAGGAAGAGTTCCTCAGTATTTTCAAATGATGCATCATATAACACAAAGTTAGAACTTAAAATGCACCCTGATTAATTATGTAAACTGGTAATTTTTTAAAAAAGCATAACTAATAATTTGGTTCCTTTCTTCATAAAATGGAAATTTAAATATTTCTCCTGATAATCTTGAGGTTATTATTATGTTACGAGTAGTGCAAACTGTGGCACATACAGTTCCATCTGGAAGGGTGTATCTTACACACCGTATCTCAATAAACAAAATGTGCATAAAATGCATACAGTCAATGCATGATAGAAAGCATGTTCCAAATACAAGTGAGCCTCTCAGGCCACCATATTTAGCTTTTGCATTATCATTTATGACATTATAGATTAATTACACATGACATACTTTTATACATTTAACCCTGAAGATAAGAAAAATAACTGTTTGAAAAATTATTCCAGGTAGCCATTTGGTTTGTATCATAAGAAAGCAAACCTCCATCCAGAGTTCAGTGTCTGCAAAGTCGGAATCACGAGCTTTAGTCGTAAGATAAGTGATGTTTCACAGTGACTTTCCCAGGTCCTGGCACCGCCTCTTCTCTCACAGTATACCAGATGAAGGAGCATTTCTGGGATTCCCCTGGGGCATGGCTTTCCCTTTGTATTCTTTTCTGGATTAGCTGTCCCTAGCCTCTCAATGGCCTTCCACTCTAACCATTCATGAGTCCTTTCAGAATGTCCTCAGAGAGCCCCATAAGAGGAAGCTCTGGAGATGGGAAGTCCAGAGGAGGGAGATTGGGTATTGCGATGTCCTTGCCTTTCCCGGTGTTCGCAGCAAACTTCTGCCACGTTGAAGAGGCTGTGGCGGTGTCCGAGTGTGGTGGCAAGCTCCACAGCTCTGACTTCTCTACAAAGTCGGCATCAACATCCAGCTCCTTCTCTGCTGGTCCTTTCAGGAGTCTGGCCTTCTCAGCCTTTAGTTGTTTATTTTCTTTCCTTAATCTTTCATTCTCAGCCACGAGGAACTCCACATGCCTCTTCAAATCTGCAATTTTGGTTGCCTGCTCTTCTATTATTGTTTTATCATCTTTTGGGGCTTTGCTTCCAATACACGGCTCTGTTGGTTCATTCTTTTGCTGAAGTAAATATAGCAGTGTGTCTGGGTCCCTGTCAAAGACCCCCTGGAGCTCAGGGAGGCGCTTCTCTGTGGAAGGGATGTATGTCTGAGAAAGAAGAGGATTCTGACCCTCCATGTCCTCAGAGGGCTTGTGAGATGCCTGCAGGTGGGGGGTTCCGTCCCTGTCCGTGCTATGCTGTGCTTTCAACCGCTCCTCGCGCTTTGCTCTCTTCCACCTCTCCTGGATGAGGAGAAGCTGTTTCATGTGGCTGTCCCGTTGTAATTCTAGTGATAAGTGAGCCTGTGACATGGAGAAAAGGTCAGTGTAAAGAACTTAAATCAGAAAGCTCCCAGGCTTATGTGCCTGAACACCTGCTTGACTGGCTGTGCAATCTTTAGGAAGTGTGGTCTATAAGTGGCTTGCCCATGCCTTGAGGTTCATTGCCAGTTTTCTGCTTCCTGATCCAGAGATTAACAAGCCATGCCTTGGGCTATCAGTGTTGCAAGTGTCATGCTTCCCTACAATGATGGACTGTATCCCCTTCATCTATGATCTTCCAATGCTCAGGGTATTTGGAAAGCTTGATGCACACCACATAACAGCTATCACAAGCTCTACACTATCAGCTATGTGCTGGTTCAATTCAATCTGAGTTAAGCGTTTTTACTTTGCCAAGGCCACAGCTTACAGGAACTATATCCTTACTTCAGTCACCAATCTTCTTAGGCACCCATCATTATATAATCAAGACACTGTCTTTACAGCTAGGGATGTAGCTCAGTGGAATGATATTTGCTAGCATGTACAAAGACCTAGGCTTGAACCTAGACCATTGAAAAAAGGGAAAAGCCTTGGATAAAGATTTTCTAAAAAAGATTTTGTGTATGTACATGAGTATATGTACAGGAAGGTTAGAAGAGGCAAAAGATGCCCTGGAACTGGAGATGCAGACTGTTACGTATGAGACCCACATGGAATCCTGACTTGGGTGGCAAGATAATGAAGAAAGGACAGACACAGGCACATGTCCAGAAAAAAATGATGGGGCCATATCGACTATCACTGCAACCTGGATCTCAGCATGTTTGTTTACTATGAACAGCACAGGGACAGGGGCTAGCTGGTCTCTGGAGACAGAAACGTGGTCTCAAGCTGTAACTAACTGGGCGCACAAAGCAGCAGCAGCTAGTTTTTACACACATCAGCATTCAAACTTGAACCAGAGGAAGAAGGCTTTGCCAGTTCTGAGACAGACGCACATGGGGGAAAAGGTTTTGCCAACTTCCCATGGTCTTGGTCATGGCTGTGCCCAAGTAAATAACCCGAGCTTCCTCTGCTAACTACAAACTGGTATGTGGGTGATGGGAACCAAACTCATGTCCTCTAGAAGAGGATTCAGTGCTTTTAACCTCTCCAGCCCCAGAATGAAGGTATTTTTAAGACATTTTAAGTATCTTATGCTTAAGCACAGGCTGTCCCTAAATATATTAAGACAATATGAAGTCATCCTGAAACAGATCTCAAAGTCCAGGAATCATCTAAGTATCAAAGAAGCAAACAGGAGATTATTCAGATTTAAACTGCCTTTGACAAGCAAAGCGTTGTCCATCTAGTTCCCCTGGGCCATTCCTGCTTCCTCAATGTTAGCCAGTGTCAAAGCCAGTGGAGCATGAGACCTGTAAGTAACAACAGGAAACAGGAAGGCAAGGCTGGAAGGCTAATGGCAGCTAACATAGTTTTAATTTCTTTCCTAAAATACATTTGTATATTTTTTAGTGTTTTGAGAAAGGCACAAAACTTTAGGTTTTACTCAATTCAAATCTCCACAAGAAAACCTTTCTCTAAAAAGATTTTCTTTTTCAGCTGGACATGGTAGCACACACTGGGGAGACAGAGCTGGATGCATCTTGGATTTCAAGGCTACCCTGTGTTCCAGGTCAGAAAGGACTATATAGTGAGTCCCTGATCGCAATAAACAAACAAACAAATAAATAAATGGTAATAAAAGACTTTTTGTTTGTTTGATAATGGGGGAATCAGTACATGTGAGCACAGTGCCAATGAAGGCCAGAAGAGGGCACCAGATCCCTTTGCACTGAAGGTGTTTATATGCTGCCTAGCACAAGTACTGGGAACCATACTGGGCTCTCTTAACTGCTAAGTCATCTCTCCAGCACCCCCCAAACATTTCTGCAAATACTACTAGTGTGTCTCACCTGCTCAGACTGTGTCAACTTCATGGCTTCAGAGAGATAAGCTGGTTTTTAAAAAAAAAAAGCAGCAAATTAATATGTGCACATCATTATTTTGTAACTTATAGGCTAATAATGGAAGTATTTACCCCCAGAGTACAGAACTTGGTCTTCTAAGCAATTGTGCTAAAAAGGCAAATTTGAAAACAGCATTAACTTCTCCCAAAAGAATGTCACTGGTAAATACGTATTCCCTAGCCCATCTCAAAAACTGGAGGCTTTAAACTTCTAAAGTTGGCAGGTTGGGGAACTAGCTGTAGTGGCATTTCATTTATATTTTAATAAATGAAATTTGCCTGAAGGTCAGAGAGTAAAACAGCTCCACTGGTCAGCCTTACAAACCAGGCGCTGGTAACACACACCTTTAACCCCAGTAGCCACACTAGTTGCCATAGAAACCAAACCAGGCAGTGCGTGCCTTTAATCCCAGCCTTAGAGAGGAATGTAAGACGGGAGGAGACCGTTCACAGACTGAGTCTCATCCTGAGATTCTTGGAAGCAAGATCACCATTTTCAGATTGAGGTCAAAGTAAGAGCATATGGTTGACTGTTTTACTTTTCTGACCTTCAGGTTGAACCCTATTTTAGTCTCTGAGTATGTATTACTCATGCTTTACCTAGCCACGGCAGAGTGCTTGCCTAACACAAACCTGGGCCCAACAATGCAGAACAAAAATATCTGCAGATTGTATGATAAAGGAACTGAAGATTTAATTAGAAAAACTATTTATAGAGAACCAAATTAAGTAGGAATATACTGAGGCCTTATGCTGAACAAAAATATCAACAGATATTTATGAGTGCCCATTTGAGTATCTGCACTACATCATTGTGGTCTCCTATAAGAACTATTTTTATCAATTGTTTCTGAGCTATACCAACACAATACCAACAGCCAACGACTAGTTAGGTATTTAACCCTAAACTGGACACAGTGGCACACATGTAATTCCAGCATTTGGGAGGTTGACACAGGAGAATCACAAATTCAATTCAGACAGCAACAAAACCTTAGAATATGATTATATATAATATATGATAATATACTGTGTGAGTTATTAAGGACAGAATAATGTGATTTATGAAGACAGCCAAGCTTTTCTTATCTTGATCAAATTCTGGGTTACTTAACCTGTTGAATTTTAATAGGCAATGTTGAAATCCTTACATTTTCTCTTTGGGCTAAGAGAAAGCTGACATGATTTGGATGTATCTTTGTTTAAAGTATGGTCTCAGGGGCTGAAGAAATAGATGGCTTCGTGGTTATAAGCACTGGCTGTTCATCCAGGAGTCGGGTTCAAGTCCCAGTATCCACCTGCTGGCTCACAACTGTAACTCCGATCTCAGGAGATCCAGTGTCCTCTTCTGGCCTTTTTGGGCTCCAGGGATAAACACTATGCACAAATATGTACATGCAAGCAAAACACCCATAAAATAAAATGTATTTATTTGTTTTTTGTTTGCTTGCTTTTCAAGATGGGGTTTCTCTGTGTAACAGTCCTAGCTGTCCTGGAACTAGCTCTTATAGACCAGGCTGGCCTGGAACTCACAGAGATCTGCCTGCCTCTGCCTCCTGAGTGCTGGGACTATTACACAGGGAAACCCTGTCTCAAAAAAAAAGTTTAGTCTCTTAATCCCAGCACTCGGGAGGCAGAGGCATTGGATCTCTGTGATTCGAGGCCAGCCTGGTCTACAAGAGCTAGTTCCAGGACAGGCTCCAAAGCTACAGAGAAACCCTGTCTTGAAAAACAAAACAAAAGTTTAGTCTCATGATGTAGCCCAGGCTGCCTTCAAAGTCAACAAAACTCTTGACTCAGCTTTCTAAGTGCTGGGACTTACAGGTTCATGGTAGACCTTGAAAGTTCAGGTGATAAAGGCTTCTCTTCCAGGCCATGGCACACATAAGAAGACAACTTGTGGGAACTGGTCCTCTCCTTCCACTGTGTGGGTTCCAGGGACTAAACTCAAGTCATCAGGCTTGGTGGCAAGTACCTTACTGGCTCAAAGTTAACTTTCTAGAGCTGTCAAGCGGGCACAGAAGCTGAAGGCACTTGTGACAAGCCTGACACCTGTGTTCAATCCTTGGATCCCACTCCCAAAAGTTGTCCTCTAACCTACACACATGCACTATAGCACAAGTGTAAAACCCCCCCCACACACACATGCACTACAGCACAAGTACACAGCCCCCCCCATAAAATAATAAAGTTAATTTCCCTTAGAAGTTTTCCTGTCACAGTTATGAAACTTAACCCAGAAAACTCGAGCCAAGTGGGGTCACTGTGATTCTGCCTGACTGTACTGTTTAGAGGTACTCCTCTACAAAAGTTCAGAAGTGTAGAAAAGGGAGGCTAGCCAAGGCATTTTAAAAGGCTGTATGTAAAGCTTAATGGGCAATTCTGGTGAGAGCACAGCAAACCAGAATGCAGAGTAATGGCCAGGCTTAGGATTGCAGGCAAAAATGTAACCCTGACTGATACAAACCAGGAGCAAGTTCTATAATACTCAGGAACTTGAAATTCCTTAAGTTACACTTTTTTGAGTTCTTTCGTTTTTGCTTTTCATGGCTTTCCTCATCTACTTCTTTTCAGCGTCTGTATTCTGCTATATGTTCCTCTGTATGGTATTTTATAGTCTTTCTGGAATAATCAGAATAAAATAACAAGTATTACTAATAATGGATCAAGCTCTTACTGACTGTAAACTTTTTGGAACTTCTGTTTCCCTTTACAGATATTATGACACTGCTGTCTGGTCGCAATCCAAATACTTTAGTGATTTTTTTTTTTTTTTATTTCACAACTTAAAATTTCCTTTCTGCTAGGTTCTACCAACCTTGAGATTCAAATTAGATGTTTCTTCTCCAGAAAAGGAAAACAGAGCTATCATTCTTGCTCCAGCCACACTGGCCAGGCTTACACACTTCTCTTCAACTTCTCGGTGCTAAGTCTGTCAAGCTGCATTGTTTGCAAACCTGTAGTGACATTCCATCCTGAGCTCTGCTACTGCTTGAATACACCATGGAATTTCTTATGACATCCCTCTCATATTGTCTGTATACATGTGTCTCCTCTGAACTACAGTTTACTTTAAACCACCATCTTAACAATGAGAACAGCTTTCACAAAGTTTAGAACAACTGGAAACGCTGACTCTGGGAGAGCTCTGAAACTGAATATAACATGGTAGGGTACCCACAGATAATACAAAACTGCAAATAATTCATCAAGGACCATACTACCACTTTGTTGATTTCTCACAATAAGGTCTTACAACTGGGACCAAAAAAAAAAAAAAGTTGTTTTAAAAGGAAGGGGGGACTAGAGAGACGGCTGGGCTGTTAAGAGCACTACTGCTCTTTAAAAGGACCCAGATTTGGTTTCAAGCACCCACATAGGGTCGTTACTCCAATTCCAGGGGATCCAATGTCCTCTCACCTCCATGAGCACCTGCACAAATGTGGCACACATAAACAGGCAGGCATGCACATACCTGTAAGTATCATTTTGAAATTTAAAAAAGAAAAATTGAGTGCACGGCATGGTTGTCTCACAAAAATCACTGTGATAATCTCCTAATACTGAAATTTATGAAAGGATGATCTCAAAACAAAATCTTTTTTTTAATTAATTTTTTTTCATAAACTATATTTTGATCATATTCTTTCCCTTCCCAACTCCTCCCAGATCCTTCCCACCTCCCTACCCAGCCAACTTCATGTTTTCACTCTCTCGGGGGTAGGGGGGGATCAAAACAAAAACCAGCAAAGCAAAGCAAAACAAACAAAAAAAACCCAAAATGTTCATCCCCCCCCACCCAGAAAACCATGAGGTCTGTTTTATGTGGGCCAGCTACTCACTCCTGTGCATGGGGCCTGCCCTGCCGTGTGGTTGATATTCCCAGTGACTCTACTGGAGAAAACGTATTCCCTTCCCCAGGAGGTATCAGCTGCAATTAGCTTCTTGGTTAGAAGTGGGACTTGCTCACTACCCTCAGTCCTGGGATTTTCTGGTCTGAATCCCTACAGGTTTTATGCATGCTCTGTAAATTCGTATGTCTATCAGTCCTATTGTGCTCAGAAATGTAAGGCTAATATTTAAAGTAGATGTTCAGGAAAGATTAACACCCCCAACCTACTTCTTTGCAACTTCTCTACCACTGAGCTACACTGCCTAGTGTCACATAGCTGTTTAAGTCTTCAAAGACAAAAGACCTTAGGGTGATTTTTCTCTTTCATGTTCTTCAGACTGTCGTGCACTTAAGTGTACACATATCATATGGTGATTCACTCCACTTTAACTTATGGCATACACAGGAAACCTAATTCACTACGGTTAATGCACCAGGGCTCTCATCCACATCATGGTTTTCTTAAACATGGTGTACTCTCACAGGAGTTAGTATAAATCAACAACCTGGCCAATAATATGGTTGAGGAGAGATTTAAAGACCACTGGTTTCATGTTGTAGAAAACTGCACCAGACATAAAAATACTATTATGAGGTACCTAGTTATGCGCTCAAAACCTACAGCAGACACACGGCCACAATGATAAAACTGGTTCTCGCTGGTTTTTTTTTTTTAGAGACTGGCTATAGAGTGTGGCTGGTGTCAAATGTTGTGACATTCTCGCCTCTCACCCAAAGTGTGAGGATTACAGGTGTGAGCCACTCGCTAACTACAACTAATTAAATTTTTTTCAGCTGGGTGTGACTGGCATATACCTATAATCCAAGGACTTGGGGAGGCTGAGGCAAGAGGAGTGCTCAAGTCTGGGAAGGAACCGGGGCTATATAATGAGTACTAGCCCATCAAGGGTTAGGAACGTACTGAAAATTTATTCAAAGCAGTGACCACTGTGACTTTGTATTTCAACAGTAAAGTAACATTCCATTCCCTGCCAAGAAAGAATTCTGTTCTTGTGAGAAGGGAAGGAATAGCGCTTCCTAGCAGAAAGACTACAGACCTTGTTCTAAAACAGACGAGACACCCATTCTCGATGGAACTTGAACTTTGGAAAACAGAGCCCTCAGATCTATTTATAAGGCTGATTCAGAAATTTGGGTCTCTGATAAGAAACCAACACATGCCAACTGTGTAATTACACTAAGCTCCATCTCCAGCACCGGAAAGTCAGTAAACTAAATGACATTTAGCAGTAGTTGCTACAATATAATATATATATGTATATATATATATAAAATACAATATTTTATATATATGTATGTATGTATTACACACATATATTAGTCATCGCTAAATGACAACTACCAATAACAAAGTATTCTTGTTCTTTTTGTTTTGTGACAGGATTTCTCTTGGTAGTCTAAGCTGGCCTCCAACTCAACAGCAATACTCCAGCCTCAACCTGCCAATAGCTCTATCTAGTATTTCTTAAGAAAAATACTTACCTGTAGCCTTTTTGTGACAAGAAATCGCTTCTTCGTATTTCCCAGCAGCTAACAAACGGTCTGCACGTCGGCTCTGTTGGTGAGCCTAGAAAACAAACATTCTGAGTTACTCCAAATTACAAAACAAGACTTTTAAAAAACAATCTTTAGGGCTGGAGAGATGGGGGGAAAAAAACCAATCTTTAGCAGGGTGGTGGTGGCACAAACCTTTCATCTCAGCACTGGAGAAGCAGAGGCAGGCAAGTAAGTTCAAAGCCAGCCTGGTCTACAGAGTGAGTTCTTCTAGATCAACCAGGGTTGTTACAGAGAAACCCTGTCTTGAAACAAACAAACAAACAACCCCCAAACAAACAATGCTATGAAAGAAGTCAAGCTTAGAACCACATCATCTGATAAAAACTGGCAACTCCTCTCCACCCATAATCCTCTCCAGTTATCAGGTTCTAACTGCTAAGTGACCTCTATTCTTCCACAGATCAGAGTAACAAAAGACTTACAATCCCAGGTATTACTCAGAACATGCTTTCTCGATATTTAACTAGATATTTCAAAGAGACATCTTGTAGGTATTTTTAAAGTATATATAGTCTAAAGAATTTAATCAGGAAATGTATCATGAAAAATCCAAACTTCTCTTATAGCTGTTCATTCTTCCCTTTAAACATTAAAATTACTACTTACCTTAAAGTTTTAAAAAATATGAAGCGAGGGATTCTGATACTAATATTTAATATTACTATCTCTTCATAACAATTCATCAAAAAGAGAAAGGCTAAGTTAGAGGTTCTAAAAAGCAAAGGGTTTAGATGTCCCTACTGTAAACGTATATAGCTAAATAGTGCCACCCTTCTTACATGGATACTTAGTTTCCCAAAGCCTCTAGCCATGGAGTCATACACCTGTAATGCTGGCTCTCAGGAGGAGAAGGAGGAGCCAAGCCATCTCCTAGCTCAGGTTAGCCTGATCAACAGACCATGTCATCAAAGACCAAAGGCTAGGTAGTCAGTGGTAAAACATCTATCCAGTATGGCAAGCATTCAGTTCAATTGCCAGAATGCCAGTAAACAATCATACAAATAAACAAACGAATAAACAAATAAATCCTCCAAAGGCTGGAGATAAACACACAGCTCAGAATATAGCACCTGGCTGACTCTTACAAGGTTGTTGGATCACAAACCACCAACAGCAACAACGGAAAAACTTGAATACACATTATTTCACTTACAGCTTTGTCAACCTGTTTCCTTCTCTTACATAACAAGGCCAGTAACTTATGTTAAGATTAGAACATTTTAGCCAGGCGGTGGTGGTGCACGTCTTTAATCCCAGCACTTGGGAGGCAAAGGAAGGCAGATCTCTGTGAGTTCAAGGCCAGCCTGGGCTATAAAAACTAGTTCCAGGGCTGGAGAGATGGCTCAGTGGTTAAGAGCATGGCCTGCTCATCTAAAGGTCCTGAGTTCAATTCCCAGCAACCACATGGTGGTTCACAACCACCAGATAATGAGATCTGGTTCCCTCTTCTGGCCTGCAGGCATGCATGTAGGCAGAATACTGTATACACAATAAATAAATAAATAAATCTTAAAAAAAAAAAAAAACTAGTTCCAGGACAGGATCCAAAGCTAGAGAAACCCTGTCTCAAAAAAACCGGGGGGCATGGGTGGGTTAATTTTAACCATGGAGGCTTGGACTGAGCAAAAAGTATGCTCTGAACACCTAAATATTTTCTAGTATCCAGATAAAACATTTGGGGTGGGATGGGGCAGATTTCTGAGATGGAACCCCATGTCTGGCCTTGAAGCCCTTTTTCTCTTGCTCTACACCTCCTCCTACATACTGGGAGTATGCATGTGTACCACCCTCAGGTGAAAGGCAGACCTTTTGAGAAGACAGTATCAACAAGGAATCTGGCAGATCATCTGAATGAACAGTGGTATTCAATCAACCTGAATGAAGGGGTCATATGTGGGTGCTTTCATCTTTTTTGAGCTCTAAAAATATAAAAAAGCTCACAAAAGAAAACTTCTGTGAAACCCCATAGCCCTTCATAACAAGGACAGTGTAGCACAAGAGTCAAGGGCTCTAGGGTCAAGTTCTGACTCTTACTCTAAACCAGCTAAATTGTCCCACTCTGCTGGGGCTATTTTTTCACTATCAATAAAATTTCAACCAGGTCACTATTTTAGGAGTTGTAAAGAGAATTCAAACCATTCAGGCAGATCTGGTTAAAATGCAGATTTTCAGTCTGTAGTTTTGCAATAGGGTCTGCAGATCTGAGGTACGGCTGTGCCTGAGGCTCCTGAACACATTTAAGAAAGAATCAAAGACAAGCCAGGAGTGGTGCCACACAATTTTAATCCCAGCATTTGCAAGGCAGAGATAGAGACCACTGTTCTACAGAGCAAGTTCCAGAACAGCCAGGGATCTATGGAGAAACTTTGTCTCAAAACCACACACACACAAAGGAAGGAAGAAGAGAGGGAAAGAAGAAAGGAGGGAGGGAAGCCAGAAGGAGCAAGGGCAAAGTGCAATCTGAGATGTCACAGATGACGGCTCATGCCTCTACACCCAACCCTAAGGAGGATGAAGCAGGATCACAAGTTAGAGGCCTATAGTAATGTAGGACACCATCTCAGCTTCATGTCTTCCAGGCATGGTGGTGCACACCTATAATCAATCCTTAGTCCTTGTGAGGTGAAGGATGAAGCGTTCAAAGTCATCCCTAGCTACATAATGAGCTTGAGAGCAGTCTGAGCTACATGAAACCCTGTCTCTAAACAAATGGTAATAAAAAGATAGACAATACTATAGAAACCTATTTTGATTGTTATTGTTATTTTTTAAAGGAATCTTTAGGATTCCCACTTAAAACTGATCCGTTTAAATAAATTCAAAGTAAAAACCAGAAAAATCAAAACAGTTTAGCCCTTTCCTTACACTGCTTTTCCTCAGCAACTATGATTCCTATGACAGGTGCCGCATTCTTATATTGCCTGGTGTTCTGGACACTTAAAAAGTATCCCAAGCCCTGAATTTTCAAACCCTGGATCAAAAAGTAAGTACAGCAATAAAACTTGAAGTGGTTTTAACTACAGGGCATTCTGGGTGTGACCAGGCAGAAACAAAGGCCTGAAGGAAGTGAAACAGTCTAAAGCCCATCACAGGAATCCTACTCCTGAGTTCCAATCTGCACAGGCTCTCAGACACTGCACTGTGGGAAGTCCTTCTGTATGTGTGTTGCTTTTATTAAAACCTTCCTTTTTATTTAAACAGAAAAGGGGAAATGGTGTGGTAAGTCCTTCTGTATATGTGTTGCTTTTATTGGTTAATGAATAAAGAAGCTGCCTTTGCCTGTGATAGGGTAGAATGGAGCTGGGGAGGGGGGAACTAAATTGAATTCCGGGAGAAAGAAGGTGGGCTCAGGAGAAGCCATGTAGCTCTGCCAGAGACAGGCACCAGATGGAACTTTACCCAGTAAGCCACAGCCACATGGCAATGCACAGATTAATAGAAATGGATTAATTTACTAGCAATACACTTAAGTGATTGGACAAGAAGTGATTCAAATGATATAGTTTGAGTGCTTATTTCATGGTCTGGGCAGCTGGGAACAAACAAGCAGCCTCCCTCTACAGACACTGTACACTGGTCTTCCTGCTCCTTCTATGGGCAATATCTCTTTGGGCTTAAGCTAATAGAAGTGAGTTCCCATTATCTAAAACCAAACATCTTAGCAACTACAATTAGGCTACTAAGTGAATGAATTTACACTCAAGGACTTTTTCCTTTTGCCGGCTGCTCTAAAACTGCAAGTGCAAGGCCACCTTTCTCAGCATGGTGGAGCTAGCATTCAGAAGGCAGAGAGAGGCAGAGACCTGTCAACTGCAGCCAGGACACAGAGAAATAGAGGGGAAAAAACACCATCCCAAATATTAGAAAGGCAGAGGATATATATTATATTCCTGACTGGTATGGTGTTCAACTGGGAACAAAGGAGAAATATTAGCCTTATGCCCCTGTCCCAGTTCACTAGACAAACAAGTGTGAAGCAGTACCTCCAGGCATGTGTACTCAGTCAACTGCATAATCAACAGAACAGTTCAACTGAAGGTAACTAACTGCTCCAGTGAACTTGAGGACCACATTTCGACTCTGAAGACCACCTCTCTCCTTGTGCTATTTTGTCTATAAACTTTTTATTCCCATCAGTTTCTAGCTGAGCTTGTTCTTGTTTTTCCAAAACTGTCATCACCGGCTGTGTAGACAACGAGAATCTAGTATAGGATTCACATATGAAAACAATGTGGTGAATTCTGGTAGTATTAAGAAAAAATCCATAGGCTAGAGAGATGGCTAAGCAGTAGGAGCACAAGCTGCTCTTTCAGAGGACCTAGTAAGTTTGATTCTCAGCATCCAGATGGCTCACTAAAGTCTGAAACTCCTCTTCTGGCCCAAGGGGCACCAAGCACATATGTGGTGCACAAATATACATGAAGGCAAAGCACTAACACACACACACACACACACACACACACACATTACCCAACAGTAAATATTACAGCACCTCATAGTCAGCAAAAAGTTATAGTTTGGCTTTATTTTGTATGAAATGTGAGAGGCCCATGTTTCTGCAGAAGCACAAGATATATTCCATGACACAGCAGCTTGGCAGTACTACACCCAAAACTGACTTACCAATCTGTAAGGATTTCTCATGCATACCAGTTAAAGCATATGGGTAAATAATGCTCTAATACAAAGCTCAATGACTTATTTTAGATTCTGGTTTTCAAACCCCACTATCTCAACTTATTCTGCATTTAATGTCATAATCTATAAAACTGGTAGAATAGCTCATCTAGATATTAAGACAAGATAAATAAGAGACACAATGATGCCCTACCATTTACTAATTGTTGGCTATAAACCAGCACTCCATTACAACTGCTTCTCACCCAGAGTGCTACCAAGTAATTCCAACCATACCTATGGCATAGGATTATTTTCCTAAGGTTATTTTCAGAGCAACACAAGAGGGATTGAAATAGCCTCTTTTTTCTTTAAAGACTTTAATTCTAATATCACTAGTTTGAAACAGTTACAAAGACTTCAGCTACATAAAAGACTCCTTAGCCCAAGATATGACTCTTTTTCTTGTATGAGATGCCTGAAAGCATTAACCATTACAGGCAGTGGTTAAGAACTAAACACCCAGAAGGAAGCTCAGTGATTTAACAAACACTCCCAGCCCCCCCCCCTTTTTTTGGTTTTTCGAGACAGGGTTTCTCTGTAGCTTTGGAGCCTGTCCTGGAACTAGCTCTTGTAGACCAGGCTGGCCTCGAACTCACAGAGATTCATCTGCCTCTGTCTCCCGAGTGCTGAGATTAAAGGCATGCACCACCGCCGCCCAGCTACGCCCAGCCCTCTTAAGCCTAAACAGAGAGAAAACCGGGGTGACTGAAGGATGAGCACACAAAAAGCACAGCAACAAAGCACGTGTGGCTGTGGCCCACGGGTGCTGCCTGCAGCGGCCTCGGGAAGTGAACGTAAACAGAAGCCATGGACACTAAGACTGACATCACTACCTACGCTGCAGCACTAGAAGTGATCGCACAGAAGTTTGGACAGTCATTTGCTACCAGCCAAATGCCAGAATTTAACACATGGAAAGAAATACCTAATACACACTAAGTGATTTGGTAAGTTACAATTTTTCCATATTTGAAGTTAACAAGCTGTGTGGTGGTGCAGGCTTGTCATCACAGCATTCAAAAAACTGAGGCAGGAGGATCACAAGGTTAATGCTAGCCTGAATTATACACACTGTGGCCTGGTGTGACCCTACCTCAAACAGGCAAATAACACAAAGGAAAACACTTGATAGGGCAAATTGATCCAGAATTGAAAGACTATTTTTCATTCAAAGGACATAAAACTTCTCTTGACGAACTCTGAAAATCAGAGAGCTAGCACATCTGTCATAGTTACATATTAAAATATAATAATTTAGCCAAGCGGTGGTGGGGCACACCTTTAATCCCAGCACTTGGAAGGCAGAAGCAGAGACAGGCAGATCTCTGTGAGTTCAAGGCCAACCTGGTCTACAAGAGCTAGTTCCAGGACATTTCCCAAAGCCACAGAGAAACCCTGTCTCGAATCCCCCCAAAATAATAATAATTCAAACTAGTCTCTTCCATGTCCTGAAAACTCACTGTGAGGAAATTAATCTTGCTATAACGCTAACAATAAAACTCCACAGCAGAGGCAGTAGTGACAGAGAGCTCAATATAAAGATCAAGGAAAATGAAAGGTACACTAATATGGAAGCATTCTTAGGAGCAGGTCATAATGAGTTGAAATGCAAAATGTCACTGACCTAAGCTATTATTTACCTTCCCTCAAGTTAGGCTTGTTCACCAGCAAATCTCTCAAACAGGTCTTACTAAATTCCAAGGATGCTCTGAGGACACATAATCCACGTACAGTAGTGAAGTCCTTATATTATGAATCTGGAATACACTCCAGTGATAAACTTGTAGTTTACTAGAATTTTCAAAGATACACATTAAGTCAGAATTTAGAGCTACCTTTTTTAAAATATTTATTTTTATTATGTATAAAATATTCTGTCTGCATGTATGCCTGAAGGCCAGAAGAGGGCACCAGACCTCATTACAGATAGTTGTGAGCCACCATGTGGTTGCTGAGAATTGAACTCAGGATCTTTGGAAGAGCCATCTCTCCAGCCCCTAGAGCTACCTTTAAAGTTGAGTAAAGAAGATACCGTGGTGTATTCACTGATGCCCTACCCCCTCAAAAGAAAGCATCTTCAAAAAACTTTAAGTCTAGGGCTCAGGGGATAGACACTCGCCACCAACCTGGGTACATGAGTTCACTCTCCAAGCCCATATGGAGAACTGACACTCCCAAGTTGTCCTGATTTCACACATGTGAAACACACATACACAAACCTGAGTCTTCTACAGCTCTGACTGAGACTTACCACTGCTACTTTGCCACATGCTTCTTTCCAGTAAACGTCCAGTTGTTATCAAGTAAAGAGCTAGGCTGGAAGTCAGCAATCTTCAAAATCTCAAAAGGCTTAAAAATTCAAGTTGCCACATTTCTGAAGCTTGTCCCATAAATGTTAAAACCAGAGAAAATGAAACTGTACGAGTCTCCTAATTTACCTATTTAAAAACTTACCAGGCCATGGAGGCACAGGCCTGGAAGCCCAGCATTTAGAAAACAGAAGCAGGATGATCCAGTGCCTAAGACCAGCCTAGGCAACAGAGTGACCGTGAAGCTGGCATGGCTCAAACAAGCAGGAGATAAACAAAAGTTCTGTTGCCATTGTTTACCTAATTTTTCCTAGACTGAGCACTGGTGCTCCACCCACCGCTGAAACCCAGTTTCAGTCTTCTCACAAGCCACAGCACACCAGTGGGGCTGCAGTCATGCTACACCCTGTTGCCAAATAAAGTGAAGCTACCTGGAACAGAACCAGTGACGGTTCTGCAAGGACACTTGAACTTCGAAGCACTTTGTAAACAGCTGGCTGCCACTCATAATATTCCTGTGGACATTCAGGATTGAGCCATCCACGCTTCATTGCAAACTATACTGACCACGTGCGTTCTCTTAAAAACCAGAGAGGGGCAAGGTATTCCCCTGGCTTTCAAAAACTCACCGGTGTGGTCATCCTTAAGTGTGAACAACTGAGGAATGGAAGCAGGGCTAACTAAGGAACCCTGGGATAGGATTCACGGAGCTGCTAACCTGGCTCCAGCGAGGTGACCACTCTCGGGCGTTCAAGCTCAACCAGTTCAAATAAATCTCATTAAGGGGGATGTCAAGGGCTTATGGTATCATTTTAACAGAGGCTAAATCCTCGAACGTTCTAGCTATAAAGCACGGTTCTACGTGCCCTTTATCTGTTTACTCCTTTAATCCTCACAAGGAACCTGAAGAAAACGAGGTGAAAATTTTTGCTCCAGGTCCCGAAGCTATTAGGTGACTAAGCCAGAGTTCAAATCCGAGCAGATTTTTGGCTCCAGAAATCTATACTCTCAAACCACAGATTCTGGCTTCTCTGCCCAGCATGGACCAGGCTCTTCCAAGTCAGCAGGGCTGGGTTCCAAAGGCAGAACTCAATCCAACCCCGGTCCTGTTCCCAATCCCACCGCATCACAAACCACCTACAGACTCGGGACTTCAAAGTCCCAGTCTGCAACGCTGAGAAATCAGGCGTCTGCTGCGAAATTACGTGAACCTTTGCCATGAAACCCAAAGACGCCTTGTGACCACTCTGGGAAAAATACGAACTCCCCAAAACCAAAAAACTTTGTGGGGACGTTTGCTGAGTCCCCCACTCCCCCTTTTTGACTAAAACAGACCGGGCTCCCTGTGCGAAAGTCTCTGGTACTTTCGAGAGGACTAAAGCAATGGGACTGGGATGCGGGGAGGGGGCTGCGGTTCGCCCAGCTGTCTCCAAGGAGCCTCCGTTAGCGCAGCTGTGAGGGCAGCCTGGAGATAGGGGGTGTGAGAGGTGCGGCCCGGACACCCCGACTTTGCCCGCGGCCTGTAGGCTGCTACGTGGCGCTGGGACGCGGTCCCAGCAGGGCAAAAGCGACGGGTCCCGAGGGAGAGGCCTGGGTACCCGGGGTCGAGGTTCCCCTCCGCTCGCGGTTTCCCCCTTCAATCCGGGTTGTCCCTCAGCCCGCGTTCCCCCTCATTCTTGACCGTCCCCCCGGTGGCCGCGCGTTTCCCCTCAGCTCCGCCACTACTCACAAGGTTGAGGGGTCCTTCCATCACTTCCATAGACCCCGGGGTGTGCGGCGGCCCGAGGCAAAACGGCGGCGCCCGGGCACATGGAGGGGCGGCGAGAGCAGGAGACTCGGCGGCTGGCGGACGGCTCCTCGCAACACCCGGAGCCGGCAGTAAGTGCCCCAGAGCGACAGCAGCGCCACTTCCGCCTCCGACGCCGCGCCGCAGGACCGTCCTTGCGTGGTCACGCATGACGTCGTGACGTCACGCGCCGGCGGGGAGCGGGGCCTGCGGGTGGGAGTGAGGCCGGGAGAGGCGGGGCTGAGGACGGGGAGGGGCGGGGCTGAGGGCGGGGCATTCAGCTAACTGACGCGAGCCCCATCTCTTCGCGAGAGTCAGGGTTTAGGCTGCTTGACCTCTGCCACCGGGTCACGTGAGGAGCTGCGTGTGGGTAGTAGTTCTGTGGCCTCTTTGCGCAGTTGATCTTTCTTGCTTCCTTCCGGCAGCAGGCTTTTACAGGTCCTCTCTTCTCGCCTCCACCCCTCCTTTCCTGTTTCTGTTCTAACTATTGACTTTTTCTTTTTCTCTGTAGCTTTGTTGCCTGTCCTGGAACTAGCTCTTGTAGACCAGGCTGGCCTCTAACTCACAGAGATCTGCCTGCCTCTTCCTCCCGAGTGCTGGGATTAAAGACGTGCGCACCACCACCCTATTGACTTTTTCAAGAAGCAAATTTGAGCTAAGATTACGTCACGCTCCAGGTCACCTTATAAGAGGTTTCCAGGCTTTTACCTTTTGAGAAAGAAACTTGTAATAACCCTGACCTTGAACCTGTATCAGTCCTGCAATCCTTGTACCTCAGCCTCCTCTGAATACAAGCAGACTCTGAATACAATACCACACCTATACTCCACCTCGGGGATTGACAGAGATAAATGACCCCAGGTTTAGACTTTCGTCCCTCACAAACAGATCAGGCTGTGGTCGCACAAGCCTTTAATCCCAGCACTCAGGAGGCAGAGGCGAGGCAGGTGGATCTCTGTGAGTTCAAGGCCAGCCTGATCTACAGAGTGAGTTCCAGGACAGGCTCCAAAGCTACAAAGAAACCCTGTCACAAACAAAACAAAACAAAGTTGCTCACAAACTAATACTAAAACCAGAAGGATTGCAAACAGCCAGTTATAATGGTTCTTCTGAAAGACCCCCGGAGTGGGGAGATTCTCAAGTCTCGGGATAACACGACCCCCCCCAAGAACTCAAGAGAGACCGTCCTTGCTGCAATCACACGAGGTTTATTGACAGGAACCAGTGTGCTAGGGCCAAGACTCATATCCCACGCAGGGGTAGCAAAGTTCGACCCCAAGTAGCTGGGAGAGGGGGTGTTTAAGGGAAGAAATCACAACCCAAAGGGGGTAGGGAGGGTGTCATTGGAAAATTTCGAAAATACCAGTGATAACCTAGATTTTTGGTTCTTCTCTCCCTGCTAGATTTTTGGTTCTATTTTTCCTGCTAGATTTTTGGCTCTATTCTTTCTGCTAAAGGGGTCTGGATTTATCCGGGTCTTTCACTTCAGCAACTCTACAACTATGTACTAAGTCACTGTGCTAGGACCTTTCTGTTCCAGAATCCACTGGCAAATAGATATGGGAAAGGGAGATACAGAGGAGCTGAGAGAGAATAGCCAAGATACTGTTGGATAAAGGAAACAGGGCTTATCTGGAGATTTTACAGGACCAAATGCTATAAAGAGAAAAGTCAAAGAAGTGCGTGAATGTACTGTATGGAAGAGCAAACAGACCTGCCTTCAAGCTCCTGACTCCTCTCTCAGTAATGGACTGAAACCTGGAACTGTAAGCCAAATAAACCTTTCTCCCGGATGTTGCTTTTGGTCAAGCTATTTTATCACAGCAACAGAACAGAAAGTACAACCGTGTCATAGAAAAGTCTTTCAGACTCTCCCCAGTTGATAAAACCAAAAAGCAGAACTTGTTAAAAATAAATGATAGTCAAGAGTAGTGAATCTGTGCCCCTGCAATGTTCACTCTGCAGTGACTGGCTGCCCAGTGGACATGGTCAGTAACTCTAAATCAAACCTCAACAGCTGGACAAGGAAGGAGCATGTGATACATTCAAGTACATGTGCTGACAAGCACCTTTATCTACATCAGAGAGGAAAAAAAAGGTCCAAACCTTGGCCGTGAATATCCTGTCGACCAGTCCCATCGCAGGCTGTGAGAACATGCTGCAAGTGGCCAGAACCCTGTCCAGACTCACCTACAGAGAGTGCCCATTCATTCTGAGGCTACAGACAGACGGTACTGCCATCCCTGGACCATTCCAGCCGTGAACGTGTTGGACATGCCTATCACTGAATAAATCAGAACATCTCATTTGTTGCAAGGGGCTAGAGATTTTTGAAAGAGCTGGGCTTACAAAGCCTCTGGTGCTTTCAGCTCCCTAGGGAAAGGCTGTCTAGGTGACAAAGTATGCCCCTGAGTGGTTCATTCCCCAAGGGCTTGTCACATTGGGAGGGTTCCTGATGCTTTATAGAGTGTACCAAAGCCTCACTTTCTGAGATTCTTTAGATTGTAGCCACTCTAGTCTCACACACAATATTGCTTTTCTTCAGCATCTACATAGTGCAGTCTTACAGGACACAGATCAAAGGAGACTGACTCATTCATTTCAAGGTCCCTGCCAGCAAGCAAGCTGCAGTAGTGTGCTCAGAAACCACAGTCAAATGCTCCGTAGTCAGACCACCTGCCTGAAAGAGTCAGAGTTTGCCCTGGCAGGACAGCCCAGAAAGCTGGCATTTAAAAACAGTGCGGCTTTTTTCCTGCTATGGCTGAAAACCAAAAAGCATGTGATCAGCTTTTCATCAACACTATGTAAGTGTTTCATGGCAGGACCTCTTAAAAGAGCTGCAAGGTTTTGCAGCTAAAGCTGAGTGAGGAAGCTTCTCTTAGATGAGAGTGCTTGCTTGCCTCTAGCAAGCAGAGCAGACCCGAGAAATTGCTGCTACCAAGAAAACATGCTTTACTCTATTTTTTCCCAAGCTTTCTCAGGCTTTCTGTGGATGCAGTTATCCACATGGGCGCCATTCTGTAACTATGTTTTTATGTGGCACTATGTGCCACAGTGAAGTGAAGAAGCTGCCCCACGACTGGTTTCATTTCTGAAAGTAAGACACAACACATTGGGTCTTTGTGAAGTAGCTACAAATGCATTCTTGCTAGCAAATGTGAGGACCTGCTAGATTTTAAAAAAAAGAGAGAGGTTAACGTTGTGACTAAGGGCCGGGCGGTGGTGGGGCATGCCTTTAATCCCAGCACTCAGGAGGCAGAGGCAGGCGGATCTCTGTGAGTTCGAGGACAGCCTGGTCTACAGAGCTAGTTCCAGGATAGGCTCCAAAGCTACAGAGACACCCTAAACATTATGACTAAGACCATGTGGAAGGGCAGTGTTGGGCCATCATGGAGACAGCAGAGGGTGCCAGGGCCTGGAGCTGGATAGATAGCATCATTACATAGAAGCAGGTAGAGCAACTTTGCCCCAGGCATGGTGGCACACACTTGTGAATCCCACCAGGAAGGAGGTAGAGGTGGGAGGATCAAGTGTTTTAAGTTTACCTTTGGCCTCGTAGCAAATTAGAGGCTAGCCTCGGCTACACAAGATCCTTCCTTAGAAGAAGAGGAAGAAACGGCAGCAGGACTTAAAAGAATAAAATAAAGATTCTAGGTGGCAAACTTACCTCCATTGAAAGACAATGCTGGTCTAATCAATGCATGGACAATGACGATCTTCCCTACTCAACAGCTAGGAGGGCTGGTTCATCTGCTCTGCTATTTCTTGATGTAAAGCATTCTGCCTAAGTCCTCATCTCTAACTTCACAATGAGCGAAAGGAAAGACAGTCTTTAGACTGAAATAGATTGCAGTTCTAGTTGTTTTCTGAGACCACACATGTGTAGATGTGTGAGCCGAGAACAGCCCCCGTCTCCCTTCAGACTGAGTCAAGTGCTTCATGGAGATGCAATTTCCCAAGCCTTTCCTACCGTCTTCATTTCCTGACATGGATGGCTTAACTACATAGTGTGCTTTGTAGGCTCCTAAGCACTTATTTATATGTCCACTCTTTCGATTCCCAACAGGTTCAAATTAGTGCCTGGCCTGATGTCATAAAATTAAACAGCCTAGCAAGGTCTCAAATCTAGGTCTGACTGGCTTTCAACCTGGTTCTCTTCCCACCAGCAGTGGCTGAATATCTGCCGGAATAACATGCGATGCTGGCAATAGCCGGACTAGCCTGTTAGGGGAACCCAGTGCAATCATCTAGGTTATTTTTGGTTTTTACAAGCTCGCAATCCTGAGTACTATGAGATTCAAGCTAAAAAGAGAGTTGCTATTGTTAGTGGCTATGTTCTCCTCTAGGATATGTGCCAAGAACTATTTACAAACCAGACTGGGCAGGACCCAGCTTGCAGGGGGTGGGGGGGTGGGAGTGGGGCAGTGCTAATGCCAGCAGGCTGGAGCTCCTAGGACTCCGAGCCAAGTGGTCCAGTTGCTCCAGCAAGAGCCAGGATGCACAAAGCCAAGTTAAACAGCAGCTCGGCATTGTGTTCCACAAAGTTCAACAGCAGGGAAGCCAAGGAAAGGAGGATTGCATACTTTCAGTCAACAAAGTGAAACCTGGGAAAGTCAGTCAAGGGCAGCCAGGTCTAGTTCCGTCGGCTTGGACCCAGCTTAAAATTTCTCAGACAAGAGGCAGAAACAGTCCCTTGGAAACCACACGTGTCTTTGGACCTCATAGCTGGTGGCGCATCCCAGGGCTTCCTTGTTTCCATTTGTGAACAGTTCACCTGTTAACTTAGCACTGTGCACATGGGAAGCCCCTTTTAGCAACAACTTCTTTTTCATATGTTTTTTAGCACTGGATTTTTTTTTTTGAGTCTGGCTGTCACTGTGTTGCCTATGCTGACTTCAGACTCCAGAGCTCAAGCGATACTCCTGCCTCAGCCTCCTCAGTAACTGAGACCATCCATATGTACCACCATGCAGGCTGCCTTTCATTTCCATTTTGTTGACTGCTTTGTAGAACACCGAGGTACCCCAAACGAACCCTCCTCAAGATTGGGGAGATGGCTCAGTGTGTAAAGTGTCCACCACAAAAGATTGAGGTCCTGAGTTCAGATTCCCAGCATTCACACAAAATCTCGATGTAGTCTCCTGCACTCATAACCCCAACGCTGGGAGGAAGGAGGTCAACAGGAAGATCCTCAGAGCTCAACAGCCAGCAAGGCCATCTCTTAAGAAAACAAACAAACGGTATTGGCATGAGAACAGACAGGAGGACCAATGGAACCGAATAGAAGACCCGGATATCAATCCACACATCTTTGAACACCTGATCTTTGATAAAGAAGCAAAAAAATATCAAATGGAGAAAGGAAAGCATATTTAACAAGTGGTGCTGGCATAACTGGATATCAACATGTAGAAAAATGAAAATAGACCCATATCTATCACCATGCACAAAACTCAAGTCCAAATGGATCAAAGACCTCAACATAAAGCCAGCCACACTGAACCTTATAGAAGAGAAAGTGGGAAGTACACTTGAACACATTGGCATAGGGAACCACTTCCTAAATAGAACCTCAGCAGCACAGACGCTGAGAGAAACAATTAATAAATGGGACCTCCTGAAACTGAAAAGCTTCTGTAAAGCAAACGACACGGTCAAAACAAGACAAAATGACAGCCTACAAAATGGGAAAATATCTTCACTAACCCTACATCAGAGAGAGGTCTGATCGCCAAAATATACAAAGAAAAAATTGTACACCAAAAGATCACATAATCCAATAAAAAAAAATGGAGTGCATACCTAAACAGAGAGCTCTCAACAGAGGAATCTAAAATGGCTGAAAGACACTTAAGGAAATGTTCAACATCCTTAGTCATCATAGAAATGCAAATCAAAACAACTCTGAGATTCCATCTTATACCTGTAAGAATGGCCAAGATCAAAAACACTGATGACAACTTATGCTGAAGAGGCTGTGGGGAAAAGGGAACACTTCTGCATTGCTGGTGGGAATGCAAGCTGGCACAACCCCTTTGGATGTCAGTGTGGCAATTTCTCAGAAAATTAGGAAACAACCTTCCTCAAGACCCAGTAATACCACTTTTGGGTATATATCCAAAGGATGCTCAATCGTGCCACAAGGACATGTGCTCAACTATGTTCATAGCAGCTTTGTTTGTCATAGCAGTTAGGAAACAACCTAACTGCTCCTCGACCGAAGAATGGATAAGGAAAATGTGGTACATTTACACAATGGAGTGCTACACAGCAGAAAAAAATAACGACAGCTTGAATTTTGCAGGAAAATGGATGGAGATAGAAAACATTATTTTGAGTGAGGCAATCCAGACAGAGAAAGACAATTATCACATGTACTCACTCATAGGTGGTTTTTAAACATAAAGCAAAGAAAGCCAGCCTACAAACCACAATCCCAGAGAACTTAGACAACAATGTGGACACTAAGAGAGACTTACATAGATCTAATCTACATGGGAAGTAGAAGGTAGAAAAAGACAAGATCTCCTGAGTAAATTGGGAGCATGAGGACCTTGTGGGAGGATTGAAGGGAGGAGGGGAGAGGCAGGGAGGGGAGCAGAGAAAAATGTAGAGCTCAATAAATATCAATAATATTTATATATATATATATATATATAAAGAAAACAAACAAAAACAAAAACAAAAACAAAACCCTGAAAACAACTGAGGAAGACATCTGATACCCTGATACCCACATATCAGGCATGCACTTGCACATGCACTCAAACGAACACATACATGCAACACACACATACACACCTCTGCAGCCATTATACTTTTGTCCATTTGGTTTCTTGATATGAAGTCTTACTAAGTAGCCCAGGATACCCCAAACTCAGGACACTCTTATTCCTTCAACCTCCTGAGAAGTAGGGTTAGAGGACACGTCTGGCTTCCACCTTTATGAGTCCCACCCTCGACTTCCTAGCTCTCCCTCTTGCCCTGGTCTTTGGGTACAAAGATCTAGACTGTCTCAAGCCAACTGACCATGTGCTTGGCAGGCATGATGAGAATCATGAGATATTTATTGGAAGATGATAACCCTTAAAAGATGAGAAAATATTTAGAAATGAAATGGTAAGGAAGTAAGTTTGTCTAGGCTGAAGTCCCATAATTGTTCTGAAATGGTCCTGTTCTTTGTTTCCCTTCTCTTCTTCTCTTCTCTCCTCTCCTCTCTTCTTCCCTTTCCTTCCTATTCTTTTCTTGAAGCAGTGTCTTTTTATGTAGTCTAGGGTGGCCTCAAACTGTCAATCCTTCTGCCTCTGCCACCCTAGTGCTAAGATTGCAGTTTATTCTTATTCTAGGCTATTGTTTTCTTGTTTAGACAGGATCTGAGTATACCCACTCACCAACTTACTAGATCCTGCCTCCAGCTCCCAAGGGAGTGTGCCACTACACGTGGTTTTTGTGATGCCAGTGATCAAATTTAGGGTTCCCTGCATGCTGCATGATAAACAAACACTACCATCTGAACCACATCCCTAGCCGTGTCCTCAAGTTTTCTAAGTGTATTTGCTCTGGTTTCATTTTAAAAAGTATTTTCCCATAGTCATCATAAGTTTTTAAGCACACCGTTAATCAATTCAGTCCCTTCTGTGTCCCAAGCTCCTAGCTGGCATTCTGTCTAGACAACACTGGCCCAGAAGGCAGCTGTTATTCAGTCCTGAGAATCCAGACAAAGGCTTCAGGGACTGAGCATCATAGCGAAGGTTAGATTTTTGCAATGAATTGATTCTTGGAGGGGAGAGGGATAGTTGTAGGGATGAAACTTGGAACTTTGAAAATGCTATGCCAAGTATTCTACCAGTGAGAGAAATCTTCAGCCCTGTTTTGTTTCTTTGAGACAGTTTATGTAGCCCGAAATGGCCTTTGTCCTAGTGTTCCATTGCTGTGAAGAGACACCATGACCAGGCAACTTTTATAAAGGAAAGCATTTAACTGGGGCTGGCTTTGCAGTTCAGAGGTTTAGTCTGTCGTCATCATGGCGAGAAGCACGGTGGCGTGCAGTCATGGTGCTGCGGTTGCTGGGAGCTCTCCATCCAGATCTGCAGGCAGCAGGGTAGGAGCGACACTGGGCCTGGCTCAAGCATCTGAAACCCCCAAGCCCACCCCCAGCGACCCATTTCCACCCACAAGGCCACACCTCCCAATATTGCCACTCCGTATGAGCCTATGGAGGCCATTTTCAGTCAAACCACCTCAGCCTTGAACTAAAAAGCCTCCTACCTCAGCCTCTTGAGTGCTGGCATTAGGGGCATGCACTTCTGATTGAATTTTCTAGTTGGTGGCCATTCATACCACACTGAGTATGTCTGACCTCATCTGACCTTACAGTTCCTACCCAGTATCTTTCATTTTCACTAAACCCTCCACCTCCTCCTCTTCTCTCATCTTTCAAAATGTTTATTTTTCAGACAGGGTCTTTTGTAACCCAGCCTAACCTCAAACTCATCACGGAGCTGAGGATGACTTTGAACTCCTGATCGCCCTGCCTCTATCTCCCAAGCACTAGAATTACTATCCCCGGCCTGTATGCTTCCCTTCTGAGATGATCTTTTAAAAATATTTTCTCCACTTTCTAGGGAAAGAAAAAAAAAAGCCTTCAAGGATTTGGGCGCGTGATTCTGAAACTAGGTAGGCTTAGGATTCAAAACGAAAAAATAAAGCGTCAAGATGGGGAAGAGGGATGGCTGGCACGGTGTACCTCTACCATGCTGTGTTCCTGTCATCTGCTGCTGACATTTGTTCCAGGGGCATCAGTGGGAAGGATGATGCAACCTCAGCTGTTAGGACAGCAGGGCTGTGACCAAGAACATTCATTCACACATGCCTGGAGGCCAGCCAGAACTGGCTTTGGGAGACACAGGTTTTTCCAAGCTCAGTTCTCGCTCTCCTCTTCCTCAGTTTGCAGGGCTCTGCTTGGCTGTCTCCTATAACGTACCACCGTCTTCTCTTCCATCCCACCTCCTTTCTGGGAAAGGAAGCAGGGTAATTGGAGCAACGGGCTGATTGCATTTTAAAAAAATCATAGTGTTAAAGTGATTTTTAGAACTTTTTTTGAATTTCTCATGATCACAGAGCAAATATCCCGGATTCACTGAAATGGTAATTATTGACTGAGTTTTATAGGAAAAGAATTTTGTAAACGTATAAATAATTAGAGTATTTGAGGTAGGTGTGTTTCTTTGGCAACTCTTGTCATTCTCGCTAGCATGCTATGTGCCTTTCAGAATGATCTCAGTGCACAAATTTGAACAAGTCACAAACTATCCCTGATTCCCTGGCAGGCTGTCATTAAAATTCCATGCAGGGCACCTTTCATTTATTCTTAATGAATTTGATTTACAATATAATGAATATCCATGAACCTTTCATAATCAGCATTTTAGGAAAAAGCCCAATAACCAATTAAAGAGATGAGCGTGATGGAAAAGCAGGGAAAGGAGATTTAATCAAGGCGGCCACACTGAGAACAGTTAGTGGGGTCCTGAACTATCACAAGACTATTCATAAACTTCTCTCTCCGAGGTGCACGTATTCGCAGGGGTCCCTGGAGATTCATCAGTATGTTCGATTATGAGGTTCCGCCCTGTGCATCTTCTCACACCGAGTACAAGTGAGGGAGGACAGACACGTTACCAGAAACTCTCAGGAGTCCCCTCAGGGTCACCACACGTTAGGGGGAACATCGGGACCTCCTTCCTCTGACAAAGCGAAGCAAGGCAGAAGGAAGAAGATGGGATGGAAAAAAGGGAAAAAGCCATGTGGTCTGAGTTAACCTGGCATGGAGGGCAGCCACATGGTGGACAAGCAACCACGTGGCAGGGAAGAGAGCTTTAGAGGAAGAGTGAAGCCCCAAGTGTTGGGAAAGCATGCTTGGAATGGAGAGAAAGACGGAAAGGTACCATGTCGTAATACAGAAAAGCAGGCCACTGACTTGTGAAGCTGCTGCGGCTGCGGCTATCTAAGCAAATGCAGACAGCAGGGATTCCGGGATGGAAAAGTACATCATCTCATTAAAATGATAATTATTCCTCCTATCTTTTAGCATATGTTAAAGGGAATGTGCTTTTCTGACGGGTGGGCCAGCCTCCCTTGTAGGAGGTCCCTCAGTTAAGCGACTGGGACTGGAATGTTACATCTCTTTTTTTGTCATTGTTACTTTTCTGTTGCATAATCAACACTGTGCTGGCTGGTTTGGGGTCAACTTGACACAAACTAGAGTCATCAGAGAGGAAGGAGCCTCAGCTGAGGAAATGCCTCCATGAGATCCAGCTGTAAGGCATTTTCTCAATTAGTGATCAACGGGGGGAGGGTCCAGCCCGTTGTGGATGGTGCCAGCCCTGGGCTGCTGTTCTGGGTTCCGTAAGAAAGCAGGCTGACAAAGCCATGAGGGCCAGCCAGTCAGCAGCTCCCCTCCACGGCCTCTGCCTCTGCTCCTGCCTCCAGGGTCCTGCCCTGTTTCAGTTTCCTGTCCCGACTTCTTCGGAGATGAACACAGCGTGGAAGTGTGAGCCAAACAAACCCTTTACACCGCCCCATGCTTTATGGTCATGGTGTTTTGCTATAGCGCTAGAACCCCTAAGACAAACTGGTGCCACCTTATAGGACACTGCTGTTTTGGGGAGGATTGTGGAAGGACTTTGGAACGCTGGGCCGGAAGAGCCATTGAGTGTGAAGAGCTCTGTGGGGTGTCCTGTGGGAGCTTGGATGGTAAGGACGCTGAGAGCCCTGCAGGAGATGGGGGCCTGGCGTGTGAAGTTTCAGAGGGAAATTTTGTTTGTTTTGTTAGTTTTTTGGGTTTTTTTGGTTTTTTTTTGCAGTGGGAAACAAAGCTCTTTAATGTCTCAAAGGAGCAAAATAAATTTTTTATTTTTTATTGATATTTATTGAGCTCTACATTTTTCTCTGCTCCCCTCCCTGCCACTCCCCTCCCTCCTCAATCCTCCCCCAAGGTCCCCATTCTCCCAATTTACTCAGGAGATCTTGTCTTTTTCTACCTTCTACTTCCCATGTAGATTAGATCTATGTAAGTCTCTCTTAGGGTCCACATTGTTGTCTAAGTTCTCTGGGATTGTGGTTTGTAGGCTGGCTTTCTTTGCTTTATGTTTAAAAACCACCTATGAGTGAGTACATGTGATAATTGTCTTTCTCTGTCTGGGTTGCCTCACTCAAAATGTTTTCTATCTCCATCCATTTTCCTGCAAAATTCAAGCTGTCGTTATTTTTTTCTGCTGTGTAGTACTCCATTGTGTAAATGTACCACATTTTTTTTTTTATCCATTCTTCGGTCGAGGGGCATTTAGGTTGTTTCCAGGTTCTGGCTATGACAAACAAAGCTGCTATGAACATAGTTGAGCACATGTCCTTGTGGCACGATTGAGCATCCTTTGGATATATACCCAAAAGTGGTATTACTGGGTCTTGAGGAAGGTTGTTTCCTAATTTTCTGAGTTATCGCCACACTGACATCCAAAGGGGTTGTACCAGCTTGCATTCCCACCAGCAATGCAGAAGTGTTCCCTTTTCCCCACAACCTCTCCAGCATAAGTTGTCATTAGCGTTTTTGATCTTGGCCATTCTTACAGGTATAAGATGGAATCTCAGAGTTGTTTTGATTTGCATTTCTCAGAGGGAACTTTTAAGACTTAACTGGGCCTTTGTTTGTTTGTTTTTGTTTTTTAATTATTATTCTGAA